>CM077924.1:79386175-79673675 GCA_039797435.1 Crotalus adamanteus
ATTCCCTCCCGCAAGATTTCTATGGCTTCCATTTTCTTTGGCTTCCAGAAGACCCTTCAGAGCTGGTTCTGAACCCAGGCCTGCGTGTAGTATGTCTGGGAAGTCCCAATTATGTTTTGTATCATGCTTTTTTTTTATTGGTATGGTAGTGTTTAGTCCAGGCTGCCATTTTTGTTTTTAACTGTTCATTAATTTGATTTCATAAACTGTCTAATACAGTGGTTCTCAACCTGTGGGTCGGGACCCCATTTGGGGTCGAACGACCGTTTCATGGGGGTCGCCAAACAACGCAGTCCGCCATTTTTTCCCCCTTTTCCTTAGCTGTGCTACTCCCTTTTATTCTATTGGCTTTTGAAAGCCAATAGAAGAGACTCTCTTGAATAGAGTCTAATTCTATTGGCTTTCAAAAGCCAATAGGAATTGTCCAGGCTGTCTCTGCCCTGCTGAGCCCGCCAAAAGTCCCATTCTGCAAACGGTGCTGCACCAGTTGAGTAGTCCTTGACTTACGACCGGTTGGGTAGTGCTCGACTTACGACCGGTTGGGGGTCGCGGCATTAAAAAGGTTGAAAACCACTGGTCTAATATCTTCTGCAGTGGAGGGTCATAATACGTTGGATTAAACAAATAAATGGACACCACGACCTGGTTGCATTCAACACTTGCTTCCACTTTTATGAAGCTTTCCTGTAGAGCTCTGCCAATTTATATTCCTTTGCTATGGGGTGTTCTGCTGTTAAGAATTACTTGTTTTCTTTCTAAAATTAAAGTAGTCTACTAAGTGCCACAGATGCTGGAATAACATAACAGGATCAGAAAAGTTGAAAGGGACCTTGGAGGTCTTCTAATCCAACCCTTTGCCATTTCAGACAAATGGCTGTCCAGTGTCTTCTTAAAAATCTCCATTATTGGAGCACCCACAATTTCTGGAGATCCCTGATTAATTGTTCTCAATGTCAGGTAGCTTCTCCTTAGTTCTGGGTTTGTTATTTCCTTGATTATTTTTCATCCATTGCTTCCTGTCCTGCCTTCAGGTGCTTTGAAGAATAGGTTGATCCCTCTTCTCTGTGGCAGCTCCTTAGATATTGGAACACAGCTATCATGTCCCCCCTCGTCCTTCTCTTCATTAAACTAGACGTACCCAATTCCTGCAACTGTTCTTTGTATGTTTTAACATGAGTATCTTGAAAGAAATGGCTTACATCCTATCCACATCTCCTCAAGACAACTTTCTCCTTTGTATTATGCTCATGTTTGTAGATTTTATTAGGATCCTGAGATGACCTAAGGGACTAAGATACCTGCCTTGTTGTTGTTGTTGCAAAGTGGTGTCCCACCCATCGCGACCCCATGGACAACGTTCCTCCAGGCCTTCCTGTAATCTACCATCTTCTGGAGTCCATCTAAGCTCACGCCTACTGCTTCAGTGACTCTATCCAGCCACCTCATCCTCTGTTGTCCCCTTCTTCTATTGCCCTCAATCTTTCCCAGCATTAGGCTCTTCTCCAGTGAGTCCTTCCTTCTCATTAGGTGGCCAAAGTACTTGAGTTTCAACTTCAGGATCTGGCCTTCTAGAGAGCAGTCAGGGTTGATCTCTTCTAGGACTGACCGGTTTGATCGCCTTGCAGTCCAGGGGACTCGCAGGAGTCTTCTCCAGCACCATAGTTCAAAGGCCTCAATTGTTTGGCGCTCAGCCTTTCTTATGGTCCAACTTTCACAGCCATACATTGTGACTGGGAAAACCATGGCCTTGACTAAATGCACTTTTGTTGACAGGGTGATGTTCCTGCTTTTTTGGTATGCTGTCTAGATTTGCCATAGCTTTCCTCCCCAGGAGCACGCGTCTTCTAATTTCTTGGCTGCAGTCCCCATCTGCGGTAATCTTGGAGCCCAGGAAGATAAAATCTGTTACTACCTCCATTTCTTCCCCATCTATTTGCCAGGAAATGAGAGGGCCGGATGGCACGATCTTGGTTTTCTTAATGTTGAGTTTCAAGCCAACATTTGCACTCTCCTTCTTCACCCGCATCAAGTGGCTCTTTAGTTCCTCTTCACTTTCTGCCATTAGAGTGGTATCATCTGCACATCTTAGGTTGTTATATCTGCCTTACTATTTTATTTTCCAAAACAAAACAAAACAACAACAACAAAACCCTCCACTCCAATCTAATCAAGAAAGACAGCAGGCTGTCTTACATAGAAGTAATATGCACAGATGATCAATTTAACAGCAGTTGAGCACTAGCAATAATGACTGAGCGTTCCTATCAGTGTAATGAAAGTAATGAACTTTACTGTATTTACTTATTATAACCTTTGAGGGACCTGTCTAACAACATTTGCAAGTTTTGTTTTCCCGTTCAGATTAGTTACGTGTCATTTACCAATAGAAAAATCAGAGTAGAAAAGGACATAATTGTCCTCATTCTTTTATGGGTATGAAGAGTATTCTGAACAAATTGCTGAGCTCCTCACGATTTAACAGAATAACAAAATTTCTGTTTCTTTCTCGATGGAGTTCAAGCACCATGGAGACCAAAATTGCACCTTCTGACTTAAATCAGAGTACAAGAAGATATGGATTCATGTGAAGTATTAATACCACTTTACAATGTCTTGGTAAGGCCACACTTGGAATACTGCATACAGTTTTGGTCACCACGATGTAAAAAAGATGTTGAGAATCTGGAAAGAGTGCAGAGAAGAGCAACAGAGATGATTAGGGGACTGGAGGCTAAAACATATAAGGAACGGTTGCTGGAATTGGGTATGTCTAGTTTAATGAAGAGAAGGACGAGGGGGGACATGATAGCAGTGTTCCAATATCTCAGGGGCTGCCCCAAAGAAGAGGGAGTCAAGCTATTCTCCAAAGTGCCTGAGGGCAGGACAACAAGCAATGGATGGAAACTAATCAAGGAGAGAAGCAACCTGGAACTAAGGAGAAACTTCCTGACAGTTAGAACAATTAACCAGTGGAACAACCTGCCTTCAGAAGCAGTGAATGCACCAAACCTGGAAGTCTTTAAGAAGAGACTGGACAGCCATTTGTCCAAAATGGTATAGGGTTTCCTGCCTGGGCAGGGGGTTTGACTAGATGACCTCCAAGGTCCCTTCCAACCATATTATTATTATTATTATTATCGATCATCGCACAGTCAGCCAGATGTTCAGACTGGATTTGGCATTTTGTCTACCTATCGAGTCCTTACCCAGGACCTGGGATAGGCAGATGTGGATGTTTGATGGTGTTACAGATATCGTCGCAGGATGGAAGCAGTTCCTAATAAGGCCGCCTTTTGCAATTGACTAATAGCGAATTTGTCAATGCCAATGGTGTTCAAGTGGTGCTCCAGTTGTTTTGGGATTGCACCCAAGGAGCCTATGACTATTGGTACTACCCTTGCTTGCTTTTGCCACAGTCTTTCTATTTCTATTTGTAGGTCTTTGTATTTTGTTATCTTCTCCAGTTCTTTCTCTTCTATTCTGCTATCTCCAGGCACTGCCACGTCCACTATCCAGACTTTTTTGTCTTTCTTATCGACAATTGTTAAGTCTGGGGTGTTATGTTGCAAGTACTTGTCTGTTTGAATTCTGAAGTCCCAGAGCAGTTTAATTTTATCATTTTCTATGACTTTCTCTATTTTATGATCCCACCAGTTTTTGCTTACAGGCAAATGATATTTTTTGCAGATCTTCCAATGCACCATTGTTGCTACTTTGTCATGCCGCTGCTTGTAATCAGTTTGTGCAATCTTCTTGCAACAGCTTACCAAGTGGTCCACTGTTTCTTCAGCTTCTTTGCATAGGCGGCACTTACTGTCTGTTGCTGTCTTCTCAATTTTGACTTTGTATGCATTTGTCCTTAAGGCTTGGTCTTGTGCAGCCAGAATTAGTCCCTCGGTCTCTTTCTTCAATTTTCCTGCTCTTAGCCATTGCCAGGTTTTATTATTATCTGCTTTCCCAGCTATTTTTTTCATGTATTGGCCATGTAGTGCTTTGTCTTCCCATGCCTCTATTCTGTTCTTCATTTGGTCTTTCTTGTAGGCCAGTTTGGTCTCTCCAGTAGTTAGTAAGCCTTCCTGATATACTAATTTCAGTGCATCTTCATCATTGCATTATTATTATTATTATTATTATTATTATTATTATTATTATTATTATTATTATTATTATTATTAATTATTATTATTATTATTATTATTATTATTATTATTATTATTATTATTATTATTATTATTATTTTGTCTTGAAACATTTGAAGTAGGAGCAAACTTCCAAACGTGTTTGACACTTAGGACCTTTTCGTCCTAACCTTCATAGAAAAGACTGAACTATCTGCTTAACTAAAATGAACTATTGAGTTGATGGAACTTGATAAATTTTGGGCCAGGGTTATCCTTAGTAGTAGTCTTAAAGTAGAAAGAAAAATGTGTTTCTTTCAGCGACATTGCCTAAAATATTGGAGACCACATTTGATGGATTATGGAAATCACAGCAGTGGACAATGGAACTAGAAAAGGACAAACTTTACTTCTACTGATAAAGACATAATAGAGACCGTTACGGTGTACAAAATATCGAATGTGTAGTCCAGGATGTGTCTTTATCAAGACCTAAGGATTCAACCCCGATTTTGAAAATCAGGCGATTGAAATCACTAGGGAAAAAGTCATAAGACAGTTTGAGATCTTTCCTTGTTGATCTGACACTTATAGTCTTATAATCTAGAATAAGGAGGAACAGTTGAAACAATTGGTGGAACGGCTTACCCTCAGAGGTTGTGGGTGCTCCATCACTGGAAGTTTTAAGAAGAGATTGGACACCGATTTCTATAGGGTTGGACTAGAAGACCTTCAAGGTCCCTTCCAATTCTGTTATGCTGTTATATATACCCTCATAGTGGTCCTGGTGTCCTAAAGCCATCCCTAGTGGGGAAAAGAAAATATATATATTTTTTAAAAAAAAACCTACAGTTTTAGCTAAGACTACTTGCAGAGAAGAACTTGCTGTGTGATAGGACCTACTGGAAGCTAATGTATGGAAGAAATAAATATGAGGTCAGAAGTGATTGTGGCTCCAAAATAGGAACCACAAGCCTGCAAACTGTCTTTCATGTTAAAATACAGATGTTTGCAACCCAGGTAATATCACCCATATTAAAAGCCATCTGGGATTCTAAGCAAAACGGTGTTAAAAAAAGATAAAATGCCTTTTAGATGGTGTGCTACAGAGATTTTTTTTTTGTCTCAGATGAAAACAAAAACAAAAACCCAGCAACAACAATAACAATGTGAAATCACTGTAGTTTTTCCAAAATTGCTAATGTCTTAGGAATATATATCTGGACTCTAAAGTGGCAGCTTTATCTGAATATATGGACAAATTTGATTGCTTAAGTGGAGTAACTAAAGTGAAATAATTCATTTCTTAATGGACAAATTTTGTACCTGATGCAATTTCTTTTATTGTGGATGGATCTTTGGGAAGATGAATTGCGCTATAAAAATTATAAATGGGTGGCAACAAGAGACACATCATTTAGAACAGATATTGCAATATCATATAGTGAATAGCAGTTTATAGCAGCACCATTTACAGTCCAGTTCTATGATGAATAATTAAACCACACTGAGTAAATTATGATCTCCATTGAAGTTTGAGAAGATAGTATATTAAATAACTAGGTTTAAGGCAAATAGAGGGGAAAAACTTCAAGGTGACTATGCATGAAATTTTGTCAGAAATCAGAAATTAGTCCCACAAAGTATTTTCAATAATATAAACAATGCCATTGGCATATTAATGTCATAACGTTGCTTCATTCCTTCATGGATCACACCTTTAGGGAGTTAATTTATTTTCTTCTTCAGTTAGGATAGCATAGGTTAAGAGTAATATTACTGAAAAAAGGACTATTTTTTTTTATAGAGACATTAAGGAAAAGAACTACCTTTTATTTCTAAAGTGGCCATTGTTTTTCTCCCAAGCTACTAATATATGTCAATTTCTTTTAAGCCAATCAGCAATACTTCTGTTTTGGGCTTCAGATAAAAATAAATAAATAAATACTGATTAATACTCATCCATTAATAGGTTAAAATAAAATAATAGTGTGGAGCAGGTTCGTTTCCATCATAAGAAAAAAAATCCATCTCTTTATTGAAAAGACAAAATAGATTCACTGCTGTACTTCTAGCGTGGTCATGATTCCCATCCTACCTTATTTATTTTAATTCAAAAATTAATCGGGAATCAAGCTTACTGCTGTGCACAGCCCTTTAAGTATCTTTCCCCCCCTAAAAAAAGCCTCTATGCCCCATAATAGGAAATTTTAGCTTCAGATTATAATCAGATACATGAGCATTTGCCAAGAAACATGACACGGAAATTTAAGGGGTGGGTTGAAAAATTATACTTTTGGAGATGGAGAGAAAACATAGTTGGGAAGGAATCTTGTGTTCTGGCAAACAAATATTTTTTGAGTTGACCATGTCAGTCTCAAAGTTTGTGATTGGACAGACTTACAGGTAGCCATTTTCTGAGAACGTCCGTGAAATGTCCTCATAAAATCATGTTGGGTCTGCTGGACTCCAGGGCTGAAGTCCTTGCGTCTCCCCTAAATTAGGTCAGATTCTTTTATCTCTGAGAGGTGATCGATACAAAAGTAAAAGGTCAAGAATTTTATACAAGTTCGGAATAAAAGAAGAACTGATTTGGATGGGATCTTGGAGGTCTTCCACTCCAAACTCCTGCTCAGGCAGGAGACCCTATGTCGCGTCAGACAAATGACTATTCAATCTCTTCTCGAAAACCTCCAGTGATAGATCACCCACAACTTCTGAAGGCAAGCGATTCCATGGATTAATTGTTCTCACACTTAATTGTGAGAACAATTAATCAAAAGAAATTTCTCCATAGATCTAGGTTGATAGTTTTCCATCTGTTGTGTCTTGTCTTGCCCTCAGGTGTTTTGGAGAATTGGTTCACACCTAGTACAAACCACCCAAGGAGGCTGTGAAGTTGATGAATTGAAAGTGCACACGATGATATCATCCCTTGAGTGAAATGTAGTTCCCCGTAGATACAGAGTGGAGCTGAAATTGTTGCGTCCCCTTTCCAATAGGGTTGTTTTTACTCTTTGCTGGATGATATGAAGGGATCTTTGATGAGTCTTGCCTGCCCCTTCAGTGTGGGTGTGCAATAAATGAAGCCCTAGAGTGTCAGTTAGGTCTTCAGAGTTGCCGTGACAGTTTTGAATGAAGATAATTCCAAAATCATAATTAATGCATGGTGGAAGCTTATGGTGTCCATTGCTTGAAAGTTTTATTAAGTAAGTTGGTGAAAAATATCATTTCTAGAAGTGATAACTTTTGTGGGAAGGAATAAAGTAACAGAAGCATTTTCATTTTTTTTTCTCTACCCCACCCCAATTTTCTTTCTTTCTTTCTTTCTTTCTTTCTTTCTTTCTTTCTTTCTTTCTTTCTTTCTTTCTTTCTTTCTTTCTTTCTCTTTCTTTCTCTCTCTCTCTCTCTCTTTCTCTCTCTCTCTCTCTCTCTCTCTCTCTCTCTCTCTCTCTCTCTCTCTTTCTTTCTTTCTTTCTTTCTTTCTTTCTTTCTTTCTTTCTTTCTTTCTTTGAGATCTCTGATGTGGTCTGGCTGCCCAAATCCCAGATGCTGGTTTTTAAAATACCCAAGTGTATGGCAGCGCTACCGACAGGTAGACTGTACTGTAACATTTATAGCATCTATAACATTTCGCATCATTCTGGACCTTATTCACATAAGATTTATACAATTTCCATCTGCTGAAATCTGTGACAGCTTTAATCCCATGCCCTGAAAAATAGCACACTTCTCTTTGAGTTATTTTAACATGTCAGCCAGCTGTTTCATGGGTCTCACCACCACTACCCCTGCTGCACCTGTGGGTGAAGGGAGACATTGCAGTTTTAATGTCTGGGTGGGACTGCATAACATATGTGATGTATTTGAGAAAAGCGAGGATACGTTGTGAAGGATTTCCATTGCGGCTTAGACAATAAAGTTCTCTAAACTCATAAGACAGCTCTTAGAGTACTTCAGATATCACAATGTCAAAACAGAATAACAGAGTAACAGTTAGAAGGGACCATGAGGGTCTTCTAGTGCAGAGGTCTCCAATCTTTCTGGGCTCATAGCCCAGAGGGAAGGAGAGCAGCTTCCAAATTGGTGCACACATGTGTGTGCATGCAAACGGATCCATGCGCACTGGCGCAGCACTAGCAGCCCCATTTGTGCATATGGCGTGTGCTGGCATCGTGCACATGTGCAAATGGCTGTGCACCCCTTGCAGTGGCTAGCGGCCCTGTTTGTGCATGTGTAAACAGGCTACGCACATCCACCCAGTGCTAGCGGTCCCATTCATGCATGTGCAAAGAGGCCACGCAACCCGCCCGGCACTAGTGGCCCCATATGTGCATGTGCAAATGGACTGTACACACGCGCCTGGTGCTAGCAGCCCCATTCATGCCCACGCAAATGGGGCTGTGGGCTCTAGCGCAGTGGTTCTCAACCTTTTTAATGCCGTGACCCCCCACCGGTCGTAAGTCGAGGACTACTCAACCGATCGTAAGTCGAGGATTACTTAACTGGTGCAGCACCATTTGCAGAATGGGACTTTTTGCGGGCTCAACAGGGCAGAGACAGCCTGGACAATTCCTATTGGCTTTTGAAAGTCAATAGAATTAGACTCTATTCAAGAGAGTCTATTGGCTTTTAAAAGCCAATAGAATAAAAGGGAGTAGCACAGCTAAGGAAAAGGGGAAAAAAATGGCGGACTGCGTTGTTTGGCAACCTCCGTGGTTGTTCGACCCCAAATAGTCGTTCGACCCCAAATAGGGTCCCGACCCACAGGTTGAGAACCACTGCTCTAGCGTGAGGGGGGAGAGTGCATGCAGCCATTTTTTGCAGCCCACTCACCAAGAGCCCACACACAGCCCATAGATTGGGGACCTCTGTTCTAGTCCAACCCCTTGCTCAGATAGGAAAACCTGTACCATTTCAGAAAAATGGTTGTCCAATCTCTTCTTAAAAACTTCCAGTGTGGAAGCATTCATAACTTCTGGAGGCAGGTTGTTCCGCTGATTAATTGTTCTCATTGGCAGGAAATTTCTCCTTAGCTTTAGGTTGGGTCTTTCCTTGATTAGTTTCTATCTGTTGCTTCTTGCTAACAGTTGCTAACAAACCCCCAAGAAGCCTTTACTCTTCAGAGCAGGAATAGAGATTCTGTTGTGGTTGCATTACACCTTCCAGCATCCATGAATATGACTCATGAATGTTGGGCTGGTATTAGAATCCAACAATATCCAGACCTTCCCAATCCTTGAGTTACATTTATGCAAAATTAGACAGACTGAGTGGAGTGACTGTCAACTCTGCTAATATTGAATATTCTTGCTTTGACAAAATATGCAGAACTGTCTGGTATTTTTAGAGTTAATTCAGATGACAGAGAAAGGGGAGGAGAATTATAAGGAAAGCCCTGAAGTGAATCTTTGCCCTCCAGGTTAATTGGAAGATGTGAATCATAACCCCAAAATAGGGGAGGGGAATTGCCTGGAATGTTATGTGCAAAGGAAGGGAAATTCAGATCTTGGCATCCACCATGCCGTGCTGACACCGGTCTACACTAATAAAAGGCTTTTTAGGTTAAACCATGCCTGAAAGTTCTTTGAAGTGTTTCATTAGTCAGACACATGACAGTGACTTTGCCTCATGCTATTCCTTATATTTCCAAGGACCTGGGGAAAAATAAAACAATGGACACCCATAAGTAACCTTTGACATATGGCCATTACCTTAACAAGCATTTGCCTTGAATAAAAAAGGTGACTTACAACCCACGTTCAGAGTTATGACTGTTGCACCATGTCTGCAGTATACATGTTCATGATTTGGGCAACCGGCTCACCTGTATAACCGTTGCAGCATCCTACAGTCACGTGATCACAATTTGCAACATAGCTCCTGTCCTCTGGAATAGCCTACCTCTCCCCAGGGTGGAATCTGCCCCACCTTCCTATCCTTCCACAAGAGCTTGAAGACCTTGGCTCTACTGGTTGGTCTGGGGACCAGTGGTGGGATTCAGTTGGTTTGCACCGGTTTGGTAGAGCCGGTAGCTAAATTTTGTTGAGTTCGGAGAACCAGTTGAGTGCACGCTGCCTCCAGAAATCTGTTCTAGGCCTCAGAGGCCTGGAGGAGACCTCCCAGGCCTAGAACGGCCTGCCAGAAGTGTGTAGATGCCACTTCCGGAAGTCTGTTCTAGGCCTCAGAGATCTGGAGGAGGCCTCTCAGGCCTAGAATGGTCCACTGGAAGTACATGGATGCCACTTCTGGACGTCCATTCTAGGCCTCAAGGCCCAGACTTGCATCCACACAGAGACCCACTTGTGAAGGTATTTGAATCCCACCACTGCTGGGACACAGTCCAACTCTGGAGGTGGCTACAGATAGTCCTCAACGTACGGCCAAAATTGAGACCAACATTTCTGTTGCTAAACAACACAGTTGCTAAGTGAATTTCACCCCATTTTGTGACCTGTCTTTCCACAGTGGTTAAGTGAATCACTGCTGTTGTTGAGTTAGTAACATGGTTGTTGAGTGTAACGGGGTTCCCCCATTGACTTTGCTTGTCAGAAAGTCATGAAAGGAGATCACATGGCCCCGGGACACTGCAACTGTCATCATACGAGTCAGTTGCCGAGCATCTGAATTTTGATTCTATGGCCACCAGTTGTGTGAGAAATGGTCATAAGTCACTTTTTCCAGTGCCATTGTAACTTCGAATGGTCACTAAACAAATTGTTGTAACTTACAAGGACTACCTGTAGTAGTTTGATAGTAAACCGCCCCTCCCCACCCCGTGTTCCCTGCTTCTCCTCACCCTTCTCTTAATCTCATATTGCTGTATTTTCATTGTTTATTTTATTGCTTCACTATTTTACTACCGTTATGTTTACACTTCTTTTCATTTCTCTCTTTTTACTGTTGTAAGCTGCTTAGAGTAGCCCAGGGTGAGATATGTGGCTTTTATTAATAGATGGATCTCTTCCATTTCATTCTATTTTTTTAAAAATTGGAAACATTGGACACCGATCATTGCCAACCTTCCAATACAGTATTTAAATAAAAGTAGGCTATATTTTTCATATCTTTCTCAAAAGTTCCCCCAGCCTTTTTGAGGAAATCAGATGGATTCAGTTGCCGTTGAGCTGTCAAGTATAGGAAGTCCTCCACTTACGACCAGAATTGAGCCCCAAAATTTACGTTGCTAAGTGAAACATCTGTTAAGTGGATTTTTCCCCATTTTACAACCTTTCTTGCCGCAGTTGTGAAGTGAATCACTGCAGTTGTTAAGTTGTAACTTGGTTGTTAAGTGAATCTGGCTCCCCCCTCCCACTGACCTTGCTTGTCAGAAGGTCACAAGAGGAGATCACATGATCTTGGGATGCTGCAACCGTCATAAAGACGAGTCAGTTGCCAAGTTTTTTAATTTGGATCACGTGACCATGAGGATGCTGCAATGATTGCATAAGTGTGGGAAAACAAGTCTTAAGTCACTTATCCCAGTGCCGTTGTTACTTTGAACGGTCACTAAATGAACTGTTGTAAGTTGAGGACTACCTGTGTCTAGTGGTGGAAGTCAAATATCTGAACAACTGGTTCTCTTATTCGATGCAGGCCTGGGCCTCCGAGGCCTAGAACGGACTTTTGGAAGTGGCATCCATGCACTTCCGGTGGGCTGTTCTAGACCTGGGAGGCCTCCTGCAGGCCCCCGAGGCCTAGACTGGACTTCTGGAAGCCAGCCGGTTCTATGAATGCAGCAAAATTTAGCTACCGGTTCTACCGAACCGTCGCGAACCGGCTGAATCCCACCACTGCCTGTATCCAACCTTCAATCCCCTTTTGCAAATCTGCTCTGTAATGAACTCAAATTCCAATGAAGGTATAAATATATAGTTTACTTATACCAGGGGTAGGCAACCTTGGCTCTTTTATGACTCGTGGACTTCAACTCCCAGAATTCCTGAGCCAGCCGTGTTGAGGAGAAAGGGAGAGGTTTCCAAGCTGAGCCAAGATGACTCAGGAATTCTGGGAGTTGAAGTCCACGAGTCATAAAGAGGCCAAGGTTTCCCCCATGCTGGCTCAGGAATTCTGGGAGTTGAAGTCCACGAGTCATAAAAGAGCCAAGGTTGCCTACCCCTGACTTAGGACTACTGGTGGTTGACAAATATAAATATTTTTACACATAAACGATAAATAAAATGTCCATAGTAAGTTCAGGAATAAACAATAGCAATAAGCAATAATGGAACACAGACAACACAATCATTCTCAAATGACATTATCTCCGATTAGAAGTGTCTTATACTAACCATAGTCCATAGCTATTGTGATTTTCTACAGTGGGGGGGATCAACTGTGTTTTACAAGATGCATTTTTTTAAATAATAATAATAATAGAAATGATTAAGAGTGGCGTTCTCCCAGACCCTGCTTTTGGAGTGACATCCAGAATCTTTTCTTTTGCAGCCGTTCCGTAGAGTGACGTTTTCAGTTGTGAGTCAGCCTCAAGACCCGCATCAAGGGTCTTTGCAGAGTTGCTATGACAGCGGTCTGGAGGAATCTGAAACGCCAAGCAGTAAGAGTTCTTCAGGCCCGAGGCTGGGTGCCCTTCCACTCCCAGAGGACAACTACGAAAGGACTACGCCGGATGGCAGTGTTGGTGAGGCAGAGCATATGGAAAATGGTAGGGGCAAACACAACACTCACAACACTCCATTTGCACTAGGGAGCCTATGCCCAGTAGACTTTGGCAAGAGGTCAGTTGGAAGAAGGGAGGGGGGGAAGAACCTTGACCGAGAATTTCAGTTGATTGGACAGCTTCCTCCAAATGGGGCGTCTTTACTAAGCCCCATTGAGCTGGATGGGGCTGATGTCTGGACGGGTAGGTTGCAGGCTTAAGGTTAGATTTTAACCTTTTAACCTTTACTGCAGGGGTCTCCAACATTTCTAGCTTTGTGGACCGGTGGGGGGGAGGGGGGATGGTTCCGTGCAAGAAGCAGGCGCGCGTGCTTGCATGCAAAACCCCATTTGTGCAAGCAGCTGGGGCACCTACCCACCATTTGCATAAAGGGAGCTTCCCATGCAAACACGCGTGCCATCGCTTGTGCAAATGGAGTTGTGTGCACTCGCGCATTCACCCACCACTTGTGTGGCCTGGTTTCGAACGGACCATGGCCCGGGGTGTGTGTGTGTTGGGGAACCTCTGACTTACTGGACAGGAAGGTAGAATCTAAATTAAACCAGTACCACTTGCTACTACTAATAATTTCAGCGATGCACACTAAAACATCGGCACATAACTGTTCATGAAAGTATCCCTGGGTTGGGACGTGTTTCACGTGTGACTGGATTCAGCTGACAATACTTTAACTGACAACATCAAGACAGTAGGGGAAAAAAATCGGTTAAAAGAATTAAAACAGCATTGCTGCCACAAACTCCTAAAGCTAGAAAAATAAATCAATATATAATCTGGTTAAAACACACACACACACACAAAGAAAAGATCTATTCCCTTAAAAGAATAGCCACATACTGTTTTTGCTATTATAATTCTCTTAATCGTTATTACAGTCAAGATGTCCAGCATTAGCTAGGAGAAAATAATTGTCCTTCAAAGTTTATTGTCTTTTTAAAGACTGTGTAGATGCTTCTCCCAACTTACAAAATACAGTTATCTGCACATATTGATTAAAGTGCATGTGGCAAGGGGTGAACTTAATGAATTCAGGGTTTCTAAGGGAACCCAGAATTTCAGAAAGAAAAATAATAATGAATGTCTTCACTCCCTGTTTAGTTGCCTTTGAGACACCCAATTACAAAGATGTACACATGGCCAGAGCATTCATTCCCCCTTTTCATAAAACAGTATTAATCATGCCAGATTCCATGAAAGCTGAATTATTTAAAAAGAGTGACAAGCGTCCAGTTTTCTTTTCTCCTTCTGCAGCTGTTGTAGAAGGGCAGGAAAAAAAATAAATAAATCAGAATGTTTCATTTTCAAACCTGGGATTATGGATCTCAGGAACAAAATTGCAATGTTTTTGCCTGTGCTGTATTTAATTATATATATATATATATATATATATATATATATATATATATATATATATATATATATATATATATATATATATATATATATATATATATATATATATATATATATATATGTAGGTCTTTGGTTGTTCGGGTTTTCTCCCACGTAAAATTGGAAGTGTCTTGGCGACGTTTCGACGAAGTCCCATTCGTCATCTTCAGGCTGGTGCTTTCAGCTTCGTGCCTCGAGCAGCAGTGTGTGGTCTTGGCTGTTTCTTCCTTTTAACTGCCAGTGGAGGTATGAACTGATTGGGTGGGAGCTTGGCTGTGTTCTGATTGGGTGGAGGTGTGTTCTGATTGGTTAGGGGCTTGGCTGTGCTCTGATTGGCTGGGGGGTTGGCTGTGCTCTGATTGGCTGGGGGGTTGGCTGTGCTCCAGATGCCCCAAACTCTATGGTCTCCCCAAGATACACAAGGAAGGAACCCCACTCAGACCTATAGTCAGCTCCATAGGCTCACCTCTACAAAACCTAGCCAAATTTCTCGCCAAACAACTACAGCCCTATGCAGAATCCATCACCTCACACGTAAAAAACTCATTCCAGTTTATAGAGATCATAAAGAAACAAAACTTACAGCCCAGCGACCTACTAGTGAGCTTCGATGTCATATCCCTCTTCACCCAAGTGCCTATCAAAGAAGCCTTGACAGCTATCCAAAACAAATATAACCCCCCCAAACACATCTTAGATCTGACCAACCACTGCCTATCCAACACATACTTCATCTATAATGGACAAAAATACAAACAAACAGAAGGAGCACCCATGGGATCACCCCTCTCACCTGTCATTGCCAACCTCTACATGGAACACTTTGAAACCCAAGCTCTAGAAAAATCTGTTCACAACCCCAAACTCTGGCTCAGATACGTAGACGACACCTTCATAATCTGGCCACATGGGAAAGAAAAACTGGACAACTTCCTCACACACCTCAACAGCCTACACCCCAAAATACAGTTCACCATGGAAACAGAAACTAACAACCAACTTCCCTTCCTGGATGTCTTAGTCTACAAGAAATCCAATGGCTCCCTAGGACACACCATCTACCAGAAGAAAACACACACAAACCGCTATCTGCACGCTCTCTCACACCACCACCCAGCACAGATCAACTCTGTAGCCAAGACACTCATCTCCAGAACAAAACGCTTAGCTGACGAACAACACCTAAAACCCGAACTACACACTCTCACCAATGTACTAACATCCAATGGATTCCATAGAAATAAGATTACAAACCTAATCCAAAAAGAAACCCCCACTAAAATCCAAGACAAAGAACAAGAAAACGGCAAAGCCATCCTCCCATACATAAAAGGCATCACAGACAGAATCAGTAAGATCCTCCATAAACACAACATCAAAACAGCATTCTGCACAAACAGAAAAATATCCACCATCCTTAGAAACCCCAAAGATAAAATTGAATTAGAAAATCAAGGAGTATACGAAATCCCATGCACCACTTGTCCCACCACATACATCGGACAAACCAACAGAAGAATAAGTGCACGCATTGAAGAACATAAGAACTCAGTCAAAAAAGAGGAACCAACATCTTCCCTGGTCCAACACCTTAAAGCTACGGGACATGAAATTGACTTTAAAAATACCAGAACCATTGCCAAAAGTGAACATTTTAATAACAGAATAATCAGAGAAGCCATCGAGATAGAAAAACGCCCACACAGCATGAACAAGCGAGATGATACCTCCCGCCTACCAGCCATTTGGAAACCCGCCCTCATTGACAAACGACTCCCTAACACAAAAAATGATACCAGACCCACACTCACAAAAACCACACAGGATGTCACCACCAAACATCCACGCAAAAAACAAACCCAAAGCCACACTGACTATGAGGCACGACCACAAACCAGAAGCCAGACCACAGCTGCATCATTAGCCACTTTAAACCCCCCCAATCCATACATGAAGCAAACTGACACCCTCCATGAAGAGGAAGCACGACCACGAACACGAAGCCAAGGAATGGCAGGGCAGCCCAAAATCTTGAATCCCTCTGCAACTCAGACTAACCTGAGCACAACCAAACAGAACACTCCCCCAGCCAATCAGAGCACAGCCAACCCCCCAGCCAATCAGAGCACAGCCAACCCCCCAGCCAATCAGAGCACAGCCAAGCCCCTAACCAATCAGAACACACCTCCACCCAATCAGAACACAGCCAAGCTCCCACCCAATCAGTTCATACCTCCACTGGCAGTTAAAAGGAAGAAACAGCCAAGACCACACACTGCTGCTCGAGGCACGAAGCTGAAAGCACCAGCCTGAAGATGACGAATGGGACTTCGTCGAAACGTCGCCAAGACACTTCCAATTTTACGTGGGAGAAAACCCGAACAACCAAAGACCTACATACAAATACCCGCGAAAACCTCAGAAAACATATATATATATATATATATATATATATATATATATATATATATATATATATATATATATATATATATATATATATATATATTGCCTATGCTGTATTTAATTATATATATATATATATATATATAGCTTTTGTGGGAATCTTGCATCATTTGGGGATGGGGTGGAAGAAAGAAAGCTCTGGTACTTAAAATGAAATACAGCATAACGTCATTTTAAATTCTCCATTTACTTTCTGGTGCATTTTTAACCATCCACTTTCATACAAGTCTATCCTTGTCCCCTCTCCTCCCCCCACTTTCTTTCTCCCCCTCCCCTTGATCTGAACTTTTCTGAATTAAATTATAATGAATTTTATTTCTGTAGTGGCAAAAGAAGCTGTTGAACGAGAACGCGTAGGGAAATTATAACAAATGAAACGAGAGCCTGTAAATGAGAAGATTGTTGGGCTGCTGTATTAGGTAGTTTTGCTTTTTTTGTGTGTGTGTGGGGAGAAGTTTCTATCAATAGTTAATGAATTGATTAATTAGAGGTGAAATAGACTCACCCAAGAAATTATGACAACCTTTGAGAGAGGGTAGCAGAGAAACTATTTAATATGAGGATAAAAAAATGGCTACTAGCATTAGTCTTTCCCCCGTAAACCCGGGAGAGATTTTGCTTGTTTTCATTGGTTTTTATGATATTACTTGTTGGTGAAGAAGATATTGCTGAGATGCCAGTTTAAACAGAGGGAAAACCTCCTAGTTCAGCTAGCTATGTGGGGCTCATAGGAGAGTTGAAAGATCCAACCTTAAATTCACGATTAAATAAATGTTTTCGGTATTGCTTTTTAACGCCTCACAGTTATACCGTTTATAGATTTTATGATCTGTTTATGACTCATCTGTGCTGGCATTTGTATGTTTCCTTCCCTTAGCTGTTTCTTAACATTGGGAGTTATGCTATTGGAATGAAAGCTAGTAAATCAAGAATGTAGTAATCTCCCACTTATCTCCCGATCTGGCTTCAATTTACAACAGGCTGATGTGGAATGCAGATGAGGTAGCATTAATGCAATAGTCGAGCAGCAAGGTCATCTACCTGGTGGAAATCCCACCGAGAGTGTCCAGGGTCAGGCAAACAGGAACTAAGAGGCAGAAACAAGAGACATAACCATACATAGGCTGAGGTCAAGGGCAGATTTGGGAGAATCCATTTCATTATTTGATGTGTGTGTGATGCCCAGAATGCTAGTCTGTTTCTTCTCCAGAAAAGAGAGATTAATTGTCCTCTACTCTGGCTGAGAGGTCAGCAGATCATCTTCAGGCGGCACAGAAGATATGCCTGCCAGTGATTTATAGCATCAGCCAGACATCAACGTGGCAATACAAAGCTTTCTGCATTAGGGATACATCACTGGTTGACTCTTCAAATCACCCCAAGGTTAGCTGATGGTAGTCAGGCCAGGCCTGAGACACAGTGGATCTTCTCACTTTATCCAAACCAAAGAGATGAGATGGCTGCAGATCCAGAGAGCTGAAATAAGGCAGCTGTGATTTGATCACTTTTTCATTTCTTCCTCCAGTGCTCATTTATATGAACGAGTGACTTATATCAGGGCATATCTAATTGCAACTGCAGTGGTTTGCAATCCATTTTGTGCACAAGCGAGCTACCCACGGATCCATATGACCCTCGTACATAATGACCTCTGGCCCTCTCCAAGTGTTGTGACTGGCGGGGCAATTCCATTCAGATTTTCAACTAAGCAACATTCACTTAGAAACCAATTAAGTGGGAGGAAAGTGCTACAGAACGGATTTTTCAGATGTCTCAACAAGGGCCAGGGTCTCCAGGTAAATAAAAGAGGTGACACCATTGATAATTGACACCGCAGCTCTCTGTATTTTAAGAGGAGCTTAAAAATAAATTGACACAGATGGCTGCAATTTCTGTTTCCCTGTATATAGATGTAGTAGTATATTTTCCAGTGGGATAGATAGATAGATAGATAGATAGATAGATAGATAGATAGATAGATAGATAGATAGATAGATAGATAGATAGATAGATAGACCATGTCCTCATGTTGCATACCTTTTTGCTATTTAAACAAATCATTAAAGACAATTCTGATCAGCCACCTCCTTGTGGAAACGGATACACCCTTAAAATGCATCCATCAAACTACCCACTAAATGAAAAGTACCTAGGATCCGCAAAATCCTTCATTTAACTTTGGGATAGATAATAACTTTATTTTTTCCCAAGGCAGGTAGTTTAATCTACTCTATGTCCAAGATTAAAAAGCAAAATAGAACTGGAAGGCTAGATGTAGCTTTTTAAAGACATGAATCAAATCCTAGCTAAGAGCTGGATGAAGTCCTTCATTAGAAAGACCCCTTATCAATATCTTCTCAAACTTAGATTCGACCAAAGATGAAGACGACCAAAAGAAAAAGAAACAAAAAAGAGCATCAGCATGTTTCCTAAATGTAGACAGACAGACAGACAGACAGACAAATACAATAGCTAGCTAGCTACCTAGCTAGCTGGATGGATAGATGGATGGATGGATGGATGGATGGATGGATGGATGGATGGATGGATGGATGGATGGATGGATGGATGGAAGGACAGACAGACAGACAGACAGACAGACAGACAGATGGATAATAGATACTGTAGGAGATAACAGGCTGAGCCCAAGGGAGGGGTCATAAGTCACGTGTCTCTCTGCTCTCCAAGAAATCTAAATCCAGCCTACCTTGGATACCTTTCTTTCCTATATGCCACTCATTTCTCTTCACTGTTAGTTGGTCAGATTCTTGTAGAGAGCTTAAGCTTGCAATAAATCTTCGCACTTCTTTGAACTACCTGAATCTCCTGATTTCCCCAGCACTTGACAGATACAAGTATATACTACAGCCGGCTGGCAAATATTGTTGACAATATGGTGACAAGGAACAGCAAGAAGACATAAGCTTTGTGGAAGGGTTAAACCAATCACGGATAAGGATATGCAGATGATGAACATAGCCTTAAGTCTGGTTTTTTAAAAATATTATTATGGTTCATGATATTAAGATCATGATTTATTTAATTATAGTTAATTTTAATTTAATGCTTAATGAGAAAAAAATGGAGATGCCCCAAGATTTGGAGGGGTTTTTTTTCTCCATCGAAATGTCTCAAGAGGCACTGAATTAATACATTAACACAGATAGCCAACAGCTCAACATGTGGTGTTTCTCCTTAGAAAATCAAGAGCTTTTTGTTACTCTCTGAGGCCTAGATGATCATGCAATTAAACCAGAAAGAAAGAAAGAAAGAAAGAAAGAAAGAAAGAAAGAAAGAAAGAAAGAAAGAAAGAAAGAAAGAAACAAAGAAAGAAAGAAAAGAAGGACCATTTTCACTGAATTTTCATGCTTATGACAAATTGAGTGATTTTGCTCAAGCTGCAAGTCTAATTTACTGTTCCTTTTTCAACAGCTTCTGATATCCATCTGTCTCCAAAACCTCATTATGATATACTTAAAGTGGCATAATTTGATTCCATCCTTGGAATATCAAAAACTGGTATGACAAAAATCACAACCCCTTGAAAACTCTACTTCCAGTAATTCTGGAAGATGCTGTCCTGCAGCTATGGACGATAGATAGATAGATAGATAGATAGATAGATAGATAGATAGATAGATAGATAGATAGATAGATAGATAGATAGATAGATAGACAGACAGACAGACAGACAGACAGACAGACAGACAGACAGACAGACAGACAGACAGATAGATACAGGGCTTTTTTTTTCCTCATAGAATGCCCAGAACAGAGTTCCAGCACCTTTTTTGGATGGAACCTTGTAGGGTAGGAAAGGCAGGTTGTATGACGTGTGTGAGTTCTGGCACCTTTTTTTTTAGAAAAAAAAGCACTGGATAGATAGATAGATAGATAGATAGATAGATAGATAGATAGATAGATAGATAGATAGATAGATAGATAGATAGATAGATGATAGATAGATAGATAGATAGATAGATAGACAGATAGACAGATGAGACAGATGAGACAGATGAGATAGACAGACAGACAGACAGACAGATAGATAGATAGATAGATAGATAGATAATTTAAAAAAGTAAATGTAATATTAGATATTTGACTGAGTCACTCATTCTCTATCTTCCTCCCTCAGTTTAACTTCAGCTTTTAAGCTCCCTTATCCTGATTTTAAGGAAAATCAATGTGCTAAGTGATCTGCTTGGTATCACCTTTGTATTAAAGAATTACCACAAGCATCAAAAAGTAGCAGCTCTTTCGATTGTAATTTTAGCAGGGTCTCTGTTGCATGGAAAATTTTGCAGGAAAACATGGGTGTGTACACTGTACATGGGTATACACCCATGTGCTTAGAGAAGCAACCTGAGGCTTAATTCTTACGACTTCAAATATTTACTGTTTCATTTTGTCCAGTATGAAAAAGGCTCAATTATAATTAGTTGATGGAGAAACAGTATATACGGAATTTAAAATATAGAAAGCAATTTCTCGGGCCATCGATGAAAGCTTCCAGATTCCCTCCTCTGCATTTTCAAGGAAAGACAAGAGGAGAATGAAAAACAAGGAAAAGGGAAGGCAGAAGTGAGCTAGTGGGAGATAGAGAGAGTGGTATGTGATTTTCCCCAACTGTTATGTTGACATGGATGGATGGACAGACGAACGAATGAACGGACGGACACACGGACAGACAGACAGACAGACAATAGATACTGTAGGAGATAACAGGTTGGGTCAAATGTGTCATAAATCACGAGTCCCTGCGCACCCACAAGAGATCTCAGTCCAGCTCACCTCGAATGCCTTTCTTATCTCCCACTCGTTTCCCTTGACCATTAGTTGGTCAGATTCTTGTAGAGAGCTTAAGCTTGCAATAAATCTTCATACTCATCTGAACTGCCTGAATCTCCTGATTTTCCCAGTGCTTGATAGATACAAGTATATACTGCAGCAGGCTGGCAAATATTGTTGACACTACGGTGACAAGCAAGATAGTGGGAGATACAGAGAGTGGGTATGTGATTTTCCCCAGCTGTTATGTTGACATATTCTGAGTTGGGGGGGAGGGTCCTACTTCTGCCATTGAGACTTCTGAGCTGTGTTGAAGCACACTTGGTTGTGACTGCACCATTCGACCAGTTCATAATCAACTTGGAAAATGTGATGAGGATGGTACATCTGCTGGCGCTTCAGATGTTGGTTAGAAGGCTTAGATCAGAGATCTTCAAACATGGCCCTTTTATGACTTGTGGACTTCAACTCCCAAAATTCCTCGACCAGCGTGTCTGGCTGAGGAATTCTGGGAGTTGAAGTCCACAAGTCATAAAAGGGCCAAGTTTGAAGACCCCTGGCTTAGATCATTCATTGGCGCTGCCTTCTAGCACAATTGTAGTTCTACAACAACATTGGAACTGCTACTAGTTCCATGTTCCTGCTGATAATGAAACCTCAGTGTGCATCTTCAGGTTCAGCAAAGCACGTGTGGGCCTCTGAATTGTGAGTTGACATTACCTCCTTCACACCGATGTTCCTTTTTTTCTTTTTAAAATATATAGAAATCTTCTGTTGCATAGGTTCCAGAATCAAGGAATTCAATCTGTCTGGGGCTGTTGTGCTTCGTAGTCATATGACTCACAACAGTATTGACTCGTTTCACACAGCGTTAGCAACAAATTTTCTTGCAAGTGGAAAACTAACATAGAAGATGAAAAGAGTTGCATCTTAAAAAAAAAAAAGAATAATAATTTGTCATGCTAGTGTTCCATACAGCCTGTGCATTTGTTGTGTGTGTAACTACACCCAAGAACCTTTCAGTATGGAATCTCTACCTTTATTGTATATTATGAAAACCATCCAAAATATTTTGTTCCATAGGGATGTGCGAGAAGTGGGTTACTTTTAAAATTATCTGTTGATTACAGTATTCTTTAAATGGCAGAAAATGGTATCTGTTGCTTTGAATTTTTATACACCATTAGGATTTCTTCCCAGTCTTCTTATTTTGCATTGACTGCTAAAACAGTAGTCTTTAGCAAAAGGGACCAGGGTAAAGACACTGCTGATCATGTTTAGAAATCCTCTTGTCAATTGCTCTGTTAGTCCCTGCATGCAACTGATTGATTTTGTAATAGAACATCTGGGACATGCGTGCTGGTTTATCCAACCAACGGATTTATTTCAAAAAGTTGTGCCACAGGGATTCTTAATAAACAGAGTGATTCTTAAATATTTCTGAGAGGGTCATCTCTGCCTGCATCCATTTTGGAGGGACAGAGATTGGTGCTTTATGTACAACTTAATGTACAAGGGCGTACCAGAATCAGAAGTGGTGATTTCCTTGTTCTGTAAGCTACAGTTAATAGACACAGTGATATCATAAAATGTATAAGTTCCTTGGACTAGAAAAGAGACAGATAATTTATAGCACTAAGCTACTGCGCACCCAGCCCTTTAAACTATTTTATGGTGATACTTGAATACCTCTTGATCACATTTGCTGAAAATGAGCTATATGCTTTCCTGGCACATTAAAACAAAAACATCAGAACTTAAGTAAAGGATTTTGCTCCACTAGTCCAGGGGTAGGCAACCTTGGCTTTTTTAATGACTTGTGGACTTCAACTCCCAGAATTCCTGAGCCAGCCGTGCTGAGGGAAAAGGGAGAGGTTTCCAAGCTGAACCATGCTGGCTCAGGAATTCTGGGAGTTGAAGTCCACGAGTCATAAAAGTGCCAAGGTTGCCTACCCCTGCAGTAGTCATAGCTGACTCTAGGGGTGGCACTCCTTTCCGTTTCAAGGCCACTGAGCCAACGTTGTCCAAAGACATTTCCGTGGTCATGTGACCAGCATGACATCATGGAGCGCTGTTACCTTCCCACAGAAGAGCTACCTATTTATCTACTTGCATTTGCATGCTTTCGAACTGTAGGTTGGCAGGAGCTGAGGTGAGGATGGGAACTTACACCATCGCATAGTGCTTGGGTCTTGAACAACCCAATTTCTTAACCACTCAGCCACCACACTGCCAAGACCTTAACTAGAGTTTCTAAATTCCTAAAGAAAGGTTTTAAAAAGAAAACAAAAAAATCCTGATCGCCATCTCAAAAGAACTCTGAAAATTAAGAAGGCAAATCTCAGTTCTGTGCCAATGTGTACTAGTCCCACTCAACTTGCTTGATCATTTCAGTCTTTTCCCTTATAAGTAATGTGTATGACTTCCTGGCTATGGAAACATCACCTTTTCTCACACAAGAAGCAAAACACTTTTTTTTTTCAACTTTCATTATTTTCTTCCATATAACCACAGCACCTTAGTGATCAAGATAGAGAAATAATTAATTTTAGAGAGAGAGAGAGAGACGTTCTATTGGAGAAGCAGTTTGGTGTAGTTCCAAAGATGCTTTTTTGAGGAGGCAACTGGACTTTTTTTGAAGACATTTCGCCTCTCATCCGCTCTTACCGGATGGTGGGAAATTGAAGGATTTATACTCCTTGCAGACAGCTGGTCATTTGCATTCTTTTTGGATAGTCGTTGAGGTTACCTGGACTCGGAAGCTTCTTGAATGAGAAGTAAAATGTCTTCAAAGAAAAACAAGAAATCCCACTTGCCTGGTGAAAAAGCATCTTTGGGACAACCATGATCTAGATGACTGAGAATCTGCATAGACAGTTTGGTGTAGTACTTAAAGCATCAGACTAGAACCCTAGAGACACTAAGTTCTAGTCTTAGACACAAAGCTAGCTTGGTGACCAGTCACTTTGATCCTTAGACACAAAGTGTCTCAAACCTAGGAAGGAGGCTGTGGCAAATCTTGCCAAGAAAATGGTAGGGACTTATCCAGGCAGTGATCAGGAATCAACACTACACACATATGGATACCCAGACACATGCCCATGTTTCTTTTAGAACAGTGGTTCTCAACCTTTTTAATGCCGTGACTCCCAACCGGTCATAAGTCGAGGACTACTCAACTGGTCATAAGTTGAGGACTACTCAACTGGTGCAGCACCGTTTGCAGAATGGGACTTTTGGCGGGCTCAGCAGGGCAGAGACAGCCTGGACAATTCTTATTGGCTTTCAAAAGCCAATAGAATAAAAGGGAGTAGCACAGCTAAGGAAAAGGGGGAATAAAATGGCGGACTGCATTGTTTGGCGACCCCCATGAAATGGTCGTTCGACCCCAAATGGGGTCCCGACCCATAGGTTGAGAACCACTGTTTTACAAGATTTAAGATGCCTTTTAAGATTTTGAAACTTAAATACTACGTCTTCAAACCTCTGCATCCTACTAATACTGGTGTGCCAAGAAACACTTTTGCATGTCTGTTAACAGATTTAACGACTTCCATTGTGAGTAATGCAATTACTATACAGGACCCTAAACATACCTCCTTACTCATAACTGTTGACCCACCTTGACTTCACAAGAACAAAGTTCCCTTTTTAGGTGTTATGCAAACTTAACCAAACACAATAGTTGTGCGGGCTAGCTATTAATAATTAACTGAATTTATTTTGGAAATGTTCTTGGTCACCAGGCGCCTTGTTTAATTTTATTTCCGATCTCTTCCGACATAGCTTAGCATTCTGAAGGCTTTGTTCTTTGTGGTTCTTTTGAACCTTCACAATCTTGTCTTCCTTTGTTAGAACAAACGCTCATTGTTTTGCTGATATTTTCATATATATATTGGCCGGACAACATAAAAAGTCTGCCTCATTGCCAGTCATGTGGTTTTTGTTTGTTTAAAAAGCAATTTTCAAAGCTGATAAGTAGACAGATTCCGATAATCAGAAATAACAGGTGTATTGCTTCTAAATCCAGAGCTTTGAATGTGTAGGGATTAAAAGATTTGTCTTATGGTTAATTATATGGGGCTATGGTAAAATGGGAAGAATTAATTGAACGAGCTGAGCAATGCTCAGAAGGGAGTTGTCTTTCAAAAGACAACACACATCAGTTCTTTGATCTATAGAGATGAAGATGATGATGATGATGATGATAGATAGATAGATAGATAGATAGATAGATAGATAGATAGATAGATTAATTTCCAAGCTACTAGTGACTATCTTGAAGCTTTCTCTTGAAGCAGGAATAAATACTGCAAGAGACAGTTGCAGTTGACTTTCTCAACAAGTTAGATGGCTGCATATGATGTCCCCTACAAGACTAGAGTAGGCGAACTGTTTGTTGTTTTAGGGGGTGGGGCTAACCTAAAAAAGATGTTGAGACTCTGGAAAGAGTGCAGAGAAGAACAACAAAAAATGATTAGGGGACTGGAGGCTAAAACACGTAAGGAACGGTTGCTGGAATTGGGTAGGTCTAGTTTAGTGAAGAGAAGTTTAGTTCCAATATCTCAAGGATTGCCACAAAGAACAGGGAGTCAAGCTATTCTCCAAAGTGCCTGAAGGCAGGACAAGAAGCAATGGATGGAAACTAGTCAAGGAGAAAAGCAACCTAGAACTAAGGAGAAATTTCCTGACAAACAATTAACCAATGGAACAACCTGCCTCCAGAAGTGGTGAATGCTCCAACACTGGAAGTCTTTAAAATGAGACTAGACAACCATTTGTCCGAAATGTTAAAGGGTTTCCTGAGCAGGGGGTTGGACTAGATGACCTCCTATAGTTTGAAATGTACTATAAATATTTTTTTTTAAAGATCAGTGGAAGGAAACAGTTCAAGAATAGAATAGAACTGAATAGAATAGAGTAGAGTAGAGTAGAGTAGAGTAGAGTAGAGTAGAGTAGAGTAGAGCTGAAAGGGACCTTGGAGGTCTTCTAGTCCAGCCCCCTGCTCAAGCAGGAGAACCTATACCATCTCAGACAGGTGAATGTCTAGTCTCTTCTTAAAAATCTCCAGTGATGGAGCGCCCACAATTTCTGGTGGCAAACTGTTCCACTGGTTGATTGTCCTCACTGTTAGGAAGTTTCTCCTTGATTCCAGGTTGCTTCTCTCTTTGATCAGTTCAGTATCCCAGGATCATGTGATCCACTTTTTGCAACCTTCTGACAAACAAAGTCATTGGGGGAAGGCAGTTTCACTTAAGAACGATGTTGCTAATTTAACAACTGCAGTGATTCACTTAACAACTGTGGCAAGAAAGGTTTTGCAATTTTGGGCTCCATTGTGGCCATATGTTGAGCCCTATCGGTACTGTTCCAAGAAGAAATGTATAAAACACATGGAATGAGTATTTGCAATCCCCCCACGCATCATAACATTCTTTAAGCACGTTGGGCTTGATTTCTTTTCAAAGGTGCATCATATTTAATTTTATGAGCATTTACAAATTGTTCCTTGTCACAGTTAAAACTGACTGAGTGAATGTGATGTAAAGCTGACCTTTATGGGCCGGGCACCTATCCAAGGCCTGTGGTTTTGACTTTAATAAATTGTTAAAGAGAACATGCATTGGTGTTTTAGAAAGCGTGCAGACATCAAAAGACACTTCCTGAACGTGATTCTTGGCTGGTGCAGACATTCATTTTACCATGTTTTTTTGTGAATTCAGTTCTCAATGTAAGAATCATCATTTTTATACAGACATATCCATGAGGTTTTGCAATGTATGGCTGTGAAAGTTGGACCATAAGAAAGGCTGAGCGCCAAAGAATGGAGGCCTTTGAACTATGGTGCTGGAGAAGACTCCTGCGAGTCCCCTGGACTGCAAGGTGATCAAACCGGTCAGTCCTAGAGGAGATCAACCCTGACTGCTCTTTAGAAGGCCAGATCCTGAAGTTGAAACTCAAGTACTTTGGCCACCTAATGAGAAGGAAGGACTCACTGGAGAAGAGCCTGATGCTAGGAAAGATGGAGGGCAAGAGAAGAAGGGGACGACAGAGAATGAGGTGGCTGGATGGAGTCACTGAAGCAGGAGGCGTGAGCTTAAATGGACTCCAGAAGATGGTAGGGGACAGGAAGGCCTGGAGGAACATTGTCCATGGTGTCGCAATGGGTTGGATACGACACAACTAAAAACAACAATCCATGAGGTTTTTTTTTTTTAAAAAAAAAAAAAACAAACAACCCTCTCTCTCAATGTCTCTCAAGAGTAACTTGAGAAACAAAGAAAAACTAGAGGTTGAAATGGAAAGGACAACAAAGGATTTTTCAAGAAAATCTTTTTAAAAAATTGCAGTGTCAGATTTTTCTTTCTTTTTTTCCCCCTCCCTTCCACAATTCACAAGCTTAGCCATTATTACTTTGTTCCAGTTTAGAAGGAGTTAGGGTAATGAAACTCTTTTGAAAAGAGATTAGGTACCCCTTGCTCTCAGAAAGAAGAACGAGCAATTTGTTGGGGAAAAAAGCCAGGAGAAATTGAAGCTGTGGCTTTAACTCTGAAAGTTTATATATGAATTCCAAAGTGAGCTGTAATTAGAGCAGATTGCTTGACCAAATCTTTATGCATTCTGCAGAATGGAAATCTGAAATAATAAACATGTAGAACAGTGGTTCTCAACCTGTGGATCGGGACCCCATTTGGGGTCGAACGACCATTTCATGGGGGTCGCCACCATTTCCCCCCCCCTTTTCCTTAGCTGTGCTATTCCCTTTTATTCTATTGGCTTTTGAAAGCCAATAGAAGAGACTCTCTTGAATAGAGTCTAATTCTATTGGCTTTCAAAAGCCAATAGGAATTGTCCAGGCTGTATCTGCCCTGCTGAGCCCACCAAAAGTCCCATTCTCCAAACAGTGCTGCACCAGTTGAGTAGTCCTCGACTTACGACTGGTTGGGTAGTCCTCAACTTACGACCAGTTGGGGGTCGCGGCATTAAAAAGGTTGAGAACCACTGATGTAGAACAATGCTAACTGACAATACACACACACACACACATTCATGTACACATATATCATGATTATGGGACTTCTATGTGCTCAGCACCTTGGGAGCATGAACACTGTTCTAATTACAGCTCACTAGACCAAAAAATTGATCTTAATCAAGAACAAGATAGTCAAAAGAAAAGTAATGATCAATTGGTCAATGAATATCCAATAAAAGGAAACCTGGATTTCTGGTTAAACAATATTCTTGGGTCTAATTATATGATAGCAATGGAATGAATGGACATTGTGATAGAATTCAAAATATTTAGAAGACTTAAATTAAAGAGTGCAGAGAAGAACAACAAAGATGATTAGGGGGCTGGAGGCCAAAACATATGAAGAATGGATGCAGGAATCGGGGAATTGGGTATGTCTAGTTTAATGAAAAAAAGGACTAGGGGTGACCTGATAACAGTGTTCCAATATCTCAGGGGCTGCCCCCAACGAAGAGGGAGTCAAGCTGTTCTCCAAAGCGCCTGAAGGCAGGACAAGAAGCAGTGGATGGAAACTAATCAAGGAGAGAAGCAACCTAGAACTAAGGAGAAATTTCCTGACAGGGAGAACAATCAATCAGTAGAATGGCTTGCCCTCAGAAGATAAATATGCTTATTTTCTTGCGCTGTTTTTTTTTTTAAAAAATGAGTGAAGGACCAGTGACCAACTCCAAAATAAAGTATTAATATTGTCATAAGTCCAGGCAAAGAACTCATGCAGTTAGTGAACACTCATCCTCCTTCCCAAAGACTAAATCAAATCATCAGACTCCACCCATTTCACAACCTTCTTTGCCACAGTTATTAAATGTATCGCTGCGGTTCCTAATTGAGTAGCACAGCTGTTAAGTGAATCTGGCTTCCCCATTTGGTAGTCAGAAGGTTGCAAAAGAGGATCACATGACCCTGGGACACTGCAACCGTCATAAATACATGCCAATTTCCAAGTGCATGAATTTTGATTGTGTTACCACAGGGAGACTGCGACAGTTGTATGGGTGAAAAGTGGTTATAATTCATTTTTTTTTTTTTTAGAATTAGAATAGAATAGAGCTGGAAGGGACTTTGGAGGTCTTCAAGTCCAGCCCCCTGTTCAAGCAGGAGAACCTATACCATCTCAGACAAGCGACTGTCCAGTCTCTTCTTAAAAATTTCCAGTGATGGAGCACCCACAATTTCTGGGGGTAAGCTGTTCCACTGGTTAATTGTTCTCACTGTCAGGAAGTTTCTCCTTAATTCCAGGTTGCTTCTCTCTTTGATCAGTTTCCAACCATTGGTGCGTTGTAACTTTGAACAATCACTAAATAAATGTTTGTAAGTCAAGGAATACCTGTATTATAGTCTACGGAGGTTCTCAGTCATCCAGGATATGATTGCTCCAAAGATGCTATTTTCAGGGGGACTTTTCTTGTTTTTCTTTGAAGACGTTTCACTACTAATAATACTAATTATACTAATAATACTAATACTACTACTAATAGTACTACTACTACTACTACTACTACTACTACTACTAATAATAATAATAATAATAATAATAATAATAAAAAGTTGGAAGGGACCTTAGGGGTCATCTAGTCCAACCCCCTGCTCAGCCAGAAAACCCTATACCATTTTGGACAAATGGCTGTCCAGTCTCTTCTTAAAAACTTCCTGTGTTGGAGCATTCACTGCTTCTGGAGGCAGGTTGTTCCACTGATTAACTGTTCTCACTGTCAGGAAATTTCTCCTTAGTTCTAGGTTGCTTCTCTCCTTGATTAGTTTCTACCCGTTGCTTCTTGTCCTGCCCTCAGGCGCTTTGGAAAATAGCTTGACTCCCTCTTCTTTGGGGCAGCCCCTGAGATATTGGAAGACTTGCTATCATGTCCCCCCTCGTCCTTCCCTTCAGTAAACTAGACATTCCCAATTCCAGCAATCGTTCTTTGTATGTTTTAGCCTCCAGTCCCCTGATCATCTTTGTTGCTCTTCTCTGTACTCTTTCTGGAGTCTCAACATCTTTTTTACATCGTGGTAACCAAAACTGGATGCAGTATTCCAAGTGTGGACTTACCAAGGCCTTGTAAAGTAGTATTAATACTTCACGTGATCTTCATTCTATCCCTCTGTTAATGCAGCCTAGCACTGTGTTGGCTTTTTTTGGCAGCTGCAGCACACAGCTGGCTCCTATTTAAGGGATTGTCCACTAGGATTCCAAGTTCCCTCTCACAGTTACTGCTATTGAGCAAGGTACTATGTATACTGTACCTGTGCATTTGGTTTTTCTTGCCTAAATGTAGAACCTTGCTTTTTTCACCATTGAATTTCATTTTGTTGGATAGTGCCCAGCACTCAAGTCTGTCCAGGTCCTCCTGCATCTTAAGCCTGTCTTCTGGAGTGTTGGCTACTCCTGCCAGCTTGGTGTTGTCATCCAAGAAGCTTCTTCAGCTCTGACTGAACGGAATCCTTCCATTCCCCACTATCCCCAGTCAGAGCTGAAGAAGCTTCTTGGATGAAAAGCGAAACATCTTCAAAGTCAACCAAGAAAATACAGTTGCCTGCTGAAAAAGCACCTTTTGGAATACGTGTATTATAGCCTCATCAAACAAAAGGGAGTCAAAACAGGTCTTATCTAAAATTGTGTGAAGGCACACAGGTACCACACTTGCACAGAAATCATGTTCTTATCGTGGGGGGGAAACAAATTATTTTTTCCCCCTTAGATTATCCGTTCAGGCGAAGGCATTTGGGTTTTGGAAAACTGGGGGAAAAAAAAGACCGTCACCTTCAACAGGGTGTGTGTGTGTGTGAAACCTCACCTTTTATAGCTTCGTAAACAGTTGCTCTGGCAAATGTGTAAAAATCTGCAATTGTTCTTTTACCTCCTTTTTTATCTTTCCCCAAGCACCAGCCATCTTATATTAGATTGTACTATGGAAGGTTAATTGGTTTTACTCCTTTCCTTAGTGTCAGCAACATACAGCGATGGGAAAACTGTGCAACGTCCCTGTTGCAGTCAAATGGAAAAGGCACTTTAAATACATAAATTGCTAATGCAATATGTCGGAATATTTAAAAAAAAAAATTAAAGGAACAATAAAAACAGATCTGGGCTCGTTCTAAGCCATGCAGGTGGCCCTGAAATCTTCTATAATTTTCTCCATTATCGCAGTGTTTCTGCTAATGAAGGACGTACAGTAGCTGCTTCCCTCCAAATTGCCAAGTTTAAGAGCAGATTGCGTGAGAGATTATCTCTATCATTGGCAGTTTATCCTCTTAGGTGGTGGTCCTCCAAAGCCAGCTGTGACTTCTCTCCATCTGAAAGAACATATATATATTAATGGCACAAATTCCATTTGAGCAGGGATTTCAGGAATGTTTTTATGTATTTAGCGAATGTAGTGGCTTCAAACAATTTGCTCTGCTTTAGTCTCCTTTGATTTGTCAGAACTAATCAATTTACAGGTTCTCACCAGCATCCCAAGTTTTGCATATGCATGAAAAAATAATAATAATTGTTATTATTTTGTTGTTGTTATTATTATCTTTTATTCATTCGACATGAACCTCAGTCAACTGAACATTCAAACTGGCTGGTGCTGATGGTTGACATGGGTTGCTACCAGCATCCTAGGTGTCAACCAGGTACCTCCTTAAAATCTAAGATGTTCTGAGTAGCATAGGTTTTTATGTAACATTGCTGGAGTTATTGCCGGAAGCTGCCGTTTCTTGATGTATTTTGCAAAGTTTTGGGACATAGTTCCCAGTGCCCTGATGACAATGGGTATCACTGTTACACATTTCATCCATAATCGCGCAGTCTCGATGGCCAGGTCGCGATATTTCGTAATTTTTTTCCTGTTCTTTTTCTTCAACTCTGGCATCTCCTGATACAGCGATATCAATCTGCTGTATGCTTTGGTTCTCTACAACTGCGATATCCAGCATGTTGTGTTCCAAATGACGATCTGTCTGTATTCGAAAGTCCTACAAGATCTTCACCCTCTCATTCTCAACCACTTTTTCTACCCTATGTTCCCACGACTTTTCGGACACAGGCAAGTCGTATTTTTTACACAGTGCCCAGTGGATTAATTTAGCAACTCGGTCATGTCTAGCTTTGTAATCAGTTTGCGCGATTTTGCTGCACTCACAGATTAGGTGTGAAACAGTTTCAACTTTGTCATTGCAAAGTCAGCAATTTGGATTGTCAGTGGATTTTTGTATCTTCACTTTCATGGCATTAGTTTGTAGTGCTTGTTCTTAAGAAGGCTTTATTATTATTATTGTTGTTGTTGTTGTTGTTATTTAGAAATGATCACTGAATAAGTAGGCTTCATTTTTTCTGGGTCTAGCCAGGTGTGAGTGATATCTCGGATAAGTGTTGTGGTTCAAATAGGCAATAAATGTAAATCAACAGTGAATCAGGAGCCTAATCCTAATCTTGAATTGTCTTTGTAATGCAATCAGATGAGTTTCTCCATAGAGAAATGTTGTTGATTTCTTTATTTAAATTTATTTTGCTGTCCAACTTGAATCGAAGCAACTCTCGGGTGGCATGCAGTATTAAATCATTAAGATCCTAAAAGATGAATATTTCTAAAACAATTTAAAATGGAAAGCACAATTGAAATAAAGTTATAGTTAAAAGAGGAGGAGAGAGGGAAAAGAATGTGGAGGGATGAGGTGGGAAACCTCATTAACATCAACCCTCTTAATATCAACCATCTCCAGTGTGATGGGTTCTCAAGCAATGTGGCAAAGCCAGTTCTTCAGCTCAGGTGAGTTGAAGCCAATCTCACTTCAGGAGATAAGGTGTTCCAAAGGATTGGAGCCACAGTAGAGAAGGCCCTTCTCCTGGATCCCGCCAGCCGGAATTCCTTGACTGATGGGGTCTTCAACATGCCTCCTCTGCCAGCGTGGGTGGGATGGGCCAGTCCAAGTAACCTGGACCCATGCCATGCAGGGTTGACGTCAATTGCTACCCATGAGAAGGACCATACCAATTTGCCCCAGTAGAGTTTTAAAAATTGCCTAAATGCGATTTTTGTCTGGCCCAATGTTGCTATGTTGAGGGTATAAAGGCCAAGGCATATTCTTGAATTGAATTGAATTGAATGAATGAATGAATGAATGAATGAATGAATGATGCCCGAATGCTACTAGTTCGAACAGTGGTTCTCAACCTTTTTAATGCCACGACCCCAACCAGTCGTAAGTCGAGGACTACCCAACCGGTCGTAAGTCGAGGACTTTCCCTGCCCTGGAGTGCCGCACATGCATGGTGCCGCCCCCTGAACTGGCCGAGGCGTAGCTGGCAAGCAGCAGAGACAGAGCAGGCCGACCACCGGTTGGGCCACCAGCTGGCCCAGCCCAAGGGAGGTAAGGCATCCGCCGAGACCCACGCGTACCAGCAACCCTCCCTGCGCCCGCCGGCCTCCCACCTCCCACCCCCCCACCCCTGGCCCTCCTTTACTTACATTTTTAGTAGTTGCTCAGCAGGGAGGGGTGGAAACTTCCAGACAGCTTGCCTTCACTGCAGACAACTTGCAGCACCGTTTGCAGAATGGGACTTTTGGCGGGCTCAGCAGGGCAGAGACAGCCTGGACAATTCCTGTTGGCTTTTGAAAGCCAACAGAATTAGACTCTATTCAAGAGAGTCTATTCTATTGGCTTTCAAAAGCCAATAGAATAAAAGGGAGTAGCACAGCTAAGGAAAAGGGGGGGAAAATGGTGGACTGCGTTGTTTGGCGACCCCCGTGAAATGGTTGTTCGACCCCAAATGGGGTCCCGACCCACAGGTTGAGAACCACTGAGTTAGAACAAGGCAAGACAAGATCAGAGCTAGCACTCATGGCCCCATTCGCTGTTCATCAGCCCAAGACAAGACTGATATTTCTGAATAGGATTGACAGCCTCACCGTTCGGGCTCTGTTCATGACACCTAACGTACTGGAAGCTTGTTGCCTTTAGGATTAGAGCTTACAAATCAGGTTTGTCCTCTTTTAATGGCACCAACATCATTGAGCATCAGTTGCCATGCCTGGAGAGACAAAGACACTGAATGTGAACCTTGCCTCTTGTCACTTTAAAGAAACTTGCCATTCGGATCACATCCCATTTCCATCATTCTGAAATGACAGATACATTACATGCCAGCCTAGGCTGTGAGTTTTATTTGAATTGTGCTGACTCATTTGAAAGGTGTCACTTCGTTGCCATCTTCTTCCTGTTTTAAGCATGTCAGGGGTGTATGGAAATAAGTTATTAATTAGTCACACAGACCTCCCTCCTCTCTTTCAGGAAGTCAAGCCACAGGTAGTCCTCGGCTTATGACTCTAATTGAGCCCAACATTTCTCTCGCTGAGCGACTCATTCGTTAAGTGAATTTTGCCCTCCGTTTTACGACTTTCCTTGCCACAGTTGTTAAGTGAATCACTGCAGTTGTTAAGAGAGTAACATGGTTGTTAAGTGAATCTGGCTTCCCCCATTGACTTTGCTTGCAAAAAGGTCACAAAAGGCAGGACAAAAATAACAATGGATGGGAACTAATCAAGGAGAGAACCAACCTAGAACTAAGGAGTCATTTCCTGACAGTTGGAACAATTAATCAGTGGAACAGCTTGCCTCCAGAAGTTGTGGGTGCTCCAACACTGGAGGTTTTTGAGAAGAGATTGGACAATCATTTGCTTGGAATGGTGTAGGGTCTTCTGCTTGAGCCGGATATTGGACTAGAAGACCTCCAAGATCCCTTCCAATTCTGTTATTCTGTTCTGTTAACTTTGCATCACTAAGCCCAGTAGAAACTTTATGCTACCTTCCCAAGATCAAGTTAAACTGAGCAGTACAAGCCATAGTTTTGCATCGTGGTGTATATTAAGAAAGAAAAAAGACTCAAGGCAGGATTCATCAGCCTGCATGCATAAAAACCAGGAAGTTCTTGGGTGTTCCTAAGTTGGGCTGACAACATCCTCCCACACTCCTCTCAACAGGTTTCTTCTTCGTGGTCATTAATCTTTCCTTTCTCCTCCTCTGATTCGAAATGTTAGCATTATTCATCCAGCTTGCTCTTTCCCAGTGTATTCCCAATCTAGTCAATCTTCTCCACCCATTAAGACTGTTGCTTCTGCTCCTAACCTTCACGGTAGCTGTTCTGCCAGATTGAATGCTTCTTTTCATCATGCTTCCCTGGAGTTCTTCCTGCTGTTATCACTCTTGGTATTGTTTTGGTTCTTCATTGGAGAACCAAAACAATACCAAGAGTATTGTTTTTTTTCCTTCTCACCTACTCCCTAAAGCCAGGGAGTAGGTGAGAAGGAAAAAAAAAAGGGTGGGAAGAGAAAGAAAACCCAGGCTGCCATTTCCCCCTTCCTGTTTGATCCTCTACTTCTTTTTCTCCCTTGCACGTCTACTAGGTTGTGAATTTTAGAAGAGAGAGAGGAAAAATACTGCTTTATATAACATAGAATAAGAAGGTTGGAAGGGACTTTGGGGGGTCTTCTAGTCCAACCCCCTGCTCAAGCAGGAGACCTTATACCATTTTGGACAAATGGTGATCCAATCTTTTCTTTAAAACCTGCAGGGATGGAGCACCCACAACTTCTGAAGGCAAGTCCTTCCACTGGTTGATTGTCCTCACTGTCAGGAGACTTCTCCTTAATTCCAGGTTGGATCTCTCTTAAGTAATCTTCCATCTGTTACTTCTTGTCCTGCCCTCAGATGTTTTGGAGAATAGATTGACCCCACTCTTCTCTGTGACAACTCCTCAAATATTGGAAGACTGTCATGTGACCCCAATCTTTAACTTTGTCAAACTAGACATACCCAGTTCCTGCAACCATTCATCATACAGTTTAGCCTCCTTATCATCTGTGTTGATCTTCTCTTCTGTCTTTCTAGAACCTCAGGACTGTTCCTGATCTGTTTACTGCTCTCCAGTTGATTGTTCATTGGGCCATGGCGGTACAATTTTGCCACTTCCACCTAGACAGGGAGAGAATATGCACAGAATTGCTAAGGTTGCCCAGCCATCAAGATAGCACATTCTGAGACAAAGCTCCAGGGAGAAACCCAAGCCACTTCTGATCCAGGCAGAATACAACTGGGTTCTTACCTTCTTATGGTTTTGGACAAGTGACTTTGCATTAGTACTGCTTCACAAAGTCTTAGTAAGAGCATACCTGGAATACTGCATCCAGTTTTGGTTACCATGTTATAAAAATGATGTTGAAACTTTGGGAAAAGTGCAGAGAAGAGTAACAAAGATGATGAGGGGGTGTGGAGACTAAAACATATAATTAATGGTTGCAGGAATTGGGTGTGGCTAGTTTAATGAAAAGAAGGACCAGGGCAGACATGATAGCAGTGTTATAATATTTGAGGGGAGGGTCAACCTATTCTCCAAAGTACCTGAAGGCAGGACAAAAAAACAATGGATGGGAACTAATCAAGGAGAGAACCAACCTAGAACTAAGGAGAAATTTTCTGACAGTGAGAACAATCAACCAGTGGACCAAGTTGTCTTCGGAAGTTGTGGGTGATCCATCATTGGAGGCTTTTAAGAGGAGACTGGACAGCCACCTGTCTGAAACGTTATAGAATCTCCTGCTTGAACAGGGGGTTGGACTAGAAGACCTCCAAGATCCCTTCCAACTCTGATATTCTATGTTCTAAATGACACCCTTTAGCTTTGCTCATAACTTAACCTCATGCTAAAGAAACTACAATCAGCAAATGACTTGGAGAAAAATATCTGCACGGTTTTCTTTCAAATCCCTGTTCAGAATTAATATACTGGATAATTATTGTGCATTTGCCAGCTACAAAATTAATTAAAATCTATTGCTGGGAGACAGATACAAAACTATTAGAATAAAAGGGGTACATGGAATAAAAACAGAAATGAGAGAAACATTCATATTTATATTTAAAAGATAACTTTGGACCTCTTTTTTATTTTCTTTCTTCTCCACTCTTCTTAATTCCTCACATCCTACTGTTGTTACAGATAGTTGGCTGCACTTGCAGGAGTCCCCAGATTTAATTCTCTCCACATTCCACATTTAATAAATGATAACTTTTTATAGTGTGGAAAGTCAGCCCCCAGAGAAAGAAATATTAAAAGGGCAGGAAAATATATTTCCTCAAAGGATCTTAAAGAGGCAGGAAAGCATGCCCAGTTTTCTTAATAGCCCCAGGTCTCCCTCCCTCAAGCAGAAACCAGCTCTATAGAGATGCAGATGTAAACCATCAGGAACGTTGAAGCTAGGAGATTAAGAAGACAAAGACACCTAAAATCTGCATACCTCACCCAAACTCTACGAGTCATTAGCCCCAGCCCCAGGAAAGCAGGATATGACCTTTGGGACATAATAGAATTAACCCATCACCATCAGAATACCAGAAAAGCACACTCTGACTCAGGTCAAAGTTCATGCCATAGGAACAGGAAACAACTCCAAACAAAAGGCTCCAGAGGGTATTAAAACCCACTCCCTACATGTTATCAGCCCTTTTTTTCTGCCAGAGTCATCTTTCTGTCTGGCTCTCCTCTTCAATAAATTACAACCTTCTTCCTAAAGCTTGGACTGAACCACGATGAAGACTTTTCTTCCAACAGTTGTAGCTATTTCAGGTCTAGGATTGTGTTATTTGAGTTGGTTAAAGTCTATTTTTGCTTCTCCCTTAGAGATTACAATTGCATTCAGCTTTTGGGGCACTGAGAGTTTCTAAACTTGTTCAGACATGCCTTCTTAATCACATCTGTGACTAGTCACAATAGGGATTTCCATTAATTGTGTTCAAGTTTAGTAAATAGGTCACCAGTTTACTTTTGCACTGTTTAGAAATTGCCCGTACTTGTATGCATTTCAAAAAACAACAAGCATCCAGAAATAGCTTCATCAAACATCCCCAAGTTGCTTTACTGGTGGTGGCATCTGAGCACCAAAGCTGGAAGAGTAATCCTCCATGGTGATTAAAAATGTTAATCCCATCCTGCTGCAATACAGCAGAGATATTACATATTAATGATATTTTTTCCCAGCTGCATGCATGTGAGTATAGCTGTCCAGAAGCTCTGAAAGAGACGATCGTGCATTCAAGTTTCCCAAACACCAATCTAAGAATGCTTGAAGTACTCAATCTGTGTAAATTGGGATGCAAATTACTTAAGATCAGAGTTCAGCATCATATTCACCTGTCTGTATTTGAGCAACCATTCCAGCATGAGGTTTGATGTTGTAGAAAGAAAAAATATTCACTCGTTGAAAGAAAAATCTGAAAAAAACTTCATCAGGGTCCAGTCCAAGCTGGGAATAAACAAAATGGAGACTGCTTTAGAAAGAGGGTTGTAGTTTATTGAAGAGCTGAACCACAACAGCCTGTGGCTCTGGGAAAGTGACCATATGTAGCTGGCAGTGGTGGTTTTTATACCTTACTGGGCTTTTGTGTTTGGAGTTGTTTCCCATTCCTGTGGCATGAACTTTGACCTGAGCTTTTGAGCATGTCCTTTTGGTATTCTGTTGGTGGTGAGTTAATTCTATTATGTCCTAAAGGTCATATCCTGCTTCTCTGTTGCTGATGGCTTACTTCCTGTGTTGGATTTTTTTGAGTGAGGGGTTGCTGGTTTTAATTCTATCATTCTGCTATTCTTAGCTGTTAGTTTTGCTGCAGGGGATTTCAAAATATTTTGTCTTGAACGGCCTTCTGCCTGGTGGTATTTATTTATGAATGGGGCTGAATGGGACTATCAAATCTGCGTTTCTAAAAGGTGGTTTTCCTAAGTTTCTGCTGGGGGCTATTAAGGAAAACTGAGCCTGCTTTTCTATGTTTAAGATGCTCTGGGGGAAATATAATATTCTTCCTTTAATATTCCCAAAATATTTCTTTCTCTGTGGGGTGGGTGGGTGATGTCCTCTCACAGTGCACATATAGCATTGATACTGTATCAAGGCATCTTCTGAGTGAGAATATTTAGGCTAAAAGCTTCTTGCAAAAAGGTTAGATTAGGGTAAGGACAGGGTTAGTTGGTCTGAAGACAGCTAGCCCTATTCAAGGAATTTAGACAAGGTCTACATGGGAGGTCATTCCGTTCCCAAGAAGCTGCAGTGCTTGTCAAATCAAATCTTTATTACAATCATAGACCGGCCTAAGGAGAGTGCTGTACACACGGTGTTGGGATTCAGCCAGTTCGCACCAATTCAGCAGAACCGGTAGCTAATTTTTTGTTGCCAAGGCCCAGAAAGGACTTCTGGAAGTGGCATCCATGCAAAGAACCAGTTCTCCACATATTTGAACCCCACCACTGCATACAGATAATTACAAAACATAAAAGATACATCCTAATGAGAAGGAAGGACTCAATGGAGCCTAATGCTGGGAAAGATTGAAGGCAATAGAAGAAGGGGACGACAGAGAATGAGGTGGCTGGATGGAGTCACTGAAGCAGTAGGCGTGAGCTTAAATGGACTCCAGAAGATGGTAGAGGACAGGAAGGCCTGGAGGAAGGTTGTCCATGGGGTCACGATGGGTCGGACACGACTTCGCAACTAACAACAACAACAAAAGATACACACAAGACTAAAGTACTCATAATTGTTTTAAAAGCTAAAGTTATAAAAAGCAAGTATAGCTAGTCCATGACTTACAACAGTTTCATTTAGTGACCGTTAGAAATAACAATGGCACTGAAGGGACTCCTGACCATTTGTCACACTGATGACCATTGCAGCAATTCCCGTGGTCATGTGATTTACATTCGGATACTTCACAACTGGATCCTCCTCTGTAAACCACTGAAAAGTAAAAAAAATCCCAACCAACCAACCACATAAACATATGTTATCCTCATTAATTGAATACTGATTAATACATTACTATTATCTTGGTTCCCGTCCCTTGTGAAACAGACACCCATTTAAAAAACAAACAAGGAAAACTAGTAAATCTATTTGAAAATTATTGACCTGTCTTCTACATATTATATTAATGATGAAATAGTTAGCAGGAAGAACAATAATAATAATACCAAGAGCATTTAGATTTATATACTTCTTCACAGTGCTTTTTAGCCCTCTTTAAGTGGTTTACAGAGTGAGCAAGTTGCCCCCAACAATCAGGGTCCTCGTTTTATTGACCTTGGAAGGCTGAATCAATGTTGAGCCAGTCAGGATCGAACTACTGATTGTGGGCAGTGTTAACCTGCAATACTGCATTTTAACCATGGTGCCTCCATGGCTATAATCAAAAACAAACAAAAGGTTTCAAAACTCTCTGTTAACAAACTGTTATTGTAATCTACTTGTAGGAAATTTGTGCCGGCATCTTAACTATCTCAAATCATTCCAAAAGTTAAGACTAATTAAACAACAGAAAGTCCTGGAATGGTAGAAATGGATGGGCATACATCATGATGATATCAATTTACTTATCTTTATTGAAATAATTGATCTCTGGAATTATTAGTCCTTATTCCAGGATTTTCTGATACTTCATTGATTAGAAATCCATTAAAAAAAGAAGACACAACATCTTACCCTGTGAATTCTTTACTTTACTCAATATCCTTTGGTGAGAAACTTCATCAATAACTTTTTGAGAAATCAAATATACATGTTGACAAAGTTATTTGTGGGCCTTTTGATGCTGTCGAGAAGGTTGTGGAGGCCACTTTGCAGAATCCTTACTGATTTTTCATCAGAAAGACTTGTTGTTGTTTTTTCCTGACTACTATAATCGAGATCTTTTTATTTTTAGGAAAACAGTTTTAATGGACGAGCTTTTTGAAAGTGTGAATGGAGAAATTATGGACCTCTTGTTTTTGTTTACATTTATATCAGAGCCTGTAATTTTTTTCCCCCCCCAGTGGAATTCAGACTGGATGTATTACACACCACGCTTAAGCAAGGTCATTAAAGACCTAACAGCTGAATTTACACAGCTGTCTAAGCTCATTTTGATGTTTTTTTTTTTAATTTTGCTTTCCTTTATGACTTACTCCAATTTGCAGAATGCAGGCCATTTAGTTTTATGATTAAATATATTGTGTAAATCCCACAAACTGGATGCATTTAGGTTTTCCCTATTGTGTGAGTACAAGTTGAATCCTTTCTATCTTGTAGTCTTTGGGAGGAGAAATTGGTAGAGAGGACTTAGAAGGCAGAAAAGTCAGGCAGAAAATTAAGTCAATAACTCTTGTTTGTATCTTGGCCTAGCAAGATTCAGCACACAACTCTTTAAAAAAAACAACAACCATTGATTGTTTATATGTACTTCCTAGTAACATTATACTGAAAGGGACAGAACTAGTTAAAAAGTAAATATAAGTGGAAAAAAAAACAGAAGGAAGGAAAGGATACAAAATGAAGGTACTATGTAGACTAAGAATGTCATCACCATTACAATTACATACTTTCAAATATGCTGTCTGGAACAGATGTGTTAAACTAGAATTTACAAGCAGTTGCTTAGGAACAAATGATGGGGAGATATGTAACATGTAATTGCATGTATTTTTTTAAAGATCACATTTGCAATATGCTTGACCTGATTGCGTGATAAGTGAATGTTTCTAGCTTCTGCAAATGCAGATAGGACTTAGCTTTGTTTTTCAAACTGCAGTCCCCCAGCTACTTAATTGAAAGTAAGTCCCACTGAGCTGTAGGTTGGCTTACCTTTCCGTGGAACTAAACAATTGCTAAGCAAACTGTACCTTTAAAACTAGCATCCATTTTCCAAATATCTACAGTGTGGAAAACTCAGCTGATACCATCTCTATAGAAAGTCAAGAACATTTTTTAGCCCTTGTTTATTTAAGTGGGAGAAATTTCATGTGATCTGATACCTTAATTGGATTTTTATCCAGCCATTGTAGTTGCCACAAATTTGGAACCCCAAACTAACTGCTCAGAATTAGTTTTGTATGGAAAGTCATGTATGTAGAACTTTATAATTTTTACTAGACATTCCACGAGATGTACAAAGATCTGTCGACATGCCTAAGAAAGCTGAGACATGTTAGATTGGACAACAAATGAGTTTCATCCTGCTCTTTTTTTCATCAGCCAACATTCATGCCAAGGGTCTTCCTTGAAAGCAGAGTAAGCTAGTGGTGGGATTTATTTTATTTTATTTTTAAAATTTATAAACCGCCCCACTCCCATAGGACTCTGAGCGGCTAACAATAAAAACAACATAAAACATGACAACAAAACAGTACAGTTACAGTCATCCAGGGGTCAGGTTTTATAAACCCCAGGCCTGCCGGAAAAGCCAGATCTTAAGCAGCTTACGGAAAACCAACAGGGTGGGAGCGGTTCTAATCTCCAGGGGTAGCTGGTTCCAAGTTCGCACCAGTTCGCACCAGTTTGCACCAGTTTGGCAGAACCGGTAGCTAATTTTTTGCTGCCCAGGCCCAGAACGGACTTCCGGAAGTGGCATCCACGCAGAGAACCGGTTGTTCCCATATTTGAATCCCACCACTGGAGCAAGCTACTTAGCTTCAGTCATAACACTGCCTTGCAGATTGTACACATTGTTGTGTGGAAAGTTCTACCTCTTGCGGGTGTGGAACACTCTTTCAGAAATGGTTAGAAAAGGGGAAACAATGAACAAGAGGGATGCTAACATCACGCTTGTCTGCTACTTTTTAAAGCAGCCGATTCTCCTAAGCAGCTGGAGAGGGCAACTGCATGAGTTTGAGAAGCATTGTGACTACTTCAAACAAAAGCCCGGTGCGATGTTTGTCCTTGTCCATACGTTGAAGCTCACGTTGCCAACTTCTTTTGAAGTCTTGCTAGTGTACTCTTTTAGCATCTTTTCTTCTGTTGACTAACACATTTTAGTTTGGCTGTCCCCTGAGCCCCTTCTGTCCAGTCTACCAAGTAGCATGCGGAGGCATTAATTTTCAGCCCCAAATAAGATTTTCTGTGCGGGGGGGGGGGACCAGAATTAATTATAGCAATAGGAGAAAACGATGTTTTAATTAAAATGGTAAGCAACCCATTAATCAATGATTAATCAGACTCTCAGGTAGCAGATTATTAATCTTTTCGGGGAACTCTATGGCATAATGCTGACAAAGTTATAAATTTGTGGCAATCTCTCTAGAATTCAACTTTAGTTTCTAGGAATTTGTAATTTTGGCTTTGTTACAAAAGAGTGCCGGAGGGAGTGCATATACTGTATTGTAAGTAACAAAGGATGCCTTTCCATAGGGTAGGGGTAGGCAACCTTGGCTCTTTTCTGACTGGTGGACTTCAACTCCCAGAATTCCTGAGCCAGCCATGCTGAGGGGAAAGGGAAAGGTTTCCAAGCTGAGCCATGCTGGCTCTGGAATTCTGGGCGTTGAAGTCCACGGGTCATAAAAGAGCCAAGGTTGCCTACCTCTGGCCTAGGCCTAGACCACTTTATGACTCATGGACTTCAATGCCCAGAATTCCTGAGCCAGCCCCCTCTGCCTTGTGGCAGTCCCTCAGATAGTGGAACACTGCTATCCTGTCTTCCCTATTTCTTCTTTTCCTTAGATTAACCAAACCCAAATCCTGTAGCCATTCTTCATATGTTTTAGTCTCCAGGCATTTGATCATTTTAGTTGTTCTCCTCTGATTTTTTTTTTCCCCCACACTCTCAACATCTTTTTTGTGATATGGAGACCAAAATTGGCTGCAGTATTCCCAGTGTGGTCTCACTAGGGTTTTATAAAGCGGTAGTAATACTTTGTATGATCTTGATAACCTCCATGGGACTCATTACATGTTTTTTTCGAAAGAGAAATGTGCAGGATTGTCCTGTAAGATATTTTACGGATCAGATTTGGCTTTATTAAAATGAAAGGCTCAGTTCTAAGCTTCAACGTGAAGGTACATTTGAAGCGCACAAGAACCGTCCTAAATCAGATCTGTCACCCTTCCTTTTTTCCTCCTGACTTCACTCTTAAGAAAAAATCAGTTTACAGCTGGGTGGCGAGATACAAATTGGATTGTTTAGCATGACGGCTTGATTGTTCGAGGTATGCAATTAGAGCTTTCGTTACGCAAGACAATAGGGATAAGTGTGATTCAGTCAGAGCTGATTCATAATTGATTTTGCATCTTACATGTATTTTTGCATCTTTTTTCTTCTTTTTTTTTACAGTTGAGTAAGCAAGTTCCTGGTTTCAGCAGGTGACAGCATCTGATTAACTTTTTTCAAGGCTCCATAGTTAGGACTTGAATGAGAGATGATTCAGAACAGCAGGGCTGTTGGCTATGTTTTGAAGATAATAATAATAATAAAGTTGGAAGGGACCTTGGAGATCTTCTAGTCCAACCCCCTGCTCAGCCCTATTCCATTTCAGACAAATAATTTTCCAGTGTCTTCTTAAAAACTTCCAGTGTTGGAGCATTCACAGCTTCTGGAGGAAGAGGAAATATCTGCTGTGAACTTTGCACAGGTGTCAGGAAGGGCATCCAGCCAGTAAACTCACAGCTCGATCCGGTCGCCCCAGTTCTACCCTGAATTAGGGACTACAGGGTTGTAAGGGGGAGTTTTTATTTGGTCTCAGAAGTTAGCAGCTTCCAGAAGTACCCCTATAGTTATCAAAAGCCATAGTCTATTCTAGGGTATCCTTACTTTTATGCTTTTTTTTCCCAACCTCTGGGAAACTTTTTTTTTAAAAAAAAATCTGTTTGTGTATGCAAACAAGCATTTCTATTTCAAACTGAAAAATAAATATATAACTCCAATTCCAGAAAAAAAGAAATTAGCTATTACAACTGCCTTTAAAAAAAATCTATCCAATAAGAATTGGTGCAGGCAATTTTGGTAGCATCAGAATTAATAATACAATAGTGTCTTAAATAACAGAAAAAAATAATTTTAAGAAGCATTACTTTTAAAAAAAAGAGATGCCTGTAACTGAATTAAACAATAACGTGTAAAGATGAATGAATAAAAAGCAGGATGGAGAGAACATTTGTGCATCAAATGATGAATTCATACTTTTTGCATTTTCATAAGAAAATGCAGTTGAACTTTATATTTGCAGGAAATTGATTGCCGGCTTTACAATTACCGGTATGTCATTTTTGTGTGTGTGTGTGTGTGTGTGTGTGAAAACAATCATTATGGCTTGAGAATTATAGTTTATTAAAGGCTAGGAGTTCATTTTTAAACAACCATTACTAATGTTTCTCAAACTGTTATTTATCCTGGCAACAAATTGAGACATTTGTGCATTGCTTGGGCTTTTCAGATATTTAATCTAAGTTCTTAATTCAGATTTGTGCTGGCAATTGCCTGAAAGAAGGCATGTTGAATACATTTTTTTCAGCTCAGGCCTGGAGCTTCTGCTACTTATAAACTTTCTCAGAAGCTCAGCCTTTGAAAGAAGGAAAAATAAGAAAGACTATATATCTTGACGTAGGGAGAGATTGTGTCTCTTGAATTAGGGACACTTAATCAGTTGGAATGGTGAGTCCCATTTTTCAACCAATGTACATGAAGATATTTTTTTAATTATTTCCATTCACACTGCAGTATTTTTTTTTTATTGAAAATTTTTAGATTTTACAAAACAATACAAATCCCTTCCCCGAACCCCCCCAACCCTCCCCTACCCTCCCCCAACCTTCCCAGAGCTGAATACAGGCTTAATTAAAAAAATTTCAAAAGTCTTAAAAACAGATATAAACCATAAACAAATCTAAGTACATTAATTAAACAAGTTATAAAATAGTTAACAATAATATATGTATAAAAAGACAAAAATACAAGGAAATACAAGAAAATAGAAAGAAAGAAAAAGAAAAGAAGAAAGAAAAAAAGGAAAAAAAGTCTAAAAAGTCTATAAAGTCTATGAAATATCTTAAGTTTTAAATATAAGTTATTGAAAAGCTAAATAATATTTTTTTATATCCAACTTATATTGTATAAAGTCTATCCATTTTTTCCATACCAAAAAATACTTCTCCTGCGATTGGTCTTTCAAGAAAGCCGAAATCTTTGTCATTTCCACCAAATAAGAAACTTTAAAAAACCACTCTTGCAAGGTAGGCAAAGATTCCTTCTTCCAACATTGCCCTACTAACAACCTTGCCACTGTGATAAAATTTAACATCAATGTAGTCTCTTTAGTATCACAATCAGAAACAATACCTAACAAAAACAATTGTGGGGTAAATTTTACCCTTCTTCTAAAAATTCTTTGAATATTCCACCATATCTTAATCCAAAAAGCTTTTATATTTTTACATGACCACCAAATATGATAATAAGTAGCATCCAAACATCCACATCTCCAACATTTAGGCTGTAAGTCAGGATACATACGAGACATTTTTTGTGGATCAAGGTGCCATCTGTAAAACATTTTATAAAAAATTTCCCTTAAATTTTGGGCTTGTGTAAATTTAACATTCCTCACCCAAATAATTTCCCAAGTATCTAATAGAACCGGTTCTTCAAAATTTTGTGCCCATTTGACCATACATTCTTTAACTAATTCTGCTTCTGAATCCAATTCTACTAACACCCCATAGATTCTCTTAATATGGGTTCGTCTTTGATCTTTTATTTGTGCATTCACACTGCAGTATTAATAGTACAGGTAGTCCTTGACACATGACTATCATTGAGCCCAAAACCTTTGTTGCTAAGTGGAACATTTGCTGAGTTTTGCCCCATTTTATGACCTTTCTTGCCACAGTTGTTAAGTGAATCACTGCAGTTGTTAAGTTAATAACATGGTGGTTAAGTGAATCTGGCTTCTCCATTGACTTTGCTTGTCAGAACATCACAACAGACCCAGGACACTGCAACAGACATAAGTACAACTCAGTTGCCAAGTGTCTGAATTTTGATCATGTGACTATGGAGATGCCGCAACGGTCGTAACCATGAAAAACAATCATAAGTCACTTTTTTCAGTGCTGTCGTAATTTTGAACAGTCACTAAATGGACCGTTGTATGTTGAGGACTGCCATATATAGTTCTGAGTTCATTCAAATATCCTTTTGTGTTCTTTAAATATCAACGTATTTTGTGTTGCTTTGTTTTTTGCTTTGTGTTGAAGAAGATCAAACAGTGGCTTAATTTGCAATCTCCAAACCAAGGAGGGTTTTTTCTGCTAATTTCAGTTTTACTGCATAGGGAAGATTGTTTAATTTGGGGTAGTTCTCATGTCATGGTTCCGACAGATGAAACTCTTCAAAGAACTTCGAGGCATTGTTTACCTTAAAGAATCTTTATTCAAGAAGCATAGATCGGCACGTACATAGGCCAAGCCAAAATCTGAATTCCCCTCCCCTGAGCACATAGCATCAAAGCACAATTCCCTCCTCTAATTAACTGTCATAAATCACATTCTCCAGTTAGTTTGAAATGCAGGCTTTCCCTCCAGTTCCCCAACCCTCCAATTCTTATCATCTCTTATTTCAATAACCTTGGTTCTCACACTAGTTACATTATTGTTATGTCTAACTAAACTCCCATGCACATTCCTCCTCCTCCCCTCCAGTATCATCTAATTCTAACTCTAATTCTAAGAGTAAAACATAAGAAGGAAAATGGCTGCATCTCCATATGTGGTCAAAGCAAGAACCTCCGATGTTAGCAGCGTTGACCTCTAAACTCATGAACCCCTGCAGAAACGAGTCATCTACTTGCTCTTTCAGCGCATTTAGTATAATTTTCCTAGGTTCTGAGGAACACACCTAGGGCAACCACATCTGAACTGCAAATACAGGAATGTCCACTAGATGACAATGATGAGATAAAGAAAATTCTTTTCCGCCACCTAGCGTTTGTCTGGAGTTTTGCAGCCCAGGTATTGGTTTGATAAACATGTCAGTCCTGTCCCTTTCAGTGATGTGTCTAAAGCAATGACAGGCATGAGGAATCAAAGCAGAAAAGGACATGGGAACATGGAGCTAGTTTGGGAAAAGATTCACTAGTCCCCTTACCAGTCTGGCATGTCATTTGTTGGCCGTCTTAATGAGGGCAACAGCTCATTTCACCAGCTTTTCCAAAATACACCCCAAAAAATGAAGCAGTGAGTAATCAACTGCTTTGAGTATGTGAGAAAGAGAAGGGAAGGGAAGGGAAGGGAAGGGAAGGGAAGGGAAGGAAAGGAAAGGAAAGGAAAAGAAAAGAAAGGAAAGGAAAGGAAAGGAAAGGAAAAGAAAGGAAAGGAAAAGAAAGAGGAAAGGATAGGAAAGAAAAGGAAAGGAGAAGGGGAGGATCTATAATATGAATAAAAGGAAGGAATGAAGGAAAGAATCTAGCTGTAGGGAATAGAGGAGAGGAAAGGAAAGGAAAGGAAGATAGATGAAAGAAAAGGAAAGGAAGATAGATGAAAGGAAAAGAAAGGAAAGGAAGATAGAAGGAAGGAAAGGAAAGGAGAGGAAAGTAAGATAGAAGGAAGGAAAGGAAGATAGATGAAACGAAAGGGAAGGGAAGGAAAGGAAAGGAAGGAAAGAAGAAAGAAACACAGATAATTGGAAAGGAAAGGAAAGGAAAGGAAGATAGATGAAAGAAAAGGAAAGGAAGATAGATGAAAGGAAAAGAAAGGAAAGGAAGATAGAAGGAAGGAAAGGAAAGGAGAGGAAAGTAAGATAGAAGGAAGGAAAGGAAGATAGATGAAACGAAAGGGAAGGAAAGGAAAGGAAAGGAAGGAAAGAAGAAAGAAACACAGATAATTGGAAAGGAAAGGAAAGGAAAGGAAGATAGATGAAAGAAAAGGAAAGGAAGATAGATGAAAGGAAAAGAAAGGAAATGAAGATAGAAGGAAGGAAAGGAAAGGAGAGGAAAGTAAGATAGAAGGAAGGAAAGGAAGATAGATGAAAGGAAAGGAAAGGAAAGGAAAGGAAAGAAGGAGGGAAGGATAGGGAAGAAAAGGAAAGGGGAAGGGGAGGGTCTATAATATGAATAAAAGGAAGAAATGAAGGAAAGGAAAGGAAGTTCAGGGGTGAAGGGAAAAAGGTAATCTTGAGTTAACAATACAGAAATAATTGGTAACCATTTGCAATGTCACAAGAACATTGTTTCTGCCCTTTTGCTTCTGAGATTTAGCAATTTTTTTTTCTTTTCCATTCTGTTTCAATGAACGTGCAATGCCTACATCTTTGTTAACTGCAGAAGGGGGGGGGGGAGAAGGAGACAAAAACGAATCCATTCAGCATTTAATTGCTAACAGATTATTTTGTTTTAGTGCAGTTGCTGGGAAATCAAAGATCCATCCTTATGACAAGCACACTCATAACACAAACATTGAAATTTGTCTTGAGATGACACATTTGGTAAAAAGTCTCCGCGGAGACTGAGAAATAGGAGCTTCAGATGCTGCTGTGCCTGCTCAAATAACATTTAGGAATTTTTTTTTTCTTCTCTGTGCTAATTTTTTTTTTTTTTTGGAGAGGGAGGGGAGATATATTGTATATATGAAGATATATTACGGTCGTCATATTGTTTTACATTTTCTCCTCCTCTTCCTACTTAGAAGAATCAGTAGCATTTGATGGGAAAGGACTAGCTGTGGACTAGTACAGACGTGGGAGTGGGAGAGTTCAGTGTAGTGGTTAAAGCACCAGGCTAGAAACTGGGAGACCGTGAGTTCTAGTTCTACTTTAGCCATGAAACCCAGTTGGGTAATCTTGGGCCAGTCACTTTTCTCAGACCAAACCAAGGTTTTTGATGTGGGGAAAATAGGAGGAAGAAGATCTATTGGAAAAATTTTGTCGCCTTTAATTATTTGTTAAAAATGATGAAGACTGGATATAAATATACAAGCAAATAACAACCCAGGGATGAGACTGGATAATAATAATAATAATAATAATAATAATAATAATAATAATAATAATAATAATAATAATAATAATAATAAAAGTTGGAAGGGATCTTGGAGGTCATCTAGTCCAACCCCCTGCTCAGGCAGGAAACCGTATACCATTTTGGACAAATGGCTGTCCAGTCTCTTCTTAAAAACTTCTGGTGTTGGAGCATTCACAACTTCTGGAGGCAGGTTGTTCCACTGGTTAATTGTTCTCACTGTCAGGAAATTTCTCCTTAGTTCTAGGTTGCTTCTCTCCTTGATTAGTTTCCATCCGTTGCTTCTTGTCCTGCCATCAGGTGCTTTGGAGAATAGCTTGACTCCCTCTTCTTTGCGGCAGCCCCTGAGATACTAGAAGACTGCTATCATGTCCCCCCCCCTCGTCCTTCTCTTCATTAAACTAGACATACCCAATTCCAGCAACCGTTCCTTATATGTTTTAGCCTCCAGTCCCCTAATCATCTTTGTTGCTCTTCTCTGCGCTCTTTCTAGAATGTTTTAGCCATGTTCAATCAAGAATTAAGAATAAATGCATGTAACTATCAGGACACTGAATTGAGCAAGCTGCAAATTGCTGCATCCACTTGGCCCATAGGGATAGATTTAGCTGGACCCCCAATGATCCGGGGAAGGATAGTAATTCTTACGATGCAGAATGAATTGATGTTCTTTGCGGTGTTTTACACATGGGGGGGGGAGCATTTCTATCACATCAGCTTTGAAACCCATCTAGATCTGGGGAAAGAAAAGACTGCCTTTTCAAAAGACGGTCACATAAACCTCCTGCTAGTGTAAATCCAAACTGCTCTGTGGCATGGCATTGTTGTTGTTAGTTGCGAAGTCGTGTCCGATCCATCGTGACTCTATGGACAATGTTGCTCCAGGCTTTCCTGTCCTCTACCATCTTCTGGAGTCCATTTAAGCCAGGGTTGAGTTTAATTTCATTGAGGGCCACATCAGCATTGCAGTTGTCCTTGGGGGTGCCGGGTGGGTGTGGTCGGGGGTACGGCCTACTGGATGGGCATGGATGGAGTGGGTGTGGCCTACTAGGTGGGCATGGCCAGCTCTACATCATTCACATCAAGGGTTCCTGTGGGGGCCTGGGCAGGAGTGGGACAGATCTGAGGGTCTCTGGCAGAAAGAGGTGGGACCAGGGCAAAGTCCATCAAGCCGGATATGTGAAGTAGGCAAGGGCCATTTGCTGGCCACTTCCAGGCGATGGTCCATTTCTTCATTCCTCACAAAGGGTGACACCTCCCCAGCATGCACCCAGGAGGTGGGGCTGACGCAGCAGGGGCTGGTTCCTCGCTGTTTCCAGACGGCCTTGTGGAGCTAAGACTGAATGCACTTCAGCATAGATGGCCACTACAAAATTGTACATTGGCTCCCGGCCGGCCTGACAGCAGAGGCCGTTCCCTCACTGTTTCCAGGATGGCTTCATGGGCCACATGAAACCACTTCACAGGCTGCATCCAGCCCCCAGGCCTTGTGTTTGACATGTCTGATTTAAGCTCACACCTACTGATTCAGTGACTCCATCCAGCCACCTCATTCTTTGTCATCCCCTTCTTCTATTGCCCTCCATCTTTCCCAGCATCAGGCTCTTCTCCAGTGACTCCTTCCTTCTCATTAGGTGGCCAAAGTATTTGAGTTTCAACTTTAAAATATGGCCTTCTAAAGAGCAGTCAGGGCTGATGTCCTCTAGGACTGACCGGTTTGATTGCAATTTAAATAGTTTTAAATCTGGATGTAAAACCACTCAAAAATAATGATGCATGCTTAATACTTTAGTGGTGCTTAGAGTCTCTCTTGTTCTCCTGCAGGGCAGGAGGGCAACTCTAATCCAGGCTGGCTAAGGAATTCTGGGAGTTGAAGTCCACAGGTCGGAAAGAGCCCATAGTTGCCCACCCCTCTCATAAAGGGACAGGCCAACAGCATGGCTGGCTCAGGAATTCTGGGAGTTGAAGTCCATAGGTCATAAAGGGGCCATACTTACCCATCTCTGTTCTACTGGGTGGCCATGAATTCCCCCCCCCCCAAAAAATAAATTATCCTAAAGGCATCTGGTTGCATGCTAAAAGATAAGCATTATTTAGGCATATGCAAACCAGCCAAAATCTTTCCAGATTTGAAGCTTATGTTCTAAATGTTAATTTCATTTAATTTGAGCTTGCCACTGATTTGATCACCCAAATTAATTTTTAAAAAGTTCAGCTCTTCTGATGTGGCTTTTCCCACTTGAGTTGCCAATTTGCTGAGAGGCTCTGCTCTTAGGAATGAGCTTTTTTTCTCCCATTTCCAGGGCCTTGCAAATATCCTTGAATCCTCTGGCTGCATCATGTCATCACACTGGTTACCTTCTCCTTGGAGTATCACCTAAGTCTACCATTTTCATTATTAACCGTCAGAGGCAGGGCACTTTTGAAATTTTCTGCTGTTTGACCATTAAAAGATCAGATTTGTGAGAAGGAGAAGATTAAAGAGGGAGAGAGGGAGAAAGAGAAGGAGCAAGAGAAGGAGAAAGAATGGGAGAGGGAATAGGAGAAGGAGCAAGAGAAGGAGAAAGAGTGGGATAGGCAGAAGGAGCAAGAGAAGAAGAAGAATAAAGAGTGGGAGAGGGAAAAGGAGCAAGAGAAGGAGAAAGAATGGGAGAGGCAGAAGAAGCAAGAAAAGGAGAAGAATAAAGAGTGGGAGAGGGAGAAGGAGCAAGAGAAGGAGAAAGAATGGGAGAGGCAGAAGAAGCAAGAGAAGGAGAAGCATAAAGAGTGGGAGAGGGAGAAGGAGCAAGAGAGGGAGAAAGAGTGGGAGAGGGAGAAGGAGCAAGAGAAGGAGAAAGAGTGGGAGAGGCAGAAGGAGCAAGAGGAGAAGGTTAAAGAGTGAGAGGAAGAAGGAACAAGAGAATGAGAAAGAGTGGGAGGGGGAGAAAGAGCAAGAGAAGAAGAAGAAAGAGTGGGAGAAGAAGAAGGAGGAAGAGAAGGAAAAAGAGTGGGAGAGGAAGAAGGAGCAAGAGAAGGAGAAGAATAAAGAGTGGAAGAGGGAGAAGGAGCAAGAGAGGGAGAAAGAGTGGGAGAGGGAGCAAGAGAAGGAGAAGGTTAGAGTGAGATAGGAAGAAGAAGCAAGAGAATGAGAAAGAGTGGGAGGGGGAGCAAGAGCAAGAGAAGGAGAAAGAGAGGAAGAGAGAGAAGGAGAAGGAGAAAGAATGGGAGAAGGAGATGGAGAAGAAACCTTCATAATTTGTGGGTGCTCCATCACTGAAGGCTTTTAAGAAGAGATTGGGCAGACATTTGTCTGAAGTGATTTACATCTCCTTGTTGAGTGGGAGGTTGTACTAGAAGACTTTCCAAGTCCTTTCCAACTCTTTTTATTCTGCATTCTATAGAAGTCCCATTAACCCAAGCAACTCTTCTCAAATTGCACGATCAGCCCTAAAAAGGGGGAACAAAACAAAACAAAACAAAAACCTTGGGCCAACCCAGACTTGGTCACGTCGTCAGGTTTTGCTTCTTTTCATTCACGTTTGAAAAAGGAAGAATACTGTTCCTCGGGATGGAATCTAATGAGCCTTACTGAAATGATGGCAGTTCCCCTTATTAGAAACTGCAAAGCTTACTTTGAATGGTGCAAATCTCCACAAAGAGTAATTATGCTTAATGGCCCTCAGTTTGCCTGTCAGTAATTTGCAGAGTCTACCATGTCAGCAGTTTCTGAAGCTATTGCACCCTCAGCATGTCACAGCCAGCTTAAAGATTTAAAACACACACACACACACACAAAAAAAACAGACCTGCTGCCATAACAGCCATGGAATGATTTAAAAAAGGCTGAAACCAAGCATAGGAGAAGAAGGATGCCGAAGAATGCCATCAATGGCAGCCTTTTTTACTACTACGTCTCACCTCAGAGTGTAAATGAAGTCAGATTTCCCTGCAAATGAACTTTCTGAAGCTTCAGGGGAAGCAGATTGGTTCTGCACACACGTGACAGCTGAGGTAAGGATGAGGATGATGTTCATGTCAAACTAGAATCAGAATAGAATAAACTACTTTATTTGGCCAAGTGTGAGTAGATACCCAAGGAATTTGTCTCCGGGCCAGAAGCTCTCGGCATCATGGTTCCGATAGATTAAATTGATAGATAACCTTTATTGACATTTTTTTTTAAAACCGTGGGCACAATGACACACATTAAAAATGAAATTTAGTTGCTTGCTCTCAAAGTGTACACATGCGTAACACACATTTAAACATACTGTATACAATATATGTATAGACCTTTACCCTTACGTATAAGTAACTTATAACTATTAATCACTGTCCATCTTGAATACATAACGGAAGGAGGAAGCTTTAGAGTTCACAAGGTTAATACTGTATGGAGCAAAAATGTGGCTGAATCAGGATGTTCTGCTTCAGATACCACGGAACCCCCTCCTCCCAGAAGGTAACAAGGAAGACAGGTCATGAAGAGGAGGTATAGTGTCCCGGACAATCTTACAGACAATTAGATGTGACCAGATAAATCAGAACTCCAAGGCCAGAGGCTCCACAAAGATCATGTTTATTGGTTACAAAATATCGGCACAATCAAAAAGTGAAGCCAAATCTGAAATTCCCTCCAAAGAATTACACTATTACAAAGTTAAACTTCCCACCCCAATGCTATGCAATCAGTTACATTTTTCAATAGAATAGTTTGGTGGGTTTTCTAATAGTACACACAACCTCTTCAATCCGACCGTTTGAAATGACCTTGGTTCCCACAGGACAGAGAATTGTTTAGACTATTGGAAAACCTCTACATCCCCCCTCCCATTCCTGTGGCAATCTAGAACGAGCAAAATGGCTTCAGCCAGGTTCGTTGTAGAGTTGACACTCAGTATACATACAAAGAAACAGAATCATCATCATCCCAATAGGAGAGGGCAGTAAAGAAGACAATAACAACAACAATCCAGACTTAACAATTGTTGATAAGAAAGACAAAAAAGTCTGGATAGTGGACATGGCAGTGTCTGGAAACAGCAGAATAGAAATGAAAGAACTGGAGAAGATAATAAAATACTACAAATGCTACAAATAGTAATAGAATGACTGTGGCAATAGTAGTAGTACCAATAGTAATAGGCGCCTTGGGTGCAATCCCAAAACAACTGGAGCACCATTTGAACACCATCAGCACTGACAAATTCACCATTAGTCAATTGCAAAAGGCGGCCTTACTAGGAACTGCTTTCATCCTGCGACAATATCTGTAATACCATCAAACATCCACATCTGCCTATCCCAGGTCCTTGGGAAGGACTCGATAGGTAGACAAAAATGCCAAACCAAGCCTGAACATCTGGCTGACTGTGCAATGAATAATAATAATAATAATAATAATAATAATAATAATAATAATAATAATAATAATAATAATAATAATAATGTAATACCATCAAACATCCACATCTGCCTATCCCAGGTCCTGGGTAAGGACTCGATAGGTAGACAAAATGCCAAATCCAGTCTGAACATCTGGCTGACTGTGCAATGATTGATAATAATAATAATAATAATAATAATAATAATAATAACAACAACAATAATAGACATATTTGATGGGTAAATGCACATAGACATGAGACAGTGCTGTGGGAATTAGGTGTTCAGCAGAGTGATGGCTCGAGAGAAAAAAACTTTCTCCATGTCTTGTTGTTTTGGCATGTAATGCCTCTATAGCAGAGGTCACCAACCCTTGTCAGTTGGCAGACCGGAGGAAAATGGAAGAGGAAGCATTTTACATGCATGCGTGCACACGCGTACGCATGGGGTCACAAACACATGTGCACTGCAAACAGGGCGGGGCTAGTGCCCACATGATATTCACTAGCCCTGTCCTGTTCCTATGTGGTGCAGCACCTCATTTCTGCACCCCGCGACATGGCAGCAGCTGTTTTTGTTCCTTGCATGGACATGGCGGCAGCCCGTTTTTGTGCCCTGTGGTGTGGTGGCTCCCATTTTTGTGTTCCACAGTGAGACAATGTCTGTTTTTGTGCCTTGCAGCATGGCAACAGCCCATTTGTGCACCCCAGGCATGGCGGCACCCTGTTTTCATGCCCTGTGGTGTAGCAGCAGCCCATTTTCATACCCCCAGGCATGGTGGCAGCCCGCTTTTGTGCCCCATGGCGTGGCATCCTGTTTTTGTTCCCCACGGCCACGGCACTAGCACAAGTGAGGGTGTGTGTGCGCATTGGGATGGGCTCACAGGTTGGGGACCCCTACTCTATATTGTCGTCTCTGGAGTGGATCTGATCAAAGTGGGTAAATAACCAGGTTTTGCCATTTTTGTTGATTTTTACAAATGCTTGGGTGGATTCACTCTTCACTCAGATTTACCTAGAGTGGTGCACCAGCTATCACTTCTGACCTCTCTTCATTTCTTTCTTTTTGTTTGGAAAAGATTAATGCTTTCTAGATAGCTTGTCACTAGCACCCCCTGGCAAGAGCCCTTATATTCTGCCGACATAGGTCAGGAATATACAACTTTTCTAGTGGCTATGAGTTATATCTCTCCTTTTCTAATGGTCTCTGAGGGCTGAAGGAGATGGAACCATTAGTATCACTAATGGTCAGTGAAATATTCATACAAGGTGGAAATGGAGGGAAGTTTGGGGTTGCCTGGTCTGGTTTACAACATCTGCGAGTCTCCGTCCAAGTGCTGATACCGAACCTGCCTATAGATTCATTTCGTTATCCACAATTTAATGTGACAGAGTTGTCCATTTGCCAATGCCTGCAGTGACAGACAAAGCATTTGCGAATTGAAACGCAGTTTAGGAGATGAGGGTGAAAGAGTTCTTTGCTACAATTTTTTAATAGGGAGTAAGAGAACTGGAAAGACTACTTATTGACAGAATGATTGCTTATTTATTTTTTAAAAATAAGTTGTCCTCAAAGTGAGCTTAGTTCCTGATGACTGCATCCTAAGAGATTTCTTGGCATTGTTATGAGAATGACTTTCCATCGCCTTTTTCTGGGCTCAAGGTTAGGGTTTTGGGTTAGAGAGGGGTCTTCAAACTTGGCAACTTTAAGACTTGTGGACTTCAACTCCCAGAATTCCTCAGCAAGCCAGGGCTGGCTGAGGAATTCTGGGAATTGAAGTCCACAAGTCTTAAAGTTGCCAAGTTTGAAGACCCCTGGGTTAGAGTTAGGGCTTAAAGAAACAGAAGACTATGAATGTGTTTGAAATTTGATGTTGGAGAAAGTTTGTTAGGATACCATGGATGGCTAATAAAATGAACAAACAGATCATCAGGCAAATAACTCCGGAGTTCTCACTTGAGGCACAAATGACCAGCCTCAAATTCTACTTCAGACACATGGTGGGAAGTCCTAGCTCCAAATACAGGGCTCTGAGAAGGTAGAAGGAAAGAATAGAGAACAACCAGCAGCAAAAACCAGCACCGAGATAGATAGAGTCAATTACAGCAGTAATGAATGCACTGTTAGAAGACCGAGTTAGGGATTGTTATGGAGGACTCAAAGAGTTGACTTGATGGCACATAATCAATCATTGGACTTCCTTCCTTCCTTCCTTCCTTCCTTCCTTCCTTCCTTCCTTCCTTCCTCCCTCCCTCCCTCCCTTCCTCCTTCCCTCTCTCCCTCCCTCCCTCCCTCCCTTCCTAGTCTAGCTTACATCCTGGAATTTCCAGGTGGTCTCCCATGCAGCACTAACCAAAATGAGCATGCTTAGCTTCAGAGATCATCCAAGGTTAATGCTGCCACCTGCTGATGCTATCACATATCACTTCTTGGGCAAATGAAGGTCTACTAAATGTTGCTTCTAGAACAGGGGTGTCAAACTGCTGGCCCCGCAGGCCGGATGTGTCATGCCAAAATCGTGCCCACCCCATTGCTGGCAAAGGAAAAATAGTCACGATATGTCACAATATGTCACGTGACATTGCAAATTTGATACGCCTCTTCTAGAAGCTTAGCTCAGGGAAATATAAATAAGGCAACTGAGATGACTTCAATTGTTCCTGGACTTCCATCCTCTCTTAAGTTCAGAAATGATCTGCTAGGTCACAGCACCTGAAAGATGACTTTCATGCTTCTGAAGTTGTTGTTGCCCAGTTCTTCTCCCCTAAGAGAGAATGCACACTTACATTTCCCACATACTTCTTTTCTGAGTCTTCTTCTATGTACATCCAGAGACCTTGACCAAAGTCCAATGGGAAATTTATAGCCAAATCGTGATACTTTTAAGGTCTGTTGGACAGTATATGGTAAAAATTGGAGATGACTTAATAGGATACAGATAAGGAATTTCAGGAAAGGATCAAACAACTTGTCCAGTTCTCCTATCCTTATTGAATTCATTGTTCCTTGAATTCATTATTTGGACGAGGGGATAGATGGGGAACTCATCAAATTTGCAGATGACACCAAGCTGGCAGGAATAGCCAACACTCCAGAAGAAGGCTTAAGATACAGGAGGGTCTGGACAGACTTGAACACTGGGCGCTATCTAACAAAATGAAATTCAGTGGTGAAAAAAGTAAGGTTCTACATTTAGGCAAGAAAAACCAAATGTACAGGTATAGTATAGGGGGTACCTTGCTCAATAGTAGTAACTGTGAGAGGGGCCTTGGAGTCCTAGTGGTCAATCACCTAAATAGGAGCCAGCCATGTGCTGCAGCTGCCAAAAAGGCCAACACAGTGCTAGGCTGCATTAACAGAGGGATAGAATCAAGATCATGTGAAGTATTAATACCACTTTACAATGCCTTGTAAGGCCATGTTTGGAATACTGCATCCAGTTTTGGTCACCACAATATAAAATAAGATGTTGAGACTCTGGAAAGAGTGCAGAGAAGAACAACAAAGATGATCGGAGGGCTGGAGGCTAAAACATATGAAGAAGAGTTACAGGAACTGGGACTGTCTAGTCTAGTGAAAAGAAGGATCAGAAGTGACATGATAGCAGTGTTCCAATAGTTGAAGGGCTGCCACAAAGAAGAGGGGGTCAACCTGTTCTCCAATTCTTGTCCTGAAGGCAGGACAAGAAGCCATGGAGGAAAACTAACCAAAGGATAGAAGCAACCTAGAACTAAGGAGAAATTTCCAGACAGCGAGAACAATCAACCAGTGGAACAAAAGTTGTGGGTGTTTCATCAATGGAGGATTTAAGAAAAGATTAAATTTGTTCAGAATGGTGTAGGGTCTCCTGCTTGTTCAGTGGGATTGGACTGTAAGTCCTCCAAGGTCCCTTCCAACTGTGTTCTTCTGTTCAGAACTAAGGATTGAAAAACTGGGCCGAATTCAAGTTTTGCTTCCCGTCGTTCAGAAGCTACACAGCAAATGTGTCGCAAGAGTGCAGATATCCATCAGATGTCTGTACATTTTGGCTGGGTCTGTTCTGGAGAGGGGCACACCTTCATATTTGGTGGGTTAGTCAGTTCCACCAGGACTGGGTTATGTCCATGTGACAGGAAGGAAATTCCACCGATAAAACAGGACTGAGATCTCTTAACATCCTGATTACTCCTCTCGCTCTGCTTTCTTAATTCTAGATTCTTTCTCCATGCTCCTGTTTATTATAAACAGTTACCGAAGGCAGTTCTCTCTCCGTGGTGCCTGATTATTGTGAAAGGCAGAGGTGGAGAGAAAGAGAAAAATTAACCTAGTGGGAGTTCAGCTTGGTAATATATACTGTACACATGAAACTTTTCTGCTGATACAGCAATAAACTTTTGTGCTGCGGTATGAATCAGACTGATATGCCGCTGAGTAATGCGGTGAAGTGCCAGTAAGGAAGCATTGTTAGAAATCTCTTTTTAAATTTCCTTTTTAAATATATATATATATATATATATATATATATATATATATATATATATATATATATATATATATATATATATATATATATATATATATATATATATATATATATATATATATATATATATATATATATATAGTTCTCGATTTACAACAATTCATTTAGTGATCATTCAAAGTTACAAGTGCACTGAAAAAAAAGTGACTTGCAACTGTTGTTCACACTTAAAGACAGTTGCAGCATACTCAGGGTCACATGATTAAAATTCAGACGCTTGGCAACTGACTCATATTTATGAGGTCAGGTGACTATGTGTTTGACGATGGTTTTGCCAAAACAGCGCACAGCATTAATAATAATAATAAGAACAACAACAACAACAACAAGAAAATACAAAGACCTACAAATAAAAATAAAAAGACTGTGGCAAAGGCAAGCAAGGGTAGTACCAATAGTAATAGGTACCTTGGGTACAATCCCAAAACAACTGAAGCATCACTTGGAAACCATTATCGGCATTGACAAATTTGCTATTAGTCAATTGCAAAAGGCAACCTTACTAGGAACTGCTTCCATCCTGTGACAATATCTGTAATACCATCAAACATCCACATCTTCCTATCCCAGGTCCTTGGGAAGGACTCGATAGGTAGACAAAAATGCCAAATCCAGTCTGAACATCTGGCTGACTATGCGATGATTAATAATAACAATAACAATAATAAAAAGGTGGAAAGGACCTTGGAGGTCATCTAGTCCAACCCCCTGCTCAGGCAGGAAACCCTATACCATTTCAGACAAATGGCTGTCCAGTGTCTTCTTAGAAACTTCCAGTGTTGGGGCATTCACCGCTTCTGGAGGCAGGTTGTTCCACTGGTTAATTGTTCTAACTGTCAGGAAGTTTCTCCTTAGTTCTAGGTTGCTTCTCTCCTTGATTAGTTTCCATCCATTGCTTCTTGTCTTGTTTTGTCTTGTCTTCAGGCGCTTTGGAGAATAACTTGATTCCCTCTTCTTTGGGGCAGCCCCTGAGATATTGGAACACTGCTATCATGTCCCCCCTCGTTCTTCTCTTCGTTAAACTAGACATACCCAATCTATCTACTGTAGATAGATAGATAGATAGATAGATAGATAGATAGATAGATAGATAGAGTGATAGAGGATAGATAGATAGATAGATAGATAGATAGATAGATAGAGTGATAGAGTGATAGATAGAGTGATAAATATACAGATAAATGATAGATGATAGACAGGTAGACAGATAGACAGACAGATAGACAGACAGACGGGATACAGATGGAAGCTATTCTTGCTATTCTTTCTAGCAAATCTTAAAATAAAAGCAGTACGTAAAAGTCAACTTAGGGGACACGGAAGAAAAGCTGGGACTGCAGTTACTGCAGCCAAGGATCTGACACACAGCACAGACTGTATGGCCTTTCTGCAGGATTGAGATAACACGGCCTGGTTTAACAAGAGTGGATTAAGGGGTGAGTATGGCCATCCAGGAGGAAGCATTAGCCTACTTTCCCTGGTCTTTGAAGACTCAATAGGTGATTTCGCTCAAATCTGATGATTTGGATGGAACAGGGTGGGTGATTCTTTGCCCTCGTTGAAATTCATCTGTTGTTGCTTGCCGGGAAAGGCAGTGCAAGGGGAAGGAAAGCAAACTGTATTTCTTCACAATATGTTGCTCATGTTACTAATTGCAAAGGATTGCCCCTCCTGCTGTGAATCCAGTGAAGATGGGTGAATTTTTTATTAATCTCAGATTAATAAAATGGCTCCGGAATGGCAGAGGTGAATGTGTGCCATTTTACTGCTCGCCTTTCTCCTCCTTAATATATCTGTGTGCTCTAGCAATGATTGGAATGTATTTCCCTTATATTATTAATAAAGGCATGATAGGAAGGATCTCAGTTGGATTTTTGTACTTGTTGCCTATGGCCCCCAACAATCTGGGTCTTCGTTTTACCGACCTTGGCAGGATGGAAGGATGAGTCAACCTTGAGCCCATTCAGGATCGAACTGCTGGCTGTGGGCAGTGAGTTAGCCTGCAGTACAATTTTCTAAAAATTGTAATTAAAATGAAAGTTGAGCAAATTATTGCAAAACCACCTTTCATTGGCAGCCATGGTACCTGAGAATTTGAGAATTCACCATGGCTAAAGTCATTGTGACTTATTATTGGTAACCCTAGATTTGGAGGTAGTTCCTAGCTCCATTCTCTGGTGTATTGTTGATTTTCAATGCTTCTTCTTCTTCTTCTTCTTCTTCTTCTTCTTCTTCTTCTTCTTCTTCTTCTTCTTCTTCTTCTTCTTCTTCTTCTTCTTCTTCTTCTTCTTCTTCTTCTTCTTCTTCTTCTTCTTCTTCTTCTTCTTCTTCTTCTTCTTCTTCTCTCTCCTCCTCCTCCTCCTCCTCCTCCTCCTCCTCCTCCTCCTCCTCCTCCTCCTCCTCCTCCTCATGTTTGTTGAACTGACTTGGCAAGCTGTGTTAGCCAGCATTTAAATAAACCATGTGCATGAAAAGATCAAGAGGAGATCTTTTCTGCTGTTAGAAAGCATCTGCCGTTTATAACACTAACTCAAAAGAGTGGATTATAAGGGTGATCCAGCCTGAGGAATTAGAGCTATATTGTTAAACTTAAACATATTTTCCATTCCTGGAATTGTGAATGAAGATAAGCAGTAATTTGCTCCGAGGCTGCATTGACTTGGACAATCTGCCCTTATTCAGCAGTTCTTCCAAAGTCTGTCTGACCTTGGCAAAGTTTCAAGAGTCATCCATTTTTCTCTCTTCTTGTTTGTGGCTGAAGTGTGCTCAAGCAATTCGCTTCAGCTTAATAACACAAGCATGTTTTCTTCAATATTGGATATGCATATATTTTCTTTGCTATCTGCTTCTATTTCTTTGCCAAACATTCAAGAGACATGTGAACTCCACATCCTTCCCTCATTCCTTCCTTTCTTCCTCCCTCCCTCCCTTCCTTCTTTTCTTCCTTTGCAAGAGACATGTGAACCCAGTTCTTTTCCTTTCCACTTCCTTCCTTCTTTCCTTCCTTCCTTCCTTCCTTCCTTCCTTCCTTCCTTCCTTGCTCCCTCCCCCCTCGCTCTCTCCCTCCTTTCCAGTTCAGATAAAAACTTTTGCCTTATCACTATCCCATAGCCAATGTTTGCCCTGGACATTTTAATCTCCACAATATTGCAATGATTCCCAAAAAATAAAAAAAGGAAAAAAAATAAGCATTGATATATTTGACATAGTTCAGTTTAGTTTGTATGAGAACTTCCAAAGTTCAGATTTTTTAAAAAAATATGCACAGGATAAATCTAGTGGTGTTATCATCTGAATACTAACTACATTTAAATTTTAGGATTTCCTTAAGCAAAGGAAGGTTTAAGTTTGGATTTCCATAAGCAATAAAAAAAAAGTATAAGTAGGGTAATGTGCCGCCAACTGAAAAAGAGCAGAGAAAATTAACGGTTTATTAAATGAGGCCAGGGCTTATATTAGGAAGATAAGATAAATAGAAGGATAGGTTAAGTGGTACTCACAGGTATTAGTTTATCTCCCAAGACCTCCTCTGATCCCCATCAAAGTTCAATGAGAAAGAAGAAGGGGAATGGCGGTGATTAATTATGGTGCAGCATTGTATTTACGAAATTGGTAGAGGATTAGTTCTCCTTTGGTGGATGGGTGTTTCGTTCCATCAAGGGGACCCTCTTTTTGAATAGGTACTTTTGCAGTCATTTCTGCTTTCCATTCTATGCTTATTTTGGGGAAACTCTGATGGAAAGGGAAGAGTACAGAGTGAAGAATAACACAGTTGGGATGGATCTTGGACAGACATGTCAAACACAAGGCCCGGGAGCCGGATGCGGCCCACGAAGTGGTTTCATGTGGCCTGCGAAGCCATCCTGGAAACAGTGAGGGAATGGCCCTCTCTGCCTTGGCCCTGGCCCAGGCCGGCCGGGAGCCAATGTACAATTTTGTGGTGGCCATCTCTGCTGAAACACATTCAGTCTTAGCTCCATAAGCCCCCCCCCCCCCCGCATGGCCTGAAAGGAACAGTGAGGCTCCTCCAGTGGACCATGCTTTGGCACTTGCCCTGATCCCACTCCCTTCTGCCAGAGACCCTCAGATCTATCCCACTCCTGCCCAGGCCCCCACAGGCACCCTTGACGGGAACGATGTAGAGCTGGCCACACCCACCCAGTAGACCACACCCACTCCATCCACACCCACCCAGTAGGCCGCACCCACCCAGCCCCCTGAGGGCAACCACAATGCTGATGCGGCCCTCAATGAAATTGAGTTTGACACCCCTGATCTTGGAGATCTCTTCCAATATTTGAGGGACTGTTACAAAGAAAAGGGGTTGGACTTATTCTCCAGAGGCCCTGAGGAACAAGAAGACGCTGATGGAAGCTGATCAGAGAGAGCTCTAACCTAGAATTAAGGAGAAATTTCTTGACAATGAGAACAATTAATCAATGGATGGAAACTAATCAAGAAGAGAAGGAACCTGGAATTAAGGAGAAACTCCCTAACAATGAGGACAATTAACCAATGGAACAGCTTGCCTTCAGAAGTTGTGGGTGCTCCATCACTGGAGGTTTTTCAGGAGAGATTGGACAGCCACTTGTCTGAAATGGTATAGGGCTGGGGTCTTCAAATTTGGCCCTCTTATGACTTGTGGACTTCAATTCCCAGAATTCTTCAACCAGGCATGCTGGCTGAGGAATTTTGGGAGTTGAAGTCCACAAGTCATAAGAGGGCCAAGTTTGAACACCCCTAGTATAGACTTTCCTGCTTGAGCAGGGGATTGGACTAGAAGATCTCCAAGGTCCCTTCCAGCTCTATTATTCTGTCTCGAGGAAATATCACAGCTCTAAGCCTGACTGGGAAGTCCAAATGCCATGAATCAATGGTAAACAACACCTCACAATTGCTTTCCCACACGAAAAACAAATATCTAGATAGAGGGGTCTGCAACATCGTAGGAGATTTTGTTTTAGTAATATGAAGCTCAGCTGTAGCCACTGGAAACATTCAAATAGGGCAGTGGTTCTCAACCTTTTTAATGCCGCGACCCCCAACCGGTCATAAGTCGAGGACTACTCAACCGGTCATAAGTCGAGGACTACTCAACTGGTGCAGCACCGTTTGCAGAATGGGACTTTTGGCGGGCTCAGCAGGGCAGAGACAGCCTGGACAATTCCTATTGGCTTTTGAAAGCCAATAGAATTAGACTCTATTCAAGAGAGTCTATTCTATTGGCTTTCAAAAGCTGAATAGAATAAAAGGGAGTAGCACAGCTAAGGAAAAGGGGAAAAAATGGCAGACTGCGTTGTTTGGCGACCCCCGTGAAATGGTCGTTCGACCCCAAATGGGGTCCAGACCCACAGGTTGAGAACCACTGAGACAGGGGGAAATGAGCAGAATGTCTTTGACCTCCTTGTGAATATTGAAACTAAGGGGGAAAAAAACATCAAAATTTAGAGGTACCGTTAAGCTACAATTAACCAGATTGGTGTTCAGCATTTACAGACTTGCTTTGCAGCTCCCACCAATTTCTGAGCTTCAAAAGGGCAGAGTGAAAGAGAAAAAACAAACAAACACACACACACACAAACCAAAACTCACCCCGGCCTTTAATTGTGTAAAAGAAGAAAGCTTGGGTGATGAAACCTCTGTGAACCTTAAGTATTGCTCTTAGAACGTCTGCATGTTGGATGGGAAAGGCATACATTTTCTCATTATTTATAACAATGGCTGGCGCTCAGCAAATGCATTTCAGTGCATTCAGCAAGTTAATTGAGTACTTGGTTAAAGACAGATGCCGATCAACCCAGAAATCGTGAACAAGATTACAAGCCCTACAAAGGGGGGTTGTTCAATTCAGCTCGGTATAAAAGAAATCATGTAGGCCTCACAGTTTCCTGGGCCGCGATTCTCGGCAACTCCACAATGGGACTCAAATATCAACAAGCCTTCAACCTGTGGTGAAGATGTTAAGATTTGGGAAAAGTACAAAGAAGAGAAACTAAGATGATTAAAGGCCTGGAGACCAAAACATATGAAGAACGGTTGCTGGATTTGGGTTTGACTAGTCTAGAGAAAAGAAGGACTGGGGGTGTGTGACATGATAGCAGTATTCCAGTATTTGAGGGGCTAGCACCAAGAAGAGAGGATAAACTTATTTTCCAAAGCACCAGAGGGCAGGACAAGAAATGATGGGTGGAAACTAATCCATGAGAGAAGCAACCTGGTATTAAGGAGAAACTTCTTAACAGTGAGGACAATTAATAAGGTGACCAACCGTCCTCCTTTAGGGAGGACAGTCCTCCTTTTGTGAGTTCTGTCCTCCCTTGAAAAGTGTCCTCCTACATGTCCTCCTTTTCGATATTTGAAGACTAATCTGCAGGGCTTTTTTTTTCCTCATAGAACACTCAGAACGGTGTTCCGGCACCTTTTTTTTTCAACTTTTGCATGAGCTGTGCTACTCCCCCTATTGGCTTTCGAAAGCCAATAGGAATTGCTACTGAGCGCACCAAAACACCCAGCCAGCAAACTTTGCACATGTAAGTTGTCTGCAGCAAAGGTGAATTGGCAGGAACTTTGCACCCCCTCCCTGCTACCCAACTACACCATCTCCTAGTTAGTCCCGAAGATACCTGGAGGAGACTGGATCGGCGATGCCACAGTAACTTTCTCTTGATCTTTGGCCCTGCTAGGACAATAATGGCTACAGGTGCAAGAGGCAGGGGTGGCGGGGCTGCTGCGGGCGAGGGTGTGAGGGGTGGCAGTGGCCGGCTGCCCCCCGTGCTATGGGAGCTGCAGGGCCTGCTCTACACGGTGGGGCAGCAGTGTTGGCGGGGTGGCTGCAGGCGGGGGCACGGCATGTAAGCATAATTACAATATAAAATGCTTTTGTTACAAATGTTTTTTTTATTACGCATTTATCATATTATAGCGTATTCTGTATTATTGTTGCAATGAATAAAATGTTTCTTTTATTTACGATATTTTTTTCTTCAATTTATTTGTGTCCTCCTTTTCATTGTAAAAAAGTTGGTCACCTTACTATTAACCAGTGGAACAGAAGTTGCCTCCAGATATTGTGGGTGCTTCATCACTGCAGGTTTTTAAGAAGAGACTGGACACACTTGTCTGAAAGGATACGAGGTCTCCTGCTTGAGCAGGGGGTTGGACTAGAAGACCTCCAAGGTCCCTTCCAGCTCTGCTCTGATTCTGATTCAAGCAGCAAAGGGCAAGGAAGGCTGTTGATTCACACTAGGAGATCTGTTGCAGGTCACAAGGCCTGTTTCGTCTTTACTGCCCACCTACCTGAAACAATAGGAGTGGTGTGTACACGAAAAAGAATGATAATTACACGGTCTACAGCTGTGCCTGCCTTCCCTGAAGCACCCAGGTCTGCACTTGCCAGATGGTCAAACAAGCAAGGCTTGTGCTACAGACCACCCACAGCCACAGCACACAAGAATGCAACAGCCTTCTATAACCCTGCCTTTTTTTTAAAAAAAAAAAAAAATATCCCCCACAGGGGAATTAGAAGAGATCAATAGCTTTTAGATCAACGGTAGGGAACAAACGGTTGATGTCTATGCTAGAGGGCCAACGTTTTATTCCCTGCTTACCTAAGAAGTAAATCAGGGATGGGACTGTGCTTTTCCACACGGATCCTGTGCAATATTACTCAGAGATTTTGCAAAAGAGGCAAATCTCTTATACGGTGCTGATGTCTGGGATGAAAAGTTGGACTTTGTAGCTCATGGGATCCCAGAGGAGCTCTCATATAGTAAGATAATAAGCTGACAGGCTTCCTTCCTTCCCTTCCTTCCTTTCTTCCTTCCTTCTTTCCTCCCTCCCTCCTTTCCTGATCCCTGGTTTTCTTCTGTCCCTCTCTTCCTCTTTCTGTCCCTCTCTCCCTCCCTTTTTTCCTTCCTTCCTTCCTTCCTTCCTTCCTTCCTTCCTTCCTTCCTTCCTTCCTTCCTTCCTTCCCTCCCTCCCTCCCTCCCTCCCTCCCTAATATCTATTTTTCCTCTGTCCCTCTCTCTCCTCACCTCTCCCTCTTTGTTTTCCTTCCTTCCTTCCTTCCTTCCTTCCCCTCCTTCCCTCCCTCCCTCCCTCCTTCCCTATACCTGGTTTTCTTCTGTCCCTCCCTTCCTCTTTCTGTCCCTCTCTCCCTCTCTTTTTTCCTTCCTTCCTTCCTTCTTTCCTTCTTTCCTTCCTTCCTTCCCTCCCTCCCTCCCTCCCTAATATCTATTTTTCCTCTGTCCCTCTCTCTCTCCTCCCCTCTCCCTCTATGTTTTCTTTCCTTCCTTCCTTCCTTCCTTTCCCTCCCTCCCTCCCCTCCTCCTTCCCTATCCCTGGTTTTCTTCTGTCCCTCCCTTCCTCTTTCTGTTCCTCTCTCTCTCTCTTTTTTCCTTTCTCCCTCCCCCCTCCCTAATCTCTATTTTTCCTCTGTCCCTCCCTCCCTCCTCCCCCTCTCCCTCTCTCTGTTTTCCTTCCTTCCTTCCTTCCTTCCTTCCTTCCTTCCTTCCTTCCTTCCTTCCTTTCCCTCCCTCCCTCCCCTCCTCCTTCCCTATCCCTGGTTTTCTTCTGTCCCTCCCTTCCTCTTTCTGTCCCTCTCTCCCTCTCTTTTTTCCTTTCTCCCTCCCCCCTCCCTAATCTCTATTTTTCCTCTGTCCCTCCCTCCCTCCTCCCCCTCTCCCCCTCTCTGTTTTCCTTCCTTCCTTCCTTCCTTCCTTCCTTCCTTCCTTCCTTCCTTCCTTCCTTCCTTCCTTCCTTCCTTCCTTCCACATAGCCTTAAAAGTCGGTTACATAGATTGTAATCAGGAAAGTTTAAACTAAAGAGAGAAGAGAAATCTCTCTCTCTCTCTCTTTTTGCCTTCTCATAGGTTTCAATTCAATCTGAAATTCCCGGCCTGCAGCTTTGATCCTAGTTCCTTAGTAATCCTCCATAAGATTATGGAGTTAATTGCCAGCCATGATCTTGGAACTCTTCTAAATAATGGCCAGCAGTACAAATTTGTTCAAATATGAAATTAAGAACCTCTTTATAGAACTTCATCTACATGGTTGAGCAGGAATTGTTTTTCTGTAGTATACAGGTAGGCCCTTGACTTAAACCATTTGTTTAGCGACCGTTAGAAGTCACAACATTACTGGGAAAAAAAGGACTTATGACCAATTTTCATACTTACAAACATTGGTGACATGATCAAAATTCAGACACTTGACAACTGATTCATATTTATGACGGTTGCAGTGTCCCAGCGTCACGTGATCCCCTTTTGTGACCTTCTCACAAGCAAAGTCAAAGGGGAAGCAGATTCATGTCACAACCATGTTATTAAACTAACAACTGCAGTGATCCACTTAACAACTGTGGCAAGAAAGATTGTAAAATGGCACAAGACTCACTTAACAAATGATAACGAATTGTGGGTCGTAACGACTCCGTGTACGCTCTTACCTTATTGAATTGGTTAATTTGATAGAGTAAATTGAACATCTTTTTTTAAAAAAATCTCTGAGTACACAATTTTCACAAAATTAGAAAGGGTGATTTTGCTGCAATGTTGAAAGATTGTACACTAAAAATAACAAGATACTTGTTTGTCACAAACAAATGAAAGTTGCACGTCCAAAGAAATATCTTAACAGCTGTACTGTGGGCACTTGACTTCAGATTATTTATGAGATAAAGGTAAATTATGCTGTTTACTGCGCTGAATTGTCTGTGCCAGATTTGAAATAGTTGAAACAAGTTTGTTTTTTTGTGATTTTCCAGTGTTTGAAATATTTCTTAATATAGAGACATTTTTGATGCTTTAACTCTCCAAGTGCCATTGCTGAATTAATGTGCAGGATTGAGGTTTTTACACTGTTTTTTTTTTCTGTTTTATTTTGTGTTTTAATATCGTCATGATTGTTGGAATTTGAGATAAGATCTCCATGTCCTCACTTGCTAAATTTAGGGAAGGCTAAGAAAACTTTCTCCTTGAAACTAAAAAGCCAAGCTGGTCAGTGTAGATTCAATATAAGGCAGGTTTTTTTAGGTTCTTAGATGTTTCCTTTAATCAAGGTTGAACTGTTGGAAAAACCATTTTCACCATGGTATATGGCAGGGATAGGCAACCTTGGCTCTTTTATGACTCGTGGACTTCAACTCCCAGAATTCCTGAGCCAGCCATGCTGAGGGGAACGGGAGAGGTTTCCAAGCTGAGCCATGCTGGCTCAGGAATTCTGGGAGTTGAAGTCCACGAGTCATAAAAGAGCCAAGGTTGCCTACCCCTGCACTATGGGGTAGTATATAAGCCTAAATGCTATTGCTATGACGTATGCATGTTCTTCAACAGAAGCCCTGGTTGTCCAGTTTCTTTTTGAAAGCCTCCAGTGATGGATCACCCACAATGTCTGAAGGAAAGCTGTTCCATCCTGACTGTTCTCACGGTCAGGAAATTTTCTCCTCAGTTCTAGGTTGCTTCTCTCCTTGGTTAGTTTCCATCCATTGCTTCTTGTCTTGCCCTTTAGTCTTTTGGAAAATAATTTGACCCCCTCGTCTTTGTAGGAGCCCCTCAAATATTGGAACACTGCTATCATGTCACCCCTAATCCTTCTTTTCATTAGGCTAGACCAGGGGTAGGGAACCTTGGCTCTTTTATGACTTGTGGAATTCCTGAGCAAGCATGGCTCAGCTTGGAAACCTCTCCTTTTCCCCTCAGCATGGCTAGCTCAGGAATTCTGGGAGTTGAAGTCCACGAGTCATAAAACAGCCAAGGTTGCCTACCCCCGCTCTAGGGTCTCTTGCTTGAGCAGTGGGTTGGAGTAGAAGACCTCCAAGGGCCCTTCTAGGTCTACTCTGATTCTGATTCTGATTCTGCACCCAGGCCTGAAGCAGACTGAAGTTGTTATCAGCAAGTTCCTGGCTGTCCTAATACATGGATGTCTGGAACGGAGCTTTTTGTTTATAGCCTCAGCTTTGATTATAAGAAACATCTAAGAACCTAAAAAACTGCCTTATATTGAATCTACATTGACCAGCTTGGCTTTTTAGTTTCAAGGAGAAAGTTTCCTTAGCCTTCCCTAAATTTAGCAATGGAGGACATGGAGACCTTACCTCAGATTCTGGCAATAATAACGACATCGAAACACAAAATAAAACAGAAAAACAGTGTAAAAAACTGCATTGATTAGAAAGTGAATATAGGTAGTCCTTGACTTACAATAGTTCATTTCATGACCATTCCAAGATTTACAACAAGATTTAGTGACCTGTATGACTGTTTTTCACACTTACAACCACTGTAGCATCCCCGTGGTCACATAATCGAAGTGCAGACACTTGGCAACTGACTCATATTTATGATGGTCACAGTGTCCTGGAGCATGCGATCACCTTTCCTGAACTTCTGACAAGCAAAGTCAATGGGGAAACTGGATTCATTCAATGACCGTGTTCCTAACTCAACAACTCCAGTGGTTCACTTAGGCAAGAAAGCTTGTAAAATGGGGTACAACTCATTGAACGCCTCCCTCACTTAGTGTTGTGATTCCTCTCCAGCCAGTGGACGTGGCAGCTGAATCAAAGGAGGAGGAGGAGGGGCCTGGAGGGATATCAGAGTCAGAGGAAGGCTCTGAGGAGCTCCAAGACTTACAGTCTGACGAGGAGTCTGGCCCCTCTACTCGCACTCAGGCTGAGACACAGCTGTTCAGGGAGTCTGAGTTGGACAGTGATGAAGAACAGTTGGGACAAATCCAGGATGCATGAAAGCGCAGGCAAATGAAGTGAGTAGGACAGAGGAATGCAATTGGGTGGCTCCAAAGGCGAAGGAGAAGGCATTAGAAAGCCACACCTTGGCTGCATAATAAAAGGGAAGGTGTGGGAGCTGCTGGTTGCCGAAGGCAACCGTTCATGTTAAGGAATCAAGTTTCTGTGAACTGTGTTTGTTTGCCTTGGACATTGACTCAGGTCTGTGAATAATAAAAGGGGATTGGTTTTTTCCTGCGGTTCCAGCCTACTTGTTGGAAGAGAAGTTATTCCTTGTGAGCTTAACAAGGACTCACGTAGGCTGGGAAAGAACACTTAGCCACAGAAATTTTGGGGCTCAATTGCAGTCATAAGTTGAGGATAGCCTGCATTATTAATTATTTTCTTATATTCTTGCCTCGGGGCATTTTCTCTTCCTAGATATGGTGAAGGAAAATGGCTCAAAGCTGGTCACCAGAAAGTGGGGGGTAGATCTTATCATGCTCAGTAAGATTCCACAGTGTGATTCGGCTGCACGACAATCAGCTTCTGTTTAACCAGTCCGGTCAAACTAGGTTAAAATGGAGATGAAACACTTGCATACATCAGATAATGCCCTGGATTCAGATGAAGAGATTTTGAGGATCAGAATGTCTCTTCCACCTTTTTTGGACTGCGAGCTTGAATTTTAGGAAAAAGGAAAAAGAGATAATAATTACAAATGTTCTTAAATGCTTGGAAATAACTTTAGCATTCGACACTGAAATAATAAAGTTTTAAATCCCCGAAGAAGGCTGCAAATACATAGTGAACAATTGAGGTCATCCATAATATGGAGAGCCTTGCCTCTTTTGATTTAATACTTGAAGAAATTCAGTTGTGTCTATGAGCATTGGCCTCAGATGTTCCATTAGGCAACTACCGTTACTGAATTCACAATGTACCCTTAAAAGACCCCTTTCTTGTGCTGTGGAAACTAGCACTTCTTTAGTTCTGTGGTGGAATATTAATAGCTTTTGTGCTCTGTGCATTTGCTCAGAAATAAAGATTTCTGATTTGGTTTTGTTTCCTTTTTTGTAGGACAGTGAATGTCAAACACAAGAAATCTTGATAGATCTGCAACACTGATTTTCTTTAGAGCATAAAGATTGGGTTTATTACTCCCAAGGCAGAAATCATTGGTGTTGGAGGAGGAGAAAGAAAATAGCAAGAAGGAAAAGAAGAAAGAGGAGGAGAAGGGGTGATAGTAGTGGTGGTGTTATATTCCTTCTTCTTTACTTTATTTAATTATCCATCCTGGCATATATCATCTGGAAAATGACAATGTGGCATAGAAATTGTGTCATGTTTACTTTGGTGGTCTTCAAAAACTAGGTTGAGCATCTGGTGAAGGAGCTAAATATGTGGATTGTGTACTTCACATTTCAGCTGAACTGCAACGTTAGCAGGTTTAACACATCTACACACAAATATGCACAGCTGTTGCTTCTCATCACTACCAGAACTAAAGTTATGAGGTAGGGGGCTAAATCCTTGGAATGAAAAAGCCATGAGGTTATGGCAAATGGAGATAGAGTGGTCCATTGTTGGGTGGCCAAACCCTTCTTGAATAGGAGATGGTATTGTAGATTGTAGGTGGAGATGTGTCTGGTGGAAATAACGAGTAGCATTCATTGGATTTGAAGCAGAGAAGAATTTATTGATGCAATCTATACACAAGAATTGGTCAGTACTAAATTGGTACTATATAAGGATCAACAGGATGGGGGGGTGGACTTGTGACAGCATAACAATTCCAAACTAGTGACACCTTTAACTCCACCAGCTCTAGCTCTCTTCTCTACAGTCTGGAATTTATTAGGCATTTTTTCTTATTTTTTTTTATTTTAACTTGCATTTGCTTATTTTGTCTAGCCTATTTTGTCTATTTTGTCTAGCTTTTGACTATTTGTGCTTCCTCAGCCATAATTCATTCATGCAGTGAAGTCAGGTTTGATGGGTTAAAATGAAATAGGAGCAGTACAACCAGTGGTGGAATTCAAATAGGTGAACAACCAGTTCTCTATGTGAATGCCGCTTCCAGAAGTCCATTCTGGGCCTGGGCCACAAAAAAAGTAGCTATTGGTTCTGCTGAACTGGTGCAAACTGGCTGAATCCCACCATTGAGTAAAATCCATGATGGTTTTTAATCATATATGGTTTCTAATCCAATCTTTTATTGCTTAGTTTTTGTTTTTTGTTTTTTGAGTTGTATTTTGTTGGGAAAGGAGTTGCTTTTATTTACTTTAAAATAACAACAGCCCCCAAGAGAGGGAAGTTTATATCTTTTTTTTGACTTTTTGCAATTTTTTTTCTTTGACATAAGGAATAAGTCACTCTTGATTTAACCGTGCTGCACCCAATACGTTTGAAGTTCTACATTGGTTGTTTTTTGACAAATAGTCAATCTGACTAATTCATTTGGGTGACTCTAAATTGGTGTTTTTGCTTTTTGTTTTTTTTTTTCAAATTTGACAACTTTAAGATGTGCCAGTTTCAACTCCCAGCATGCTGGCTAGAGAATTATGGGATTTGAAGTCCATAATCTAGAAGCTGCCAACTTTGAAAAACACTGTTCTAAATATGTTGAAATTTAACTCTTTGGATATGAAGTGACAGTAACGAATCGGACAAATTTAACTCACGGTTGGAGACATTTTTTGGATCGCAAAAGAGTAATATAGTTAGCAAAAGAAAAACAAAGAAAATCTGGAAAGGGGAAGAAACATTATATTTAACCAATGAACATCTCTAGCATCTGGCAACTTTTCTATTTATATACTAAAATGATTTAATGTAATAAAGTATTCATAATCAGCATGCCTTCCGTGCAGAAGTGTACCAAAAAATGACATTTTGAAATATTTAATTGCATATTCAAATGTGCTGGTGGATATGCCAGAGTTTTAATTGGTTTGAGGATCTTATTTATGGGAGTTCATTTTTTTCAAGCAGAATAGGAAAACTTACAGATACCATTACAGTTAGAGTTTCAGGAATATTATAGGAAAACAGGAGACAGCATACTCATAACTTGAGGGACAACTACAAGCCGAATTTAACCGTTTCTTTTCCCATATTTTTTTAGATTAAAAAAAATACAGTCTTACAAGCAAGATTCTAAACATTGTAGTGCTGTGTTCATTGCCATGTGTTATGTATAGAACAATGTGAAAACAAACTAGCAATAATTCATAGGCACATGCATACCCATCCATGCAAATCCTTTTCAGAATAAACAACATGATGCAAAGCACAAAAAAGGAGTATTTTTTAAAATTCTTTTATACATTTTATTTATTTATGAGACTTATATACCGCTTTAAGTACAAGCACTCTCTAAGCGGTGTACACCAGTAAGCAATGTATATATATTTTACATTGCCCCCAACAATCTGGGTCCTCATTTTACCTACCTCAGAAGGATGGAAGGCTGAGTCAACCTTGAGCCGGTGAGATTTGAACCGCTGACCTGCTGAACACAGTTAGCTAAAGTGGCCTGCAGTACTGCACTCTAACTGCTGCGCCACCTCGGCTCTTTATATACATATAAAGTACTAATAAAAAAATTAAAGACAGGAGACAACGGAAAAGGAAAGGAAATTAGCTAAGCGTATGCATTCCTCACAGTATACCAACACCACCCTTATTCTTTCATCTTTGTAAAGCATCATGGTTCCAACATGCCCTTATACATTTATGAATAACGTTGTTCAACAACAAAGGAGACATCACGCATCCTTGTCTTAAGTCCATTCTCCATATTCAACAGTTTGCTAGATTTTCCATTTACACGTATGCATGTTTTACTTCCATCATGCATTGTTCCAGTTGCCATCAGCAGTCAACCTTCAAATCCATATTCTGAAAAAAATATTCCTTAAACCAAGCCTGTTTATCATATCCTTTCTCTAAATAAACAGTGCTGGAGCTACCTTCTCATGTTCTTCTATTTCTCCATGTCTCACTGAAGAGCCAACATCCATTCTCCATATCCTGTGCCCTGCGTGAAATCACGCTGAACTTTCCAAGCTGTATTCATTGTCACACGCTAGTCCTCTACATTCATAAGCTACCTTAGTTATTAGTTTGCTTCCTGGTTCAATTCAGGATCTACGACAATTTGTCAAGGGCAACTCGCTGCAGCCAACTGATTACGGGACAACTTGCTATCGCCAACTGACCGTGGGACAATCTGCTGCAGCACAAGACTTACACTAACATTGAAGAAATAGTGGGACAGAATCATTAAAGAAAGGATGCCTGCAGAGAGACAAAACAAAATAAGAATGGCCAAAAGATTAAATATATATTTTTTAAAATTATTTTAAATAACTAAATTGAATTGTTGAATTGTCCTGCAGTGAGATGTCCTGTGTAGTGGTGGGATTCAAATAGGTGAACAACTGGTTCTCTGTGTGGATGCCGCTTCTGGAAGTCCATTCTGGGCCTGGGCAACAAAACAATTAGCTACTGATTCTGCCAAAGTGGTGTGAAATGGCTGAATCCCACCACTGGTCCTGTGGTGAGTTGACCACAGTGAGTTGTCCCGCTGTAAATTGGTTGTGGTGAGTTGGCTGCAGTGAGTTGTCCCCTTCTGTCCAATTCAAGGGGGTGGTTTTGACCTATGTGACTTCAGGCTGGGGTATTTGAAGGACCATCTTCCAAGTAACATCTAGCCATTCCATCAAGTCATCCAGGAAAGGCAAGTTGTAAGTTCTCTCTGCTGATGGGACCCAGGGGATGATCCTTTGCCCCCAACCCCCATTGCACCTGCCCTTTTGTAACATCTTGCCCTAGGAGAGGGTAGCTCCAACTGTTCTGACCTTCTGAAAATCTTTGTTGTTGTTGTTGTTTTGTTTTGTTATGTTTTTAAACAGGCTTCGGGGTCCCTTGGTATGAGGGAGCCCATGCATGCATGATCTGTAATATCCTGGTGCATCTCTCTTACGTTCTTGCTTTTATTTACATCTATGCACTAAACAGTACATCACTTGCATGTTCCAAAAGAAATGGATTTCTTCTGATTTTCCCAATTTTATTTAAGCCATTGACTTTGTTTATCTTTTTGCAACTTCAGTTAAGCAACCTTCTACATAAAAACATGCTTTTTGTCCACTTTTTCCCCCAAATGTAAACATATTATACATCTTTTGTATACCACATACTTTTTTCTTTCAAGAGCTTCCCTTACTATACTTTTTGTGAACAGACTTTGTTCAAAGACCTCACAGCTGAATTCTGAACAATGCAAATGTTAATTTATATTTATTGGTTTAAAATATTTGTACAGCTGCCCATCTTAAAACAAAGCTGTGTCGCATATTAATGCAGTTCAGTTCCCTACAAAATGAAGATTTTACTGTTCTATGAGTGTAAACACACTGAAGTTCATTCATATTCTTTGTGCTCAGATGAATTTAAGTGGGGGTTGGGTTTTTTTTGGTAGAATGTTTTCAATTGTGGTTTTATTTTACCTTTCCTAGAGTCATTTGGTCAGATAGGGAAGTCATATAAATTTGATAAATAATAGGTGGTCCTCAATTTACCAACTTTCCTTTACTGGCCTTTTGAAGTTACAACAGCTTTGAAAAAAAGGGAGTTATGACCATTTTTCACGCTTAACAATTCTTGCAGCGTCCTTGTGGTCATGTGATCAAATATTTGGACGCTTGGCCATTGGCTCATGTTTAATGACAGCTGCACTGTCCATGGGTCATGTGACTGCCCTTTGTGACCTTGGGGAATGGAGAATCAGAAGGACGAAAGCATCAGTGCTGGAAGGCTACATAAATCCCACTCATTTTCTAAGTGCATCAAACCGTACACAAACGCAACTTACAACCTAAGGCCACATCACTGCTGTCTTTGCTCTGACCAAAGCAGCAAGGGCCCAGGGTGCTGATCCTTCCCCACCCCTATACAAAGTTTTAAAAAAATCATACAAATGCAAGTAGGATGAGTGTATTCTTCTGTGGAGATAACTAGGAATGTGTGTGTATATTTCATTTCAGCCTTGTGAGTTCCTACTCCCAACGGGTTTTAAAACAATGATTGATAAGTCAAAGATGTCCTCCAGATATCTCAAAGGTGCTTCACTCCCCCCCCCACACCAAATGTCTCCCTGAAGACATTTCTTCTTGTCATCCAAGAAACTTCTTCAGTTCAGTTTTTTTTTTTCCAAAAGGCAACTGGGTTTTGTTTTTCCTTGAAGATGTTTGACATCTTGTCCACAAAGCTTCTTCAGTTCTTCAGCTTCTTGAATGAGAAGCCAAACGTCTTCAAGAAAAAACGAAGTCCGGTTGCCTTTTGAAATAAAAACAAACAAAAACAAAATACTTTTGAGATAACCATGATCTGGATGACCGAGAATCTCTGTAGACCTTTTTCTTCCATGTGTCCAATCTGATTTTAATTAAAGCTTCACAAGCTAACTCAGGGTTTGTGTTGAATGTGAAGATGCTTGAATAATTCCCACTTATTCAATGGGGTTGGGAGAAGAAGGCATTCCTAAAACGTGGGCCCAAAGCATTTTAGACATTAAGGACTGTGAACATGTTTACATGGGCTAATGCCACTTATTACACACATGATAGATCGATGATAGGTAAGCAGGTAGATAGACAGATAGACAGACGATGCTTCATACAAGTGCCAATGTAAACACTTATGAATTAGGGTGGAAACAGTTCTGTCAAGGAAAAGGGAGACCTAAACATTTTCCATATGCACTGCCATGTTCCATTCCTAATATTCATATGTCATTAACATTCAGTATTGGATAAACATGCACATGGTCTGAGAAAACCATGATGATCCAAAATATATATAATATTTGGTGCCTAAGGAACTGAGCCTATGGCTTTAAAAACAAAATTCCAATTTGCTAAATCAAGATCCCTTAAACATAATATTATTATAGGAGGAGACTTTGAACGTGGACATTTCAGTCTTCTGTTGCCAATGTCAATTTGCTAACAATGCTTTGCACACATGTGGTTGTCTTGTGCATTCATCTGGGTAAAAGGGATGTTCTTTTCTATCCAGTGCAGGTGGTTCTCGACTTACAACAGTTTAGTGATCGTTCAAAGTTACAACGGCACTGAAAAAAAGGTGACTTAAGACCGTTTCTCACACTTGTGATCATTTGCAGCATCCCCACGTCACATGAGCAAAGTTCAGATGCTCAACAAGTGACTCAAGCACCTGAGTCAGTTGCTCACGTGACATAGGGATGCTGCAAACGATCATAAGTGTGAGAAATGGTGGTAAGTCACCCTTATGACGGATGCGGTATCCCGGGATCACGGGATTCCCCTTTGGTGACTTCTGATAAGCAAAGTCAATGGGGAAGCCAGATTCATTTAACAATCATGTTGCTAAGTTAAGAACTGCAGTGGTTCAGTTCAGAAAAGGTCGCAAAAATGGGGCAAAATTCACTTCACCATTGTCTCACTCAGCAAAATAAATGTTGGGCTCCATTGTCATGGTAAGTCGAGCACTCCCTGTGTAAATGTGGAGAGAAATAAATTATGTGCGTGGCTTTTGATGGCCTCTCATTTTCTGCTTCTGTCTCTCTCTTGGTCTGGGCCTTTGCGCTTATGAATGTAAAAAACGATCACATTTTTTCGTATGTGCATAAGAAGGGAATGTTCACGTGTCGAGCATGTGCCATCCCACATTAAGTGACTTATAATAAAGACTGGGAATGGAAGACCTCAGTTTATGCAGGCTGTAAAACACGCTACTTTTATTGTACTACGTGTACTTTTACAGCTTCCGATTATTTCAAATGAGTAATCTCCAACTGCTCTCTCGATTACAGGAAACGGGTGGTTTTGTTTAAAAAAAAATATGCAGGATGTGTTTTTTTAAATTAGCGGGGTTTTGTTTTGTTGTTGTTTTTTAAAGTTTCATTTCCTTTTCTCTCTATGTACTTTTCTGCCTTTCTCTCCCTGATGATTTGAAAGTTTGAGTGAAAGAATAAAGGGCCAAGTCTATGTCTTCAAAGGGAAACTATGAAATAATTCAATAATTATGGAAGAAGCAATAGGCCAGGGAACTTTGTATCTGCTTGCCCTATGCCCCCAACTTCCAACAATGGGTGTATCTACAAATATTGGAAGGATGTTGTTTCACTTTGTTAGGATATATATATTGGAAGGATGTTGTTTCACTTTGTTAGGATATATATATATATATATATATATATATATATATATATATATATATATATATATATATGACGCATTTGTGATCGGATCAATTTTAAAAAGCCACACAGGATTGTGATCCCTAGTATGTTAAGAAGGTAGGTTTTGTTAAGGAGGTAGGTTTTCTTGTTATATTAATTTTTCTCTCTTAAGTCAGATGACTCTACTGGCAGTCCTTGACTTACAATCACAATGGAGCTGCAACTTTCTGTTGCCAAGGGAGACGTTTGTTAAATGAATTTTGTCATTTTACGACCTTCCTTGGCATAGTTGTTAATTGAAAGCATGGCAGTTGTTAAGCTAGTAACCAAATTATGAAGCGAATTTGGCTTTCCCCATTGACTTTCCTTGTCAGAAGGTCACAAAAGGGGATGTTGTGTTCCAGCCTACATGAGTCCTTGCTATGCTCACAAGGAGAAACCCCTCTTCCAAGAAACAGGCAGGAACTGTAAGAAAAAAACAACCCCTTTTAGTCTCACAGACCTGAGTCAATATCCAAGGCAAACAAACACAGTCCACAGAAACTCGATCCTCAACATGAACGGTTGCCTTCACCAACCAGCACCTCCCACACCTTCCCTTTTATAATTCAGTCAAGGCGTGGCTTCCTAATGCCTTCTCCTTTGCCTTTGGAGCCTCCCCATTGCATTCCTCTGCCCTACTCGCTTCTCTTGCCTGTGCTTTCGTGCATCCTGGATTTGTCCCAACTGTTCTTCATCACTGTCCAACTCAGGCTCCCAGCACAACTGTGTCTCAGCCTGAGTGGGAGTAGAGGGGCCAGGCTCCTCGTCCAACTGTGAGTCTTGGGGGTCCTCAGAGCCTTCCTCTGACTCTGATGTCACTCCAGGCCCCTCCTCTTCCTCCTCTTCCTCTGATTCCTCAGACTCAGCTGCCGGGTCCACTGGCTGGCAAGGAATCACAAGATGGGATCACATGACCCGAGGGCACTGCAACCATCATAAATATGAGTCAGGTGCCAAGCATCTGAATTTTAATCACGTGACCCTGGAGATGCTGCAACAGTTGTGTGAAAAATGATCATAAGTCACTTTATTCAGTGCCGTTGTAACTTTGAATGGTCACTAAATGAAGTATTGTAAGTCAAGGACTACCTGTTTGTATAATCTAACAGTTTGTACAGCTCGTTAAATAAATATGTATCCCAACTGATAATTGAAACTGTGGATAACAGAAAGGTAGGAGTGCTGAGGAGAATTTAAAGTGCTTTTTAATCCTTATAATAATTAGAAATTATGTATTGGTTTAGAAAGCAGTTGGAATTCCTCAAATAAGAAGTGTGTGTGATTGTGTGTGTGTTTCTTCATCACACAATTACAACAGAGTATTCTTCCATGGATGGAATAGTTACTGCACTCTTTACGCACCTTATTTAATCCTATTTTACGCATGCATTTGTGGCAACGGTCATTCATCATGTCTGTCAGTCAGTCTTATTATCCTAAGCAATTAGGCCCCTAGGTTTTGTTAAAAAAAAATAATAACTTGGGATTACATCTCCCACGTTGTTCTTCTTCTTTTCTGGAGGCATTTCTTGAAATAAAAATCTTCATCTAAAGAAAACAAACAAACAAACAAACAAGCCAAGAAACAAATAAACAAGGAAAGAGAAAATGAAGCATGTTATCAAAGCTGTATTACGTTTCTTGTCCCAGATCTTTCTGCACTAAGTGGCATCTTTTTAGATCTCATTATGCTTCCTTGACCCATTAAAAGGACCATGCTTACATATAGACTTCTGCGTCCTTTTCCTTTTTTTTTTTAAGATGGAGAAGCACAGCAACAACTCTTTTCCAATGTTTGACTGATTATCTGCTATCAAGCTGGTGTTGACTTTTAGAGGCTACCTAGACAGCCTTTTGGGGATCTTCTTCTCCAGCCTACCTCTTCAGATCTTCAGTGGTAACATTCCTCATGGCTATAGCTGCCCTTTCTGTCTTTCTCTTCTTTTTTTTAAATTTTATTTTATTTTTAACCAACAAAACAAAGCAAAACATAACATACATACACACACAGTAGATACTCCTTTAACAGCGATTATGTAATGGTAATCTTATATTATTTACATTTCCCCCTTATTCTTCTTTAAAATATTTGTCCTTATTGCCCCATTGTTTATTTACATTTTTCTTCCTTCATATTCTACTTTTTACTAAGAATAATTCATATTATTATTATTATACATTATTATACACATATTTTCACTTCTGACCTTTCCATATTTATTCTCCTCTATTTTTTTCTAGTCTCCAACCAGTCATACCACTTGTTCCATGTTATATAGTACTCTGTGTCTTCCTTTTCTTTTATCTCTTTTGTTAATTTGTCCATCTCAGCACAGTCCAGGATTTTTCTTATCACTTCTTCCTCTGATGGTATATTCTCATTTTTCCAGCACTGTGCATATGCTATTCTTGCCGCCGTTATTATATGTAAAATTACCATATTTTTTTACTATATTTTCTGTTTAAAATACCCAACAAAAAGATCTCTGGTTTCCAGTCTACGGGTTGGTCTATTATTTCTTCGATCCATTTTCTTATTGTAAACCAGTATTCTTTCGCAACTGGGCATGTCCACCATAAATGATAATATGTTCCATGTACTGTTTTACATTTCCAGCATGTTGGCGAATTGTTCTGGAACATCTGTCCTTCTCTTCCATTCCATTCTTCCCATGTCATAAATACCTCAGCAAAACAAGGCCGTCCCATTACGGGTCCGTTCTAATTTTGAATCTATTATCTGTCCATGGAGATTCTCAGTCATCCAGGTAATTGGAGGCTCTCTGGGATTTGGGGAGGCCAAATCGGAGGAGAGATCAATTAGCGGAGGACGATTAACCATTGGAACAGCTTGCCACCAGACATTGTGGGTGCTTCATCATTGGAGTTTTTTAAGAAGAGACTGGATAGCCACTTGTGTGGAATGGCATAGGGTCTCCTGCTTGAGCAGAGGGCTGGACTAGATGACCTCCATGGTCCCTCCCAGCTCTGTTCTGATTCTGATTCAAGGTCTTAGATGTCCCAAAGATACTGTTTTTCACAAGGCAACTGGACTTTTTTCTTTGAAGACATTTCGCTTGTCATCCAAGAAGCGTCTTCAGCTCCCCACCGTCCAGTCAGAACTGAAGAAGCTTCTTGGATGAGAAGCGAAATGTTTTCAAAGAAAAACAAGACAGTCCAGTTGTCTCGTGGGAAAAGCACTTTTGGAGTCTTGTTATTTGCGCCTCAAGTGTGAAGGCTGAATTAGTTTGTTCTGTGATTGATTTGTTGGTTTTCTTAGCTATTGTAACATCCAGAAGCTGGTCTATTCAAAACGGAAACATCTTCCTGGCCCTAAATTCTTTCCTCAGCTGGTTTGCCTCAGCAAGCTTTGACAGATACGCAGTGACCAATCCCTCCTCTTGGGATTGATCACTGTCTGAGAAGATAAAATCTGCAGGTCTCTTGCTGATGCCTGTCATTCCAATGAGTCATGATTGTGTGCTTATCAAACAATGCAGTCTGGATGTGGAGCTTCCAAGGAATCAGTCAGCGCCACCAAAAATATCTTGTGGAGCAATCTCTCACATTTATTCCAACTGGCACAGTTCAGGTAGTCCTTGACTAGCGACCCCAAAGGACCCCAAAATTTCTGTTACTAGATGAGAAAGGTGTTAAGTGAACTTTGCCCCATTTTACAACCTTTCTTGCCACTGTCGTTAAGTGAAACCCTGCAGTTGATAAGTTAGTAACTTGGTTGTTAAGTGAATCTGGCTTCCCCATGGACTTTGCTTCTCAGAAGCTCACAAAAGGGGAATCATATGATTCCGGGACACTGCGACCGTCATAAATATGAAGCAGTTGCCAAGCATCTGTTGTAAGTCAAGGGCGACCTGTATCTTGGTTGAATAAGGATCCTTAAATTTAGGAGAGTTTTTTCTTTAATTAGATTTAACACTTTCCAACAGCTGTAAAAGAGGGAGCAAACAGGTGGTCCTTGACTTATGACTGCAATGGTGCCTGCCCATCATGGTCATAGGTTGTGACAATCATAAAAGCGTCACACACGTGACCAATCCAATTTTATTACCATTTTTGTTTGGGCCACCATTAAGGCACGGCTATTAGGTGAACCGATGTTTGCTATGGGCCGATTTTGCTGAAAATGGGAAGTAAACTAAGGAGAAACTTCCTGACAGTTAGAACAATTCACCAGTGGAACAACCTGCCTCCAGAAGCGGTGAATGCTCCATCACTGGAAGTTTTTAAGAAGAGACTGGACAGCCATTTGTCTGAAATGCTATAGGGTTTCCTGCCTGAGCAGGGGGTTGGACTAGATGACCTCCAAGATCCCTTCCAACTTTACTATTATTATTATTATTAACCTCCAAGGTCCCTTCCAACATCATCATCATCATCATCATCATCATCATTATATAATCATATTAGCAAAACAAAGACTTTTATATATTCCATTGTATAAATGGACGATATAAAAGTCTTTGTTTTGCTAATACAATAAATCTTCTCATAGTGGTTAGATCTCATTTCCTTTTATCCATTGATTTAAAAAAAAAAGCTTTGCTGACTTGTCAGTTTAAACATCTATCAAACCTTTCTTCTCAATGCTAGGAGTATTTCAGGCTTTTACCTTATGTGCGTGCCTTCTTCTCCATTCCTTTAAAAAGAAGACAGTCTACCAGCAAATATCTTGCTCACGCAACTTGCAGTGATTAAACTTGTTAAATCTTGAAAGCTTCTTATCTCCTATTGCACAATAGATGGAAGCACCAAGATAGCCATGCAAAACAATTATATGTTTTTTATGACAGCAACATCGCATTCCTATTCCTAAACAACCGAATACATAATTCCACCTGCAGCATTTTGCAAACAAGAGCTGATTCAATCAAGCCCCTTTTTGAATCAGATCTGCAAATCAAATTTCAAGGATTGCCAGTTCTTCTTGGCTGACCTTAAGTTTCCGAGTATCTTCCTGGGGTTGCTGACTTCCATACTCTCACCATTGTAGCTTTACTATGTTTTGTGTATATTTCTTTAGTTTGCATCCAAAGAACTGTGCTGTAGTCTTGGGGGGGGGTGTCACACCTCAAACATGCCTGTGCTTTCCTGAAGGCTTAGCGATCCTAGGTCACAATTACCAGACACAGTAATAAAGCTGTTATTTAAGGCATCTTAACTGAGAGAATGCAGAGTTGCATTGTTAATTCATAAATAATAGGAGAAGCAAATTTTGAGAAGACTCCAAGTTCAAAAGTTAATGCAAAGATACATGTTGTCTCGAAATCTCCCTCAATTTATGGAAAATACATTTCTTTCTCTTTCTTCTTATTTCCCTAAAATAACATTTCTGGAAATAAAGAAGAAGCACTGAGTGTAAATTACAGTAATTTTTTTGGAAGTCTTCTATTTTGGAAGGCGCTGAAGATCTCGTTCTGCTAGCAGGCCTGGGGGACCCAGAGCAGGATAGATTCCAGCCAATGGCTAATTTAAGGTGTGCTGTCGCTGGGGTGGGGGTTATTATATTATTTTATTTTTCCTCTTGTTATTTTATTTTTTATTGGGTGTTTTTTTATTGATGTAAGCCTCCTTGAGTCACCGTGTGGGAGTAGGCGGCGATACAAAATTTCAAAATAAAATAAAATAAATAAATTTTTCCTGCCTTACAAGGGTTCAACTAAATATGAAGGGAAGGCATCATGGAACTTATTTACTTAGTTCCGTCTTCTGAAAATATGTAAAGGTGGGCCGTCAGGCGGCCACGTAGAAATTAAACAAAACGATTCGTCATTATTCTGAGAATGTTGGCGAATTTTGTATCCCCTTATTCATGACATATTGTTTTGGAAGAGAAGAATGTTATGTTTTATTTTTTCCCCCTAGCCTGTGAACAATTCTGTAATAGAACATAGAATAATAGGGTTGGAAAGGATAATAATAATAATAATAATAATAATAATAATAATAATAATAATAATAATAATAATAATAATAATAATAATAATGAGAAGGAGAAGGAGAAGGAGAAGAAGAAGATGGAAAGGACCTTGGAGGTCATCTAGTCCAACCCCCTGCTCAGGCAGGAAACCTATACCATTTCAGACAAATGGCTGTCCAGTCTCTTCTTAAAAACTTCCAGTGTTGGAGCATTCACAACTTCTGGAGGCAGGTTGTTCCATTGGTTAATTGTTCTAACTGTCAGGAAGTTTCTCCTTAGTTCTAGGTGGCTTCTCTCCTGAGAGCAAGCAACTAAATTTCATTTTTAATGTGTGCCATTGTGCCCACAGGGGAAAAATGACAATAAAGGTTAACATTATCATTATTAAATGGCTATTCAATCTCTTCTTAAAAAACTCCAGTGATGGTGCATCCACAACTTCTGGAGGCATCCTGCTAATTAGGATTTTTTTCCCATAGTTCTAGGTTGCTTCTCACCTTGATTAGTTTGAATCCATTGCTATAAAACAGACACGTCAAACACAAGGCCCGGGGGCCGGATGCGGCCCGCGAAGTGGTTTCATGTGGCCCGCAAAGCCATCCTGGAAACAGTGAGGGAACGGCCCCCACTGCCTTGGCCCTGGCCCAGGCTGGCCGGGAATCAATGTACAATTTTGTGGTGGCCATCTATGCTGAAACGCATTCAGTCTTAGCTCCACAAGGCCGTCCAGAAACAGAGAGGAACCAGCCCCTGCCGCGTCGGCCCTGTCCCCTGGGTGCATGCTGGGGAGATGTCACCCTTTGTGAGGAATGAAGAAATGCACCATTGCTTGGAAGTGGCCAGCAAATGGCCCTCGCCTACTTCACATATCCAGATTGATGGGCTCTGGGGGAGCGGTTTCGGCAGGTAGTGGGGCGCTCTCCTCACAGTGAGGCTCCTCTAGTGGACCATGCCTTGGCATTTGCCCCGGTCCCACCCCCTTCTCCCAGAGACCCTCAGATCTGTCCCATTCCTACCCAGGCCCCCACAGGCACCCTTTACGTGAACGATGTAGAGCTGGCCACACCCACCCTGTAGGCTGCACCCACTCCATCCACGCCCACCCGGTAGGCCACACCCACTCCATCCATGCCCACTCAGTAGGCCACACCCACTCTTGCCACATCCACCTGGCCCCCCAAGGGCAACCGCAATGCTGATGCGGCCCTCAATGAAATTGAGTTTGACACCCCTGCTATAAAACATGACAGCAACAAACAACTAATTTGGTACTGGTGGCAGGAAGGCTGCTGGATTTTGTCTACTGTTCATTAGCTTCTCTATCGAACTTACTTTTTTTGCAGAATAAAGAATGATACTGTTAGTTAGTGACAAATTGCTTGTGGTCTTCTCATTGAAATAGCAGAGAATCCTGAGTATTTTGAGCACAGCCTTCAGCTGATAGCCTTCAAATCAAAAAAGAGAGACAAAGCTCTACAACCTTTGCAGTTTTTATCTGGTGAAACAAAAGTTTTTTCTGAGATGATAATTTATACTAAAATGCCGAGAGGAAAAAAAAACTGCACACTTTCCTCTTTAATTTTCTGTCGCCCTACTCTCTGCAGTATGCTGTTTTGTGATAAACAGTTCTTGATATTTATAATGGAGGCAAGTTCATTTAACACACTTTCAGAGAAGTCAAAATATGTTCTTCAGAGCAATTCTGGGATCATTAAATGTGGAAGTTCATTTACCTGTCACCTAAATCCATCATAGTCTCTACTGCTGAACACGGAGATTCATCTCCCTTCCCTGCTGCTATTCAGAAGCCTAGAAGCATCCTTCAGGGCCATGCATGGGAAACACTTGGGAAAACTCTGCGAAAATTTATCTTTCCCAACCTCAGGCAAAAAATGTACTTTTTTAACATCTCAGAGGGCTCTTTTTTTTGGGGGGGGACAAATGTTCATGCATATTACAAATACAACAGAACAGGGGAGAAAGTTTATGTTGGAACAAAAATTGCTCGCGTGAAGTCAGTGTAAATGGAGGTGTTACATTTTTGATAGATCAGCACTCTGTCAAGATTTTCTTTTTTTAAAAAAAAAGAATTTTCGTCAAACAAAAATTACAAATTCGAACAAACAAAATAAGAAAATGAAAACGGGACAGGGATTATAGGCACACCAGTGAACTTACGCATGGCCTCTTGTGGTTGTTAGTTGCGAAGTTGTGTCTGATCCATTGCGACCCCATGGACAACCTCATGGATTGTTGTTGTTAGTTGCGTCGTGTCCAACCCATCGCGACCCCATGGACAACATTCCTCCAGGCCTTCCTGTCCTCTACTATCTTCTGGTGTCCGTTTAAGCTCACGCCTACTGCTTCCGTGACTCCCTCCAGCCACCTCATTCTCTGTCGTCCCCTTCTTCTATTGCCCTCCGTCTTTCTCAGCATTAGGCCCTTCTCCAGTGAGTCCTTTCTTCTCATTGGGTGGTCAAAGTACTTGAGTTTCAACTTCAGGATCTGGCCTTCTAAAAAGCAGTCAGGGTTGATCTCCTCTAGGACTGAGTTAATAGCTAAGTTAGAATTAAAACTGTGGAAGTTAATGGCTGAGACGACTGAATCAGGCAAAATATTCCAGAACTGGACAATTCTGTTACAAACATCGGATTTTTAAGCTTTTGTTGCAGTCCCAAAAGGCAACTGGATTTTCTTGTTTTGCTTGAAAATGTTTTGTTTCTCATCCAAGAAGCTTGCCCAGTTCTGACTGAATGGTGGAGAATGGAACGGGTTCTCTTCATTGCAGTCATCTGCTCATTAACACTCTTTCTGAGAGTCATTGAGGCCACTTGGAGCTTACATCGTATGGGATTATGAATGGCTTTCTAGGAAAAAAAAACATTACAGACCACAGATTTCAAGTGACCCTGAAGGAATAGATAATCCCCAAATGGCCTCAACGACTCTCAGAAACACAGCGAATGATCAGATATAAAGGAATATAAATCCTTCCATTCTTCCCCATTCAATCTTGGATAAAAAGTGAACCATCTTCAAGGAAAACAAAACAGTCCAGTTGCTTTTTAAAAGAAAGCACCTTTGGGAAAGCCATGACCTGGTTGACCAAGAATCTCCATAGAATTTTGTTGCACTGTATTTGTAACTTATAGCTGCATTATACTTACAACAACTGGATGTCAACGCTGCTAACATTGGATGTTCTTGCTTTAACAACATATGGAGATACAGCCTTCTTTCTTATGCTTCACTCTTTGAATTAGATGATACTGGGGAGGAGGAGGAATGTGATGGGAGTTAGTTAGACACAACAATATTGTAATAGTGTGTGAATTCAGGGCTTTTGAAATCAGAGATGATAAGGAATGGCAGTTGGAGAACAGGAGGGAAAGCCTGCATTTCAAACTAATTAGAGAATGTGAATTATGACTGATAATTAGAGGATGGAATTGTGTTTGATACTGTGTGCTAAGGGGAAGGGAATCCAGATTTCAGCTTCGACTATGTACGTGCCGATGCTATGGCACTCGAATAAAGATTCTTTAAGGTAAACGATGCCTCGAAGTTCTTTGAAGAGTTTCATCAGTCGGAACCATGACATTAAGCCAAAATCTGGACATTCTTGCTTTGACACTGGCATACTTTCATATCTATCAGGGAATACAAATGGTTAAGGTTAAAGAAAGCAGTATATCTCCTCCAGCTGTAGGCATTAAGGATGGGCCTGAGAAGTGAATGTTATTCTGGTTACTTCCCAGTTTTACAAGCTGATTAAATCTGAGCTTTCTTCACTAATTACAGCAATTGGGGCAACTAGTAATCTGCACTTATCTGTAAATGCCCCACACATAATTTTCTGGGTATGTCGCTAAGCTGGTTACTCTCCGTGTGGGAATTTGAAATGTTCTCTCGGTTTGGATGTACTGTATGTAACAGGAAATCTAACCCAACCAAGGATTAATGAAACTACTAGTGAAATAATTTTATAATTATAACAGAACAGAAAAGCATTTCCAGGAAATGCATTATTGGCATAGGCAAAGCCTAGCATCCAGCTTACTACATCCTTCCAGGAGAAGAATCAAAGACCATGTGCTCTGGACTTGTGTGTGTAGGAAGAAAGGCAGAAAGAAATAATCTTGGAGTATTAATCTGTTAAAGAGTAGGCAGAAAGATAGACAAAGAAGGGAACATGGTGATTCCTTAATACTCTACACCATAGTGTCCACTGGTGGTTATGAGTTGCCAAAAACTAAATGTCATTGTTTTAGGACAGGGCTAGGCAACACTGGCTCTTTTATGACTCATGGACTTCAACTCCCAGAATTCCTGAGCCAGCATGGGTCAGCTTGGAAACCTCTCCCTTTCCCCTCAGCATGGCTGGCTCAGGAATTCTGGGAGCTGATGTCCACGAGTCATAAAAGAGCCAAGGTTGCCTACCCCTGGGTTAGGACCTCCAAAAGGGGAAAGAGGAAGATCAAGGTATATCCTGAAAATAATATCTGAGTTGCTGAAGTATTCAGCATCTGTCCTAATGATCCAAAAGTGCTTTTCCAAAAGACAGCTGGGATTTCTTGTTTTTTTTTTTTTTTTCTTCCTTGAACTTGTTTCTATCCTCACCCCAAAAGCTTCTGAAGAACTGAAGAAACTTCTTGGATGAGAAGCAAAATGTTGTCCAGCTGCCTTTTGGAAAAGCACCTTTGGGACAACCATGACCTGGATGATTGAGAGTCTCCATAGACATATGTCCAAATATTCTCACTCCCACATGAACACTGAAAAGCTCCATTATTATTATTATTATTTCAAGTACATAATTTGATGTTTGTTGATATTTAAAAGCATGTGTATAATGTACATAATGACAAGTCAGCGGGATAAGTCAGTATTTATGTTTGGGAAGAAGAGAATTTGAGATTACATGGTGTGCATTATTTTATGACATAGGTGAGACTTGACCTGGGAGAATTCAGTGATTCAGAATTCAGAAACTTACAATAGAGAGGAGGGAATATTTGTAGTTCAGGGCTGAACTGTGGGGTCCTTGGTGCTGTGTGAGCTTGTGGTTTTCTTGTAGATGTTGTGTTACCAAATTAGGTAACATCATCAGGGCTAGAAGGGAGGAAGGCAGTGGTGGGATTCAAATACCTGAACATCCGGTTCTCTGCGTAGATGCAGGCTTGGGCCTCTGAGGCCTAGAATGGACTTCCAGAAGTGACATCCACATACTTCCGGCAAGCCATTCTAGGCCTGGGAGGTCTCCTCCAGGCCTCCAAGGCCTAGAATGGACTTCCAGAAATGATGTCCACACACTTCTGGCAGGCCATTCTAGGCCTGGGAGGTCTCCTCCAGGCCTCCCAGGCCTAGAATGGACTTCCAGAAGTGACGTCCATGCACTTCCGGCAGGCCGTTCTAGGCCTGGGAGGCTTCCTCCAGGCCTCCCAGGCCTAGAACGGACTTCCAGAAGCAGCGTGGGTTTAGCTGGTTCTCCGAATCCAACAAAATTTACCTACCGGGTCTACTGAACCAGTGCAGCTGAATCTCACCACTGGAGGAGGTTTTCACCTTCTAGCACTGATGATGTTACCTTGTTTGGTCATGAAACATGTGCAAGAAAACACCAAGCTCTGAGAGTATCAAGGTCCCCACATGATTGATAGCCCAACTGATATTCCAAACAAGGAACTGCCAACTCAATAAACAATGGTCTGATGAAGGAACTAGCGCTGCCACCAATGCTGACAGAGCAAGCCATTGGTATATACACAGAGAGCAAACCTCCTCCCTTCTAGAATTGATGATGTTTCCTAATTTGGTAATGAAATGTCTTCATGAAAACCACCAAGCTCAAAGGGCATCAAGGACCCCCTCACAACTCAAAAGATCCTGTTTTCTTCAAGCATGCTTATGATTGTATGAATGGAGCTTCACTACTTGCAAGACTCATCAATCTAAATGAACAAACGTTCTCTCTCTGATATAAAAATGGGCTCAATAAGAATTCCACCGTAGTAAGAGAGACCTTCAAATAATATAGAAAGCTCTTTTCTCTGCTTCTCAGTGTGTGGATGGTGGAGGACGTGACCCCCCCACACTGCCCTTTGCACACTGAAGAGGAAACATCAAAATGCAGCTTGGGAATCACTGTATTACAATATTTTAACCTGTTCTGTCCCAGCCTACATAAGTCCTTGTTAAGCTCACAAGGAGAAACCTCTCTTCCAATAAGCAGGCTGGAACCACAGGAAAAAAAACAATCCCCTTTTATTATTCACAGATCTGAGTCCATGTCCAAGGCAAACAAACACAGTCCACAGAAACTCGATCCTCAACGTGAACAGTTGCCTTCAGCCACCAGCACCTTCCACACCTTCCCTTTTATTATGCAGCCAAGGTGTGGCTTCCTAATACCTTCTCCTTTGCCTTTGGAGCCATCCCATTGCATTCCTCTGTCCTACTCGCTTCTCTTGCAGGCATTTTCATGCCTCCTGGATATCTCCCAGCTGTAATTCATCACTGTCCAACTCAGGCTCCCAGCACAGTTGTGTCTCAGCCTGAACGCAAGTAGAGGGGCCATCAGACTGTAAGTCTTGGAGCTCCTCAGAGTCTTCCTCTGACTCTGATGTCACTCCAGACTCATCTTCCTCCTCTGATTCCTCATAACCACCCTTTGCCAAATAGCAACTATGGGTTAGCAAAGTTGCAAGGGAATGCTTTAGTACTTGGAAAGCTGATTGTATCAAGTAAGGGCATTCATTAATGGTTGTAAACATTTCTGATGATATATGTTTGTCATGCTTGAGAGGACAACTGTCACACATCTATACTTACCTCTCTGAACAAAATAGGGAAAGAAGGGTGAAAAAATATACATCAATAACTCTGTGGTTATATATAGAGTAAACATTCCCTTCTCATCCCTATGGCTACTATGTATCTTCCTCAATCTCAGGAAAATATATAAAATATATTTTATAAAGGAAATGGGAAAACTTTCCTTACAATCAATGACCAGTAAGGTAGCTACTGTACATCTCCAAAATCAAGATCACATGAAGTATTAATACCACTCTTCAATGCTTTGGTAAGGCCACACTTGGAATACTGCATCCAGTTTTGGTCACCACGATGTAAAAAAAGATGTTGAGACTCTAGAAAGAGTACAGGGAAGAATAACAAAGATGATTAGGGGACTGGAGGCTAAAACATATAAGGAACGGTTGCTGGAATTGGGTCTGTCTAGTTTAATGAAGAGAAGGACAAGGGGGGACATGATAGCAGTATTCCAATATCTCAGGGGCTGCCATAAAGAAGAGGGAATTAAGCTATTTTCCAAAGCACCTGAAGGCAGGACAAGAAGCAATGGGTGGAAACTAATCAAGGAGAAAAGCAACCTAGAACTAAGGAGAAACTTCCTGACAGTGAGAACAATTAATCAGTGGAACAGCCTGCCTCCAGAAGCAGTAAATGCTCCAACACTGGAAGTTTTTAAGAAGAGACTGGACAGCCATGTGTCCGAAATGGTGTAGGGTTTCCTGCCTGAGCAGGGGGGTTGGACTAGATGACCTCCAAGGTCCCTTCCAACTTTACTACTATTACTAAAAACATGCTTAAATCAAGCTCAAATACAGTAAGAGCAATAAAACCTACTGTTTATACCTGCCTTTTAAAATGTAAATGTACATGTATACAGAACTAAATAAAAGAAAAGAGAACACTATATAACAAAGCAAAGCGATATAGACAAAATAAGGCAAAAATGTAGTTCAAACACCAAAAGGACTTCCTGTGACTTCCTTTCAGGATTAAGGCACCCTAAGCCTCTTTAAAGCAACAGCTGCTGATAAGAACTTGGCAAATCTTTTCTTTCCTCTTCTTTACCTGCAATCACAGCTAAGATAAAAAATTAATAGAATGTTAAGAATTGTATTAAATAAAGAAAGCAGGTGGGTAACCTTGAGCCAATCCCAGGGTTTTTGATATGGGGGAAATAGGGGAAGGAAGATGCATTGGACATGTTCACCCTCCTTGAGTTATTTGCAAAAATAATAAAGGTGAGATACGAATAAATAAAATATCACTGTGTTAAAATAACATGTACCAAACTTTATATTAACACAATGTAAAAGGAGAGGAAAAAAACCACAGCTGGAAGTGGACAATCCAATCTTCCGGTGACTAATTTGAAAAACTTCACCTACCTTTAGGCACCAATGACTCAAAAGCACAAATGCAAAGCAAGTTATGATATGTATTCTCAATTATAACAGATGATTAAACTAAATAAATGCAAAACCACCCTTAGCAAATATATTTACTTTCATGACTTACAAGGTCCCCAATTCCAACATATGACTCTTGATGGAATACGCCTAAAACCAATCAATCAAAAAAGACAAATCCACCATATTGCAAAGAAAGGAATACAAAATACATAATGACGACCCCAACAAGTAACAATACAACCTCAAAGAAAAGGAAGGAAGGAAGGAAGGAAGGAAGGAGGGAAGGAGGGAAGGAAATAAATTCATATGCTTCTACCATTGATTCTCAACAAATATTTTTGAAGAACTTGTAGTAGAAACAATGTCAGATATTATTTCACTGTGCTACAGTTCTTCTTTGTAGAAGAATCCAAGCAAATCTTCAATTTTCAGAATAAGATTCTTCTACAAAGAACTGTAGCACAGACAAATATTATTTGACATTGTTTCTACTGCAAGTTCTTCAAAAATATTTGTTGACAATCGATAATAGAAGCATATGAATTTCCTTCCTTCCTTCCTTCCTTCCTTCCTTCCTTCCTTCCTTCCTTCCTTCCTTCCTTCCTTCCTTCCTCTCCCCTCCCTCCCTTCCCTTCCCTTCCTTTCCTTTCCTTTCTTTCTTTTCCTTTTTTCCATTTTTTAAAAAGGGGGTAACAATGCATCTCATTCTCAGAAGAAACCAAAACAATATACAGAACGTATAACTTGGAAAATGAGAAGGATCTGATAACATAGAAGGCAAAATATGTATTGAGTTGTCTCCCATACTGTACAATTCTTCATTTTCCTTGGTGATTTTTTTTTTTAAATGTGAGTGTGTGTGGGAGTCTCTGGATGGAAGACATGATTTTGTTCATTATGTTGATGGGTTTTTTCTGTCCTCCACTCTCTTTGTCCTCAACATGTCCCACTGACTAAATTAAGCATCTCTTGTTCCACTTGTAACCACAATTTGAAACATTTTTAAAGTAAAAGTCAGTAAATATTAAAGACAAGGCAGAGTACATAAAATATACAGTACAACATTGCAATGCAGCACTCCGCTGCTTGGAAGCCTGGATGGAATTTGACAACCCAAGGCCAGATGGGTGAGGCTTGATGTTCTGGCTCACATTTTATCATTTTGGTATCACCATGGTGTTCATTTCCTGTTAAGGTTTGTATGATATATATATTTTTTTATGTTCTTAAAAAAACAAAAAAAACAAAGGGAATTTTGATAGGCAAAGTGTTGATGCTGTGCTCTTGTATGTCAGGTCTGGCCCAAATGTCTTTTTTCCCCCAAAGAAAATATATATTCTCTCTCTCTCTCTCTCTCTCTCCCTCTTCTTCTCTCCTTCTCTCCCTCTTCTTCTCTTGCTCTCTCCCTCTCCCTCCCTTTCTCTCCCTCTCTCCCCCCTCCCTCTCTCCTTCTCCCTCTCCCTCTCCCCCCCCTCTCTCTCTCCCCTCCCTCTCCCTCTTCCTCTCTCTCTCTCTCTCTCTCTCTCTCCCTCTCTCTCTCCCTCTTCTTCTCTTGCTCTCTCCCTCTCCCTCTCTCTCCCTTTCTCTCCCTCTCTCCCCCTCCCCCTCCCCCTCTCCCTCTCCCCCTCTCTCCCTCTCTTCCCTCCCTCTCCCTCTTCCTCTCTCTCTCTCTCTCTCCCTCTCTCTCTCCCTCTTCTTCTCTTGCTCTCTCCCTCTCCCTCTCTCTCCCTTTCTCTCCCTCTCTTCCCCTCCCCCCTCCCCCTCTCCCTCTCCCCCTCTCTCCCTCTCTTCCCTCCCTCTTCCTCTCTCTCTCTTTTGCTCTCTCCCTCTCCTTCTCCCTCTTCCTCTCTCCTTCTCCCTCTCCCTCTCCCCCTCTTTCCCTCTCCCCCTCTTCCCCCTCTCTCCCTCTCTCCCTTCTCCCTTTCTGGCCTTTGGAAGAAAGACAGACAGACAGACAGACAGAAACACAACTTAATCATTTCCAGGAAATTCACACTTTCACCAAAGATTTAGGTCGATTGGTATTTTCAAAATGTTAATGGAGAGATTCAGTATGCAAAATTGAAGCTGACCAAATACTTATTTCTGCAGAACCTTTTTTTTTTTTTTTAGTACTTATAAGGACTGTTCTTTCTTTTGAACCTGATCAGAAGATACTGTCCTTGCTAGACCTTTGTCTTTCTCTGTTCTTCACCTTTCCTCTCAGTACATTATAGGAATCCCAGACCTCCTTCATCTGTCACACTGCTTGAAATATTTTCCAACATTTCTGCCCTCTGTGCCAAGGTGAGGTGCTTAAAACTTCAAAACAGCCTCTTCAGCTACCTTATCTCCACGAAGCAAGCCAGCCCCTTCCCAAGTCTTGTTTTCCAGTTCAGGAGAGGGGAAAAAAAAAAAAAAACCTGTTGTGTATCTCAAATGTGTGGTTTCCTGGTTACGGAAAATTAAAAATAGCAAAGAAAGACCAGATCTTGATAGGTACAATAACCTCCTTGTAGGAGTACATATTTTGATACACACTTAATGTTTAGTTAAGCAGATTGCAAAGGTCACAGTTAATAAGCTATCTTTTCACCTGTTCAAATACTAAATGGACCTATTTTTGAACTGGGGGGGGGAAACTAGATGGAGAAACAGTGAAATCACAGTCACGTTGGCTCGAAATAGTGCTGTGATGTCTGGCATTTGAACTCTGCAACATGAAATCTTTGTAAGTGAAAAAAAACTGTGCATCCTCTCCACATGCGCCTGGGCGCCTAGTCTCTAAACTGAACAATGTGGATTTTTTTTTTGTTTTTTTTTTTTTGCAGTCTTTATATGGTCTTGATTTAGATATCCCATCGCTTTTTAAAAACAGCTTTGACATACAAGACATGAAATGCCTGCAGAACAACTGGCAAGCACTGGCACAATGTTGTGTGGCAATTAGTAATAATAGTAAAGTTGGAAGGGACCTTGGAGGTCATCTAGTCCAACCCCCTGCTCAGGCAGGAAACCCTACATCATTTCAGACAAATGGCTGTCCAGTCTCTTCTTAAAAACTTCCAGTGTTGGAGTATTTACTGCTTCTGGAGGCAGGTTGTTCCACTGATTAATTGTTCTCACTGTCAGGAAGTTTCTCCTTAGTTCTAGGTTGCTTCTCTCCTTGATTAGTTTCTACCCGTTGCTTCTTGTCCTGCCTTCAGGTGCTTTGGAAAATAGCTTGATTCCCTCTTCTTTATGGCAGCCCCTGAGATATTGGAACACTGCTATCATGTCCCCCCTTGTCCTTCTGTTCGTTAAACTAGATATACCCAATTCTAGCAACTGTTCCTTCTTCAGGGGTTCCACGTGCACTGCCTTCCATATTGTGTCACTTTTATGCCTTCTTGAGGGTGGGAAAAAGCATCCAGGTAGTCCTCAAATTACGACAGTTCATTTAGTGTCCGTTTGAAGCTTCTTAACGTTTCTTATTTGTAATGCTGGTCCGTGACCAGTATTAAAATCCTTGACATTATTATCCCAAGTTAAAGCCGTACACGTGAAACTTCTTCTACACATATTTCGTGAGACTAGAGTCTTACTCAAGCATTTGGTTGTTGCTTCTATTAAGTTTCCTAATTATCAACATTGTCACCTTCATTCTGTTTTGTCTCCGGCGATTCTCAGTCGTCCAGGTCATGGTTGTCCCAAAGATGCTTTTTCACAAGGCAACTGGACTTTCTTGTTTTTCTCTGAAGAGGCCATCTATGTCAAAATTGAACAGCCTTCTCTCAACAGAGAGGGAGGGATACAACATCATCTATCTCTATTTACAACACAGTCCTTTCAGCAGCTCCAAGAAGGCTCCACACCCATTTGCAACATTCAGGTGACCCTGAGGAGACAGATATACTTGCAGGTGGCCTCAACGACTCTCTAAAAGAAGGCAAATGATCAGCTGTCTGCAAGGAGTATAAATCTTTCCATTCCCCACCATCCAGTCACAGCTGAAGAAGCTTCATGGATGAGAAGCGAAACGTCTTCAAAGGAAAAACAAGAAAGTCCAGTTGCCTTGTGGAAAATTTGTTCTGTTTTGTTCATATTTCCATTATGAAAAGTCTTGAGAATTTTGGTGTGTTGAAGGGCTCAAGTGAATGCAATCTGTACAACCTAAGATGTAGATCCCAGTTGGATGATGAGGATGATGATAATGATGATGATTTTAAAAAAGAAAAAGGCTTCTGTCTTCACTATTTTGGCTGATTAATCTCCAGTGGAAACTCAACCAACTATAAGTAGTCACGGCCACTGAGCTGACTTCTGTTGCAACCTCAGCGGTATAAACTGGAGTATATTATCCATCAGTTACTCTACTGTAAAAGGATGTTCCAGAAAAACCTAAACATTCTCCAATTACATTGAAAATCCAAAACATACTGTTCAATGGTGCTGCCTTGTTTCCTTTCCCTTTCTTTTTCCTCACCCTCAAAATTGCTCTCACTGAAGAAAATGTTTCTTTTTTTCTTTTATTTTCTTTCTTTCTTTCTTTCTTTCTTTCTTTCTTTCTTTCTTTCTTTCTTTCTTTCTTTCTTTCTTTCTTTCTTTCTTTCTTTCTTTCTTTCTTTCTTTCTTTCTTTCTTTCTTTCTTTCTTTCTTTCTTTCTTTCTTGTCCTCCTGGGTGTCAAATTTGCATCGGCTCATTATTTTTCCCTCTCTGTCCTGGTGTCATTTTTCTTGCAGATTGGAATGTTATGTGTGGATGTTGATAAGGAAATCTTACAGAGTGTGAAAGCACATCATTAGATGAGCATCTCAGTGAACGCAATGAAATAAGAACATAGTTTTCCAATTTGCATGGCGTATGATGGCTGATTTAGAGTTTCGTGTATCACACCAAGCCCTAATGTGATTTTCGTGGTTCTGCTTTAGCATGCTGTGTAAATCCTAGCTATTATGGCTTAGCATAAATCCTAGCTATTACAGCTTCCCATGTTGTCCTCATTGCAATCTAACGGGCATATTACAGGGTTGTTTTTTTTTTAAAAAGTGACTTAGCAAGATGGAAAGATCCAGTTAATAAATTTATTTCTGTGTTCCTTTGGGGTCTCTCTGATTTTTTTAATTTCATTTTCATTTAGTGGTAGTTCTAAACGTTCAAATGCATTCAAGGGACGTCGCGCTGAACTCCTAATACAAAACTGAAGTATTGCCCTTTTAAGACAAAACATTGGAATCATATTTTAATGAATATTTGTAACGGTAATTAAACTCATATGAAATAGTTATTATTTTCATACCACTATTGTCGAACTGTAGCACGGAAAGGGAAAATGAAATAATGGCATAATTAATAATTGAAGCATCCCATTTGAGCTAGTCATTTGGGGGCCCCCATGTTTCTCATAATAAAAGTTATTTTGATTCTCTGGAAAAGTTTTTATAGGCATTTATACTTTGTGAAAATGAGCAGAACAGGAGCCTAATGGCGAAGATACTCACCTCCCACTCGGAAGGTTGAGGGTTCAATTCTAGGCAGTGACAGATGTTTCTCTAACAGGGCACAAAGAAAAAAAAAAACTCTTGCTGAAAACTCTGCATCAGGAAGGGCATCCAGCCTGTAAATGCTCACCTCCATCCCGTTGCCTCAACTCTACCCCGAATTAAGATAATTTACAGGGTCGCAAAAAGAAAAAAATAATACTTTGTGAAAACTCTTTTTTTTATTAATTTTTTTTGCAATTTTACAATAAAATCCCTCTCCCACTACCTCCCTACCCTCCCAAAAACCTTCCCCCCATCTTCCCAGAGCTGTATATAGAACTAAAAAATACAAACCATTTAAACTTAAATAAACCTCAAACAAATATTGCATTAAAAAAAAACAAATTTTTAAGTACTTTAAGTCCAATATATATATATATATATAAAATAAAAAATACTTATTATCTTAAACTTTAAACATAAATTATTCAAAAGCTAAATAATATCTTTTAATATCATACTTCTGCTGTATAAAGTTTATCCATCTTTTCCACACCAAGAGGTATTTCTCTTGCGATTGATCTTTCAAATAAGCCGAAATTTTTGCCATTTCAGATAAGTAAGAAACTTTAAAAAAACCATTCCTCCAAAGTAGGCAAAAATTCCTTCCTCCAATATTGTCCTATCAACAACCTTGCCGCTCTTTGTGAAAACTCTTTATGTTTCTAATTTTCATGTTCAGGTAAAGCTGAGTAGCCATTTGACTTTGCTAGTTAATACAAGGAGAGGAGGACACATTTTTAAAGAAATTGTGGATGTCCAAAAAACGACAGTTTCCCCCCCCCCTCCCCATTGACTTATTCACCCCTGGGAACTTAAAATGAAGAATGGGCATTAGAACTTAAATCACACTCACTTTGGAATATAAAATAACAACATAACAAACTTGGAGGAGACCTTTAGAGGTCTTCTAGTCCAGTCCCTTGCTCAAGCAAGTAACCCTATATCATTCCACTGACATTGCATATCAGAAGTCCCCTGTCAAGGTCACAAATAGCAATCATGTGATCCTGGGACAGTACATGGTATCCCGTGGTAGCACAGTGGTTAGAAAGCAGTACTGCAGGCTATATCTGCTGACTGCCAGCTGCCAGCAGTTCGGCAGTTCGATCCTCACCAGCTCAAGGTTGACTCAGCCTACCATCCTTCTGAGGTCGATCAAATGAGGACCCAGATTGTTGGGGGCAGTAGGCTGACTCTGTAAACCGCTTAGAGAGGGCTGCAAAGCACTGTGGAGTGGTATATAAGTCTAAGTGCTCTTGCTATATAAGAGCCATGGTGAAACAATGGTTAGAATGCAGTATTGCAAGCGAACTCTACCCACAGCCAGCAGTTCAGTCCTTATGGGGCTCAAGGTTGACTCCGCCTTCCATCTTTACCAGATGGGTAAAAATGAGGACCCAGATTTATTTATTTATTTATGAGACTTATATACCACTTTAAGTGCAAGAACTCTCTAAGCGGTGTACACCAATAAGCAATGTATATATATATTTACATTGCCCCCAACAATCTGGGTCCTCATTTTACCTACCTTGGAAGGATGGAAGGCTGAGTCAACCTTGAGCTGGTGAGATTTGAACCGCTGACCTGCTGAACACAGTCAGCTAAAGTGGCCTGCAGTACTGCACTCTAACTGCTGCGCCACCTCGGTCTTGCCTTCTGGTTGGAGAATAATTTGACCCTCCTGTTCTTTGTGGCAGCCCGTCAAATACTGGAATACTGCTATCATGCTGTCAGAAATTTCCTGACAGTTGGAACAATTAACCAATGGAACAGCTTGCCTCCAGAAGTTGTGGGTGCTCCACCACTGGAGGTTTTTAAGAAGAGATTGGACAACCATTTGCCTGGAGTGGTATAGGTCTGCTGTTTGAGCAAGGGGGTGGACTGGAAGACCTCCAAGGTCCCTTCCAATTCTGATAATCTGTTATACTATATTCCAACATGACAGTGAAACCTATTTACAGCCTCTTCATGTTTTTTTTGTTATGAGAAATAGTTAGCATCCACACAAAAGGCATATGGTAAAGATAACGTGCTGATATGGAACATCCTTAAAAAAAAAAAGCTGTGAGCTTGAAACAACAGGCACAATATGGTGCCATTGTTTTCCGGCATGAGGTGTTTTTTTTGTTTGTTTGTTTAAAATCTTACCAGGGACTTCTTAACAGAGAAGGGAACAACACTGTGAGCACCTAACTCCGTGGTGGCGAACCTAGGGCACGGGTGCCAGAGGCGGCACTCAGAGCCCTCTCTGTGGGCACGCGCACCATCGCCCCAGTCCTAGGCCTTCAACTGGGTTTTATAAACCCTTTTTGCTTTAGGCCTCTGCCGCCGTGTACAAAAAAAATAGGTTCAAATCAATCAGTCAATTTCAACTTTTCGCGGGAAAAAAAAAAAGATCTTGCAAAGTTGGAATTGATTGATTGAACTTTTTAGTCCCACCCAGTCTACAGTTACCACCGCAGCCACGCCCACCCAATTGGCCACGCCCAGCCAATGGGCCACGCCCGCCTGGCACCCGATGATGCATAAGTGGGTTTTGGGTTGCAGTTTGGGCACTCGGTCTCTAAAAGGTTCGCCATCACTCACCTAAGTATTAAGAAACGGAAGCATTAGTAAAAAGTTCTTACCCATCGTTTCTGTTTCTCTGTAATGCAGAGAAGAATAAAGAATATTTTAATCTGGGAGGGGGGGGTGTCTTCCTATGCTAGTTTGAGTAATGCGACTTCTGCAAGAAAACAACCAAGCTCAGAGGGCACTGTTGGAAGTAAAGTCTTCATCCTGGTTCATCCAAGCCGGGGATAAATAAACAACATGGCGACTGCTTTGGGAAGATGGTTGCAGTTTATTGAAGAGCCAGACTGAAAGATGGTTCTGGCAGGAAGGAGGAGAGAAATCAAGGGCTGAGCACATGTGGAGTAGGTTTTTATACCCTCTGAAAGCCTTTTGTTTGGAATAGTTTCCTGTTCCTGTGACATGAACTTTGAACTGAGTCTGAGTGTGCTTTTCTAGGCCTTGGTATCTGTGGGTTAATCCTATTATGTCCCAAAAGTCATATCCTGCTTCCCTGGGGCTGGGCTAATGACTGAGAGTTTGGGTGAGGTATGCAGATTTTAGGTCTTTGTCTTGTTGAGTTTTCTGGCTCCAGATTTCCGATGGTTTTACATTTGCATTTGTATAGGGCTGGCTCTTGCTTGGGACAGAGAGACTTGGGGGCAGGATTGGTTTCTGCTTTTAAAAAAAATCCTTTTGAGGAAATATATATTTTCTGCCCTTTTAATATTTCCTTCTCTGGGGCTCTGACTTCCCTCAGCACCAAGCACACCATGTGAATTTGAATCTTGGCTCAGAATTGTTAGAAGTAAAGTCTTCATCCTGGTTCATCCAAGCCGGGAATAAATAAGCAAACATGGCGACTGCTTTGGGAAGAAGGTTGCAGTTTATTGCAAAGAGATGGTTCTTCAGGAAAGTGCAGAGGGGAGAAGGGCTGAGCACATGGGGTAGTAGGTTTTTATACCAGCCTTTAGTTTGGAATAGTTTCCTGTTTCTGTGGCATGAACCTTGAGGCTGTTTCTGAGTGTTTTTCTAGGATTTGATATCTGTGATTTAATCCTATTATCATATCCTGCTTCCCAGGTGATGGAGCTAATGACTCCTAGAGTTTGGGTGGGGTGTGCAGATCTTCTTTTTTGTCTTCTTGATTGCTCTGGCTCCAACTTTCTGATGGTTTTACATCTTCATTTGTATGGGGCTAAAGTCTTGCTTGAGGCAGAGAGATAGATTTGGGGCCAGGTTTGGTTTTAAAAAGTCCTTTTGAGGAAAAATATATTTTTTTGCCTTTTTAATATTTCCTTCTCTGGGCTAACTTCCCTCAGATTCTTCTGCCAGATACAGAAATGTCCTAGCAGATCTGCAAGTCCTTCTTAGTTGGCAGGACAAAGAATGGATCTACATTCCACAGGAAAGAGAGAGGGGGAAAAAAAGGAAAACTGCTAATGCAAGAGGAAATAGCTTGGCCTTAGCCCAGAGCCAGAGGTATTAATTCCATGCTACCAATCAGTGTCACCAATACAAGAACAATGCAAAGGAATAGACATGCTTTGATGTACTCCTGTGGAATTCACAGCTAGATTATTATTATTATTATTTTCCAGTCCTGGGCAAGCAGCTAAATCGGAGGGTTAAAAGCTTCTGCTGAGCTAAGCTCCTTTGCAGGACTGCAAATTAGAGAGCCTCTAGGAAGATTTAAGAGTAAGCTGAAAATGGTAGGGGATGCATCTAGTAGATGATTGACTTTTACTTGATTTGGATCATCATTCATAGAAGACATCCAACTTTCTTCTCTACAACAGTCTTGCCAACACATTTCTTTGCTTTTTTTTTTTTCATTTACAGCCAGAGGCAAGACAAAAATAAAATTTAAAAAAAGTATTCAAGAAGAAGCCGGCTACAAAAAGACTAGGGACAAGATTCTCATTGGTCTCTATGAAAGGGAATTTTTTTTGCTCTGTTCTAGAGTGGAGAGAGAGAGAGAGAGAGAGAGAGAGAATCTGTGGTAGCAATTGCAATTGGTTGAAATTCTGCTAGCTCCCTGAACATGTCAGAGGAGAAACCAGCAAATTTGTTGTTGTTGTTAGTTGCAAAGTCATGTCTGACCCATCGCAACCCCATGGACAATGTTCCTCCAGGTCTTCCTGTCCTCTACCATCTTCTGGAGTCCATTTAAGCTCACGCCTACTGCTTCAGTGACTCCATCCAGCCACCTCATTCTCTTCCGTCCCCTTCTTCTCTTGCCCTCCATCTTTCCCAGCATTAGGCCCTTCTCCAGTGAATCCTTCCTTCTCATTAGGTGGCCAAAGTACTTGAGTTTCAACTTCAGGATCTGGCCTTCTAAAGAGCAGTCAGGGTTGATCTCCTCTAGGACTGATCGGTTTGATCGCCTTGCAGTCCAGAGGACTCACAGGAGTCTTCTCCAGCACCATAGTTCAAAGGCCTCAATTCTTTGGCGCTCAGCCATTCTTATGGTCCAACTTTCACAGCCATACATTGCAACTGGGAAAACCATGGCCTTGACTATAAGCACTTTTGTTGGCAGAGTGATGTCTCTGCTTTTTAGTACATTGTCTAGATTTGCCATAGCTTTCCTCCCCAGCAAATAAATAACTTTAATTTGAAACTAGCCTGTACGGTTGGCATGAAACATGCTTATGAGTGCTGTGTGCTAAACACAATGGAGAGGACAAGGAAGTAAAATGTGGCCCACCGCTTTGATTGTGGAGACCTATCTGGTGAACTGTCAGGCCCAATAAATCAGGAAGCAATGTGGTTCAAATGACGAGAGGCTTATTTCATGCCAACGCTTCATACAAGAATCTGAACCACTAACGGTCCAAGCAAGTTGGCGGTAGATAAGAGTCACAACGTGAGCTGGACTTTGATATCTTGTGGGCATGAAAGGACTTGAGACTGATGATGAATTTCACCCCCTCCTTTGGGCTCAGCCTGGTCATCTTCTACATGCAGGAACATTCTGCGTATGGGATGTTATTTTACCTGCCCTTCAATTTTGATGGCAATGCACCAAGTTGTCTTCCATGCAGAAGCAATTCTATAGAAAACACCCAGTGGTGGGATTCAAAGATGTGAACAGCCGGTTTTCTGTGTGGATGCTGTTTCTGGAAGTCCATTCTGGGCCTGGGTAACAGCTACCGACTCTGCCGAACAGGTGCGAACTGGCTGAATCCCACCACTGAAGACACCCTTAAGGCAGTTGGATGGAGTTTTAGATTTGTTATTCTGCTTAATGTAGAATATAGAGTTGGAGGGGACCTTGGAGGTCTTCTAATCCAACCCCCTGCTCAAACAGGAGACCCTATACCACTTAAGACAAATGGTTGTCCAGACTTCTTTTGAAAGCTTCCAGTGATGGAGGACCCATAACTTGAGAAGGGAAGCTGTTCCACTGGTTTGTTATTCTCCCTGTTAGGAAAGGTCTCCTTAGTTCTAGATTGGTTCTCTCCTTGATTAGTTTCCACCTGTTGCTTTGTGCCCTGCCTTCAGATGCTTTGGAGCAGTGTTTCTCAACCTTGACAATTTTAAGGCATGTGGACTTCATCTCCCAGAATTCCACAGCCAGCAATGCTGGGAGTTGAAGTCCACATGCCTTAAAATTGTCAAGGTTGAGAAACACTGCTTTGGAGAATAGGTTGACCACCCCCATGGGCAGCCCCTCAAATGTTGGAACACTGCTATCATGTCACCTGTGGACCTTCTTTCCTCTAGAGCAGTGTTTCCCAAACTTGACAATTTTAAGGCATGTGGACTTCAACTCCCAGAAGTCCACAGCCAGCGTTGCTGGCTGTGGAATTCTGGGAGTTGAAGTCCTCATGCCTTAAAATTGTCAAGTTTGGGAAACACTGCTCTAGAGTAGCCATACCAATTTCTGCAGCCTTTCTTCATATGTTTCAGTCTCCTGTCCCCTAATCATCTCTGTTGCTCTTCTCTGCACTCTTTCCAAATTCTCACCACCTTTTTTTTAATATATATATATATATATAAAATGTGGTAACCAAAACTGGATGCAGTATTCCAGGTGTGGTCTTACTAAGTTTTTATAAAGCAGTACTAATATTTCTCGTGATCTTGTCTCTATCCCTCTGTTTATGCAGCCAAGGGCTCTCCTTTCAGTGACTTACAATGGCTTTGCATATTCTATATGATGTTAGGGATGGGATAAAAAGCTATAGGACAACAAATCATTGACAATTGCCTTCCAAGTTGAAAGTAATCATGTGCTAAAATAAGCTTAGCCAGTGATTCATCCTAGCGCGTTTCTCGAATTAGGCCTCTCTGACTGGTCTTTCCCTTATTTTAGCATCGGAAGGAAATACATCCAATCATATAAATGGAAAAAAGACTGTTAAAGAAAGAGACTGGAAGAGAAAGTAGGAAAGGAACAGTGGAATTTAAGACGTATTAACCTCATCAGAATTAATTGAATTTCAGTTGCTATATGACAGTGGTTCTCAACCTTTTTAATGCTGCGACCCCCAACCGGTCATAAGTCGAGGACTACTCAACCGATCGTAAGTCGAGGACTACTCAACTGGTGCAGCACCGTTTGCAGAATGGGACTTTTGGTGGGCTCAGCAAGGCAGAGACAGCCTGGACAATTCCTATTGGCTTTTGAAAGCCAATAGAATTAGACTCTATTCAAGAGAGTCTATTCTATTGGCTTTCAAAAGCCAATAGAATAAAAGGGAGTAGCACAGCTAAGGAAAAGGGGGAAAAAATGGCGGACTGCGTTGTTTGGCGACCCCCGTGAAATGGTCGTTCGACCCCAAATGGGGTCCCGACCCACAGGTTGAGAACCACTGCTATATGACAATCTCTCCTTCATGTCACAAGCTATGTGAATGTAAGTTAGGATAACTCAGTCAACCATTATTGTTATTTGTGGTGATTCTTTGGGATAATTAAACTTTTTTTTTCTTAAAATGGACGTTCTCCCCACCCCACCCATTGTTCAAAGTTAGTACAGGTAGTTAGTTCTTGACTTACGATGGGACATGCCTTCATATAGAAATGTCCAAAAATAATCTCACTTTTAAAAATGGAAATCACTGTTATATTTAAACCTGTATATCTGTCAGAAGCTGGATAAGGAATCTTGACTTATCAGTTTGGGCTGGCAAATATAAGTTGGGATAAGTAAGTCAACTATTATTGTTATTTGTGGTGATTCTTTGGGATAATTAACCTTTTTTTTTCCTTAACTGTATGTTCTGCCCGTATTGTTCAAAATTAGTAACAGGTAGCCCTCGCCTTACAAGCTCAATTAAGCAGCAAATTTCTTTTTTTATATATTTATTTATTTTTATTGAAATACAAATATACAAACATAACACATATAAATCTAAATAAAAAACAATATTAAAAAAATACAAATACTACAGAGCACCCCCCCACCCCGGAGACCATTTTTATTACCTATATTTCTTCTCATATAACAACTAACAATTTACAATATATTTCAATTGTGCCCTTATCCCCTCCAAAACAGCATATACTCTTGAGTAGGTTTATTCCCTTTGCCTTCCACCAAGACTGCTTTTATAAAATCCTCCCATATTTCATTATACTTATTTACTTGAATCATCCCTTTTTTAAAATTTAATTTCTCTTTTTAATTTATCATGTATTGCCATGTTCCATATTTGATTATACCACTCATTTCTTTGAATAACCCAATTCCATCTCCAATATTTAACCATCACTAATCTAGCTGCCATTATCAAATTTGCAATCCGTTCCTTTTTTGCTTCATTTATATCTTGTTTTTCCACCAGTGTTGACTGTTGTTAATTGACTCGTGCCCCTTTTTTATAAGCTTTCTTGCCATAGCAGTTAAGTGAATCACTGCGATTGTTAAGTTAGTGACACGGTTGTGGTGAATATGGCTTCTCCGTTGACTTTGCCCTCAGAAGATTGCAAAAGGGGATGCCATGAGCCCAAGATAATCCAACTGTCATAAATACATGCCAAACTTTGATCACATGACTGTGAAGAGATGTGAAAAACAGTCAGGAGTCACTTTTTTTTCACTGCTGTTGTAACTTTGAAATAAACAAATGACTGCAAATTGAGGACTGCCTATAATGAGTTTTATAAGTAGAATTCTATATCTTCTCAAGCAGTGAGAGATGTTGCAGTTGACTCGCCCACATGTCTAATCCAAAGTGGCAGTGATATTTTGATTATGTATTCTGTAATGCGAATCACATCTACTAGTTTCAATAGTTCAAAATATGGCCCATGCTGGTTCAAACCCAACAATAAATTAATGGCATTTAACTTAAGAAAGTCATCTGCCTTTAACAATGAAAAGCAATGAATGTGATCCAGGTTTTAGGGCAGGGGTGTCAAACTCAATTTCATTGAGGGCCGCATCAGCATTGCAGTTGCTCTAGGAGGGCCGGGTGGGTGCGGCCTACTGGGTGGGTGTGGATGGAGTGGGTGCGGCCTATTGGGTGGGCGTGACCAGCTCTACATCATTTGCGTCAAGGGTGCCAGTGGGGGCCTGGGCAGGAGTGGGACAGATCTGAGGGTCTCTGGCAGAAGGGGATGGGACCGGGGCAAGCACCAAGGCATGGTCCATTTCTTCTTTCCTCACAAAGGGTGACACTTCCCCAGCATGCACCCAGGGGGTGGAGCCAACACGGCAGGGGCTGGTTCCTCGCTGTTTCTAGACGGCTTTGTGGAGCTAAGACTGAATGTGTTTCAGCATAGATGGTCACCACAAAATTGTACATTGGCTCTCGTCCAGCCTGGGCCAGGGCCAACGCAGAGGGGGCTGTTCCCTCACTGTTTCCAGGATGGCTTCATGGGCCACATGAAACCACTTCGCGGGCCGCATCTGCCCCCCCGGCCTTGTGTTTGACCTGTCTGTTCTAGTGTGTTTGTGACCACCTGCCTCGCCTTAACGTTTGTCATTGTACTCCAGTGGGGGAAAAATAGTTTAGGGAGGAAGGCTGATTCAAGGTGAAAAAGAAGAATATAGAAGCAATCAACACATTCCATTATATTGCCTAAAGGAATAGACAGTGACTCTCTGTTGGAGTTGCAAGACAGTGGTAAAAGTTTTCCAGGCACACCAGGAGGAGAAATTTTATAGTTTGGAGGCGGTGAGATAACCAGAGAGTTCAAACAAGAGGATAAAAAAAGTCCTGACTGAACGGAGTATTTCCAAACCTGTTCTTTTTGCTATAGCTGTTATGGCTTGAGGTAGATGTTGTGAAACACCGGCACTCATTTTATGACAAAGATGGGGATTTCTTAATGATCCTCATGGATTACTAAGAAGATCCTTTGAACTGGTTTTGTATTAGATAATTTTGGGAGCCCCGTTTCAATGGGTACCCATAGATTTCTATGGCTTCCAACCATTCTGGGCACTTATGTGAAGAGCATGAGATATTTGGAGATGTTTTCTACTGATATCGTGTTGTTGTTGTTGTTGATGATGATGATATCCTTCAGTCGTGTCTGATCTTGGTGATTGTCTCCACATCTTCTGATCTTGCACTACACTCCATTGACCTAGACCAGGGGTCTTCAAACTTGGCCCTTTTATGACTTGTGGACTTCAATTTCCAGAATTCCTCAGCCAGCATACCTGGCTGAGGAATTCTGGGAGTTGAAGTCCACAAATCATAAAAGGGTCAAGTTTGAAGACCCATGACCTAGAAGTCTCCAAGTGTCCTATGGTTCCTTAGGATTCAGTGGGACAGCAAGGCAGAGAAGCGAAGTAAGTGTTTACTTCAAAGAATGGGAGAACTGTGTTTGTCCATACCTATAGACCAGGGATAGGCAACCTTGGTTCTTTTATGGCTGGCGCAGGAATTCTGGGAGTTGAAGTCCACAAGTCATAAAAGAGCCAAGGTTGCCTACCCCTGCTATAGACTATCTTCTTAGATAAGATGGAAAGTTGGATTAAATGGAAATTTTATTGGTCCTTGCTACTGAAGAATTTTTTTAAAAATAATATGGAAGGCATATTGTTTAGGATTAGGGAATATATTATCCATTCAGTGTTTGTTAGTTTTCCATGCTTCTACATTAATATCTAAACAACTGTGACTTAAAAAAACTATTCTGGTCCAAAACATTTTTATTAAAAGGGTTCTTTCCAGAAGCAATTTTTGGACAGTGAGGACAATTAATCAGTGGATTGGCTTGTTCAGAAGTTATGGATGCTCCATCACTGGAGGCTTTTAAGTAAGAGATTGGACAGCCATATATCTGAAATGGAGTAAGGTCTCCTGCTTGAGCAGGAGGTTAGACTAGAAGACTTCCAAGGTCCTCCCCCCAACTCCTTTATTCTATGTTCTATGTTTGCAGTGTAGTCCCCATAAAACCCAATTCAAATTTGCTTCTCTGATCCTATGGATTTTGCAGCTAGAACAAACAGGATTCAAAGCTAGAGAAACAACATTCAAAGCTTTTTGCCCAAAGCTTGTAACCATCTTCTGTAGAAAGAATTTGCACTTGGATCATTAGATACTTTCAACCCTTTCATAGGCTATACGCAGTCATTGTTTGATTCATATGTAATTAAAAAGCAAACATGCACGTACACACATCACACATCTTTCAAGCAGATGCCCTGCTTGAGCTGAATCTACATTGTCTTCTCGGCTGATTTAACAGTCTGGGTCTTAACTTTCAAAGTGGATTTGCTGGTACTGAAATAGTAATTTTCAACCCTCACCCAGGCGCTGAGTCATCTGCACTTAACCCCAGTGGAGATGAATAAATGTTAAAGTATGTGAGTGCAAAACAATCTTTTTGTCATTCTTTTTGGCTGAGGATCACAATAACTCCAAACGAAATTCAGAACCCCAGAATTTCTGGCAAGGGTGAGATAGAATTACATTCAACAATAAACTGTTTATTGTTGCTATATTATCTGTAAGGACCCACCCCACTTTGCATCTTAAGAAGACAGAACTCTTGGAATAATTCTTCCAACAGGAATCCTTTATTAAGAGAAAATGGTTGCAGGCATGCTAGACAGGACTTGGGGTTCAAGCTCTCCCATTCAAGGTTTTAAGGGGTTCCCCAGTAGTCCCACCCAATCAACCCCCCTTCAGTGATAGTTTCAAGTATCACAATTCCACCCCCTTTCTTCTTCCGTCTGGATGGAGACTTCAGATAACTACATGAAAGGCAATTACTCTTCTTTGATATGCTAACGCTTAGAGGCCACAATAAACACACATTCAGTCCTTTGAAGTGTACTGAAGGAAGTGAGGGCCATAAAGCCCCTTTGCTCTCCCCCTTTTCTCCCTCTTATGGCAGAATCCAGAGAAGGCAGAATTGGGAGTTTCTATGTTTGATAATTAAAGATGAAATATAATTGGATTCTGACATCCGGCCCCTCTTAACAATAAGAGAGATCCACCTGAAAGAAAACACAAGTAAAAAATTTAGTTAGGCTTGTTAGGATACTCTGTGTGAAACTTCTTCAATAGCTTCGGGGCTCTGACGTGACGTTTATGGACCCACTCATTTTGTGAGGCAGGGAGGTGTTTCCAGGCAACTAGGTACTGAGTTGTTCCATGATATCTCCTAGAGTCAAGGATCTCTTTTATTTCGAAGTGTTGTTCCCCCTCCACCATGATTGGAGGTGGTGGGGGGGGGGATTTTTGGCCGTAGAGGTGACTGATGCTCTCTTTTCAGCAAGCTGCAATGAAAAATTGGGTGTATTTGCCTGAGGTTTTTGGGTAATTCTAATTCTACTGTTACTGGATTTATGATCCTTTTAATTGGAAAAGGTCCTATATATTTTGGTCCAAGTTTTTTACAGGGCTGTAGGGACTTTAGGTATTTTGTAGATAAGTACACCATTTCTCCTATAATGAATGGTATAGGCTCAACCCTTTTTTTATCGGCTTGTGCTTTGTATGCCCGCCTAGCTTCATCTAGTGATTTTCTGACTATTGGCCAGGTGTTTTGTAGGTTTTCCATCCATTCTTTCAGTGAAGGGATCGTTGGTTCTTTTGGGGTTAACTCTGGCATAGGGTTGAAACTTTGGCCGTTGGCTATTTGAAAAGGAGTGTAGCCTGTGCTGGAGTAGACTGCATTATTGTAGGCAACTTCTGCAAAAGGAAGTAAGTCCGTCCAATCACTCTGTTGGAAATTTAAAAAACATCTCAAATATTGCTCAAGTACCGACTGGCACCGTTCCGCTTGTCCATCTCCTTGAGGGTGGTGGCTAGATGTCAATCCCTGAGTGGTCCCTAAGAGGGATAAAAATTCCTTCCAAAATGCAGACATAAATTGCACTCCCCTATCAGAGATGATGCGTTGGGGTGCCCCGTGCAATCTGTAAATGTGCTGGATGAAAAGTTTTGCTAAGGCCTTTGCAGTGGGAATTTTTTGGCAAGGGATAAAGTGCACCTGTTTGGAAAATAGGTCCGTGACTGTCCAGATAACAGTATTCCCATTGCTTTCAGGCAATTCCACTATAAAATCCATGGCTATTTCCCTCCAGGGGGCTGAGGGACTTGCCACTGGTTGTAACAGCCCTGGCGATTTTCCTTGCAACCTCTTTGCTGATGCACAGGTTGGGCAGCTGGCAACATAACTTTCTATGTCCTTTTTTATTGATGGCCACCAAAATTGCCGTTTAATTAAGTGTAAAGTTTTTACAAATCCAAAATGCCCTGCTGATTTTGTGTCATGGCAAAGTTGCATGAAAGTTAGTCTTTGAGTTGTTGGTATATATAACTTTTCCCCTACCCAAGGCAATCCGTCTCTCATTGTGCATACATGTTTGTTTTTCTGGAACCAATCATCTGTTTCCAAACTTTTTCTGAATTCAATCCCAGTTTGGCTGTCCAGTTGTGGTTTTATTTTGGCTTGGGTTCTTGTGGTTACTGGCGCTGCCAGTTGTGACTCTGCCATTATTGGTCTAGAGTCTGTGGTTCGTGCGCTGTTATATTGGGGCATGCGAGATAGTGCATCTGCCAGGAAGTTCTTTCTTCCTGGTAAATGTTTGAGCTTAAATTGGAATTGGTGAAAATGCTGGGACCAGCGGGCTTGTTTGGGATTGAGTTTCCTGGAAGTTTTCAGGGCTTCTAAATTTTTGTGATCAGTCCATACCTGGAAGGGGATTTTGTTGCCTTCCAGGAACTGTCGCCACGTGAGTAATGCCCAACGTATCCCATAAGCCTCCTTCTCCCATACGGGCCAGCGCTGTTCTGTTTCTGTGAGTTTCTTAGATGTATATGCACAGGGTTGCAATACTGCATCATCATTTTCTTGTAATAGCACAGCCCCCACTGCCACATCACTTGCATCTGCCTGTATTATGAAGGGCTTGTCCATGTCTGGGTGCCTTAGTACTGGTTCGGCAGAAAAAAGTCTCTTTAGTCTCTCAAACGCTGCTTGGCACTCCATGGTCCATGTTAGTGGCTGGCTAGGTTTTACTGAGGATGTTCCCTTCGTTTTTAGTAAGTTAGTGAGGGGCAAGGCTATCTGTGCAAATGAGGGGATGAATTGGCGGTAAAAATTTGCAAAGCCCAGGAAACTTTGTAGTTGCTTTCTTGTGCGGGGTGGTGCCCAATTTAGTACTGCTTCGACCTTCTCCGGGTCCATTTCAATACCCTGTGGGGATATGCGATAGCCTAGGTAGTCTATCTTTTCCTGGTGGAATTCGCATTTTGAGAGTTTGGCATATAGGTGAGCGGCTCGCAGCTTCTTTAAAACCGCTCTGACAAGTTTGACGTGTTCTTCTTTTGTTTCAGTAAAGATAAGAATGTCGTCCAAGTAAACAAGGACCCCCTTAAATAGGTGCTCCCTTAGAACGTCATTGATTAATTGCATAAAGACTGCAGGGCCCCCTTGTAATCCAAATGGCAAGACTTTGAATTGATAGCACCCCATGGGGCAGTTAAATGCAGTCTTCCATTCGTCCCCTTCCTTGATTCTCACGCGATAGTAAGCTTCCCTTAGGTCTAGTTTAGAAAAAATTTTCCCTTTCGATAGGTGTGACAGCATGTCTTTCATGAGGGGCAGCGGGTATAGGTTGCTTTCACTGATTGTATTCAGGGCCCTATAATCCACGCATAAACGTAAAGAACCATCCTTCTTCTCTCTAAAAAGGACCGGGGCAGCCACTTTAGGCTTGGCTGGCTCAATGAAACCTCTCTCCAGGTTTTTTTTTATAAATCTTTCCATTTCCTCCTTCTCCTTTGGGCTCATGGAGTATAATCTGGGCTTCGGGAGTTTTGCCCCAGGTTTGAATTCAATGGTACAGTCTGTGGGTCGGTGGGGGGGAAGCTCATTCGCCCTTTCCTCACTAAAAACTTCAGCAAGGTCCCTATATTCCTCTGGTATTTCTGTTAATCTTTTTTCCTCTCCTATGGATGCTTTTTCTATTCTTGATTCTGGTAGCCTCCCTTGGGGTTTTAAGTCCATAGGGTCCCCCTTCGGGAATTTGATTTCTGTCGTCCTCCAATTTACCCAGGGGTTCCATTTTTTCAACCATTCCATCCCTAGAATCATTGGGCATTCCATACCTGGGGTCACCACAAACGTTAAGTCCTCTTCATGTTTTCCCAGGGAGAGGTGTATTGGCAGAGTGGCTAGGGTAGCTGGCACCCCCCCTGCTATGGATCCATCTAGCTGGCCAAATGAGATTGGTTGTTCCAGTCTCCTGGATGGGATGCCCAGATTCCCCACTAGTGTTGGGCTAATGAGGCAACGGGTGCAGCCGGAGTCTATTAAAGCTTTCACCTTCACAGCTTCGGGCATGGGGGGGATTAATATAGTCACTGTTTTGAAGATGGGTGTGATGCATCCACTTACCAGAGGTTCGCCCTCCGAGCTGTCGTCTGAGGCATCCACCGGCCCTGTGGTGTAGGCTGGAGTTCTTTCCCCTTGGTGAGCAGAGGTGGGGGTTTCTGCAATTTCCATCATTCTCATGGCCGTTTCTTTTGGCTTAGCTGAATACTTTCCGGGTTTGTTGATTGGGGATCTGTCTGGGTTGTGCTGGGGGGCCTTTGAGCGGCATTCTACAGCTCGATGCCCTTCTCTTCCGCATTTGAAACACCCCATTTGCTTCTTGGCTGTATCCGATGATTTCACCGGTCGGTGTGTCAGCTCAGGCGGGGGGCGGCTCCATTGTTTTCCTCGGCGGTGCCTCTTCAATATGTCGATCTCTGCTTCCTCTGCCAAGACGTACCATTCCTCAAGTTGATGTGGGTCCCCTCGGGGCAGGCAAGCATCATATAGATCATAGTTTAGTCCATCTTTGAAATGGCCAAGGAGGATGTCTTCTGGCCAATTCAGTTTGCTGGCAATGGCCCGGAATTCTTGTGTATACTCAGCCACTGGGCGTTTGCCTTGTTTCATCGTTGTTATCCTTTCACGGGCTTTGCGATCAGCCAGGGGGTCTTCAAATCGTCTTCTCAAAGAGGACATGAAACGGTTGAAGTTACTGAGTTCTGGGGCATTGGAGTCATGCAGGTTCACCACCCAATCTGCAGCTGGTCCATCCAGGGCAGATTGCACGATCCGGATGCGGGCTTTGTCGCTGGGGATGTCCTGCCCATATTCCTCCATGTAGCTGAGGACTTGGGTTAGGAAAAACCCCAAGCGTGTTGGCTCCCCTTTGAATTTCACCTCCAACGGTGGACGTCTTGGAATGGATCGGTGCCTCCATTGTGGGTGGTAGTGTTTTCCGTCCAGATTTCCATCTGTGGTCCGGTAGGGGGTGGGAGCTCCTGGATCAGTAAATGTCCCTGGGGTTGCAGGTTCCACGTCTCCCTCGGTGTCTCTCCCTTTGTGGCTCCAGGAACTGGGGCGGCCGTAGGGCTCAGGAATCTCCTCTCCTAGGGAGCTGAGAGTTCTCTTCATCAGGTCAATAGCTTTCTCTAGGATCCAGTCTGAGTACGGCATACAGCTTCCTCCCTCTTCACTTGCGTGCAGGGATTTCTCCATCTCCTGCTTCCATTCTGGTTGCTTGGTCCCCCGTCTCAGGGTCACTTTTCTTGATTCCTTTCCCCACTCGCTTTTCTTTCCAACGCCCATCGACCAGCGAGGCTTGTGGTCCTGTGTCTCCACCACTTCTTCTTCTGAGAAATCTGGCCTCTCGGATCCCAACATCTGGCAAGGTTCCAACTGGGTCAGCGGCTCTCTTTCCAGGGAGTTTTCTCCCTCTCTTGCTTCGTTGTCTGACATGGTAAATTTTTGCAAAATCCCCCGGCAAGGGTCTACCTTCCAGGTGGATTAATTTTGCAAGTCCTGTCTAATGTAAGGACCCACCCCACTTTGCATCTTAAGAAGACAGAACTCTTGGAATAATTCTTCCAACAGGAATCCTTTATTAAGAGAAAATGGTTGCAGGCATGCTAGACAGGACTTGGGGTTCAAGCTCTCCCATTCAAGGTTTTAAGGGGTTCCCCAGTAGTCCCACCCAATCAACCCCCCTTCAGTGATAGTTTCAAGTATCACAATTCCACCCCCTTTCTTCTTCCGTCTGGATGGAGACTTCAGATAACTACATGAAAGGCAATTACTCTTCTTTGATATGCTAACGCTTAGAGGCCACAATAAACACACATTCAGTCCTTTGAAGTGTACTGAAGGAAGTGAGGGCCATAAAGCCCCTTTGCTCTCCCCCTTTTCTCCCTCTTATGGCAGAATCCAGAGAAGGCAGAATTGGGAGTTTCTATGTTTGATAATTAAAGATGAAATATAATTGGATTCTGACAATTATCCTTGTTGCTTTCTTCCTATGGTTTTTAATCGCTCCTGCCCCTGCTTTTATTTTAATATATTAAAGAGAGTTGAAATATTTGGCAATCTGCCAGAGGTTCAGTTAAAACATCAATACTCTAATATTTCTTTGGGTTTCTTTCTCTCTCCCTCTCTCCCTCCCTCCCTCCCCCCCTCTCTCTCTTTCTCAAAATGGGTATGTCTAGTTTTATGAAAAAAAAAGAAATATGGGTGATATAATTGTCTTCCAATATCTCCGGGGCTGACACAAAGAAGAGGTAGTCAAGCTATTCTCCAAAGCAGCTGAAGGCAGGACAAGAAACAATGGATGGAAACTAACCAAAGAGAGAAGCAACCTAGAGCTAAGGAGAAATTTCCTGACAGTGAAAACAATTAATCAGTGGAATGACTTGCCTCTAAAAGTTGTGGGTGCTCCATCACTGGAGGGCTTAAAAAGATACTGGACAACCATTTGTCTAAAATGGTATAGGGTTTTTTGCTTTGGTAGGGGGTTGAACTAGAACAGGGGTCCCCAATATCCAGTCCGTGGATCGGCACCGGTACGTGGCATGCCAGAAACCACAAACAAGCAAGGCCCTATCCACGGTATGCAAGCAGCACATGAAACAACACGTAAAAACCTCTCTCCATGGATCCAGTCCCTAGTGCCCAAAAGGTTGGGGACCGCTGGACTAGAAGATCTCCAAGATCCCTTCCAACTTGGTTAATCTGTTACCAACACCCATGTTTCTTCCTGCTTAGAATCTAGCCTGTCTTATGGTAGCAAAACCTTGCTATTAGGATCATTGAAACTCTGAATCCCCGCAAAAATATTTTGAGCAATATGAAAAATGCACCAGGAAGGTTTTTATTTATTATTATTATTATTATTATCAATCATCGCACAGTCAGCCAGATGTTCAGACTGGATTTGGCATTTTGTCTACCTATCGAGTCCTTACCCAGGACCTGGGATAGGCAGATGTGGATGTTTGATGGTATTACAGGTATCGTCGCAGGATGGAAGCAGTTCCTAATAAGGCCGCCTTTTGCAATTGACTAATAGCGAATTTGTCAATGCCAATGGTGTTCAAGTGGTGCTCCAGTTGTTTTGGGATTGCACCTAAGGAGCCTATTACTATTGGTACTACCCTTGCTTGCTTTTGCCACAGTCTTTCTATTTCTATTTGTAGGTCTTTGTATTTTGTTATCTTCTCCAGTTCTTTCTCTTCTATTCTGCTATCTCCAGGCACTGCCACGTCCACTATCCAGACTTTTTTGTCTTTCTTATCGACAATTGTTAAGTCTGGGGTGTTATGTTGCAGGTGCTTGTCTGTTTGAATTCTGAAGTCCCAGAGCAGTTTAATTTTATCATTTTCTATGACTTTCTCTATTTTATGATCCCACCAGTTTTTGCTTACAGGCAAATGATATTTTTTGCAGATCTTCCAATGCACCATTGTTGCTACTTTGTCATGCCGCTGCTTGTAATCAGTCTGTGCAATCTTCTTGCAACAGCTTACCAAGTGGTCCACTGTTTCTTCAGCTTCTTTGCATAGGCGGCACTTACTGTCTGTTGTTGTCTTCTCAATTTTGACTTTGTATGCATTTGTCCTTAAGGCTTGGTCTTGTGCAGCCAGAATTAGTCCCTCGGTCTCTCTTCAATTTTCCTGCTCTTAGCCATTGCCAGGTTTTATTATTATCTGCTTTCCCAGCTATTTTTTTCATGTATTGGCCATGTAGTGCTTTGTCTTCCCATGCCTCTATTCTGTTCTTCATTTGGTCTTTCTTGTAGGCCAGTTTGGTCTCTCCAGTAGTCAGTAAGCCTTCCTGATATACTAATTTCAGTGCATCTTCATCATTGTTCTTCAGATATTCTTCCAAAGCCATTTTTTCTTCTTCAACCATCTGATGTACTTGTAGCATTCCACGCCCACCTATTTGCCTTGGTAGATAAAGTCTATCAATGTCACTGCGTGGATGAAGGGCGTGATTCATTGTCATTATTTTTCTGGTCTGCCTATCCATTGCTTTTAGTTCTGCTTGAGTCCAGTCCACTATTCCAGCTGTGTACCTAATGACTGGGATTGCCCAGGTGTTGATTGCCTTTATGGTATTTCCTCCATTGAGTTTGGATTTTAAGATCTTCTTCACTCTCTTGATGTATTCACCTCTAATCTTTTTCTTGACTTCAGTGTGTTTGATGTTGTCAGCTTGAAGGATACCCAAGTATTTGTAGTATTCTTCCTCATCCAGACTCTTAATGTTATTTTCGTGGGGCATCTTGATTCCTTCAGTTTTCACTATTTTTCCTTGTTTGATAGTAAGTGTGGCACATTTGTCCAAGCCAAACTCCATTACAATATCTTGGCTATATATACGGACAGTGTTGAGCAGCGAATCTATTTCAGATGATGTTTTTCCATACAGCTTCAGATCATCCATGTAAAGGAGGTGGGATAGTCTAGCAGATGTTTTTGATGTTTGATAACCATGTCCTGAGTTATTCAGTATTGTTGACAGAGGAAACAGTGCAATAACAAATAGTAATGGTGATAATGAATCTCCTTGAAATATTCCTCTCTTGATATTAACCTCTCCCAGCTTTTCACCATTGATCTGCAACTGTGTCTTCCATTGGGCCATCGATTTTTGCACAAATTTTCTGATGTTTCTACTGACTCCTGTTATTTCTAAGCACTTGATTATCCAATCATGTGGCAGAGAGTCAAATGCCTTTTTGTAGTCAATCCATGCCACATTCAGGTTGGTCTTCCTTCTCTTGCAGTTTTCCAAGATCATTTTGTCTATTAGGAGTTGATCTTTTGTTCCTCTGCTATTGGGGCGGTTTCCTTTCTGCTCAGGTGGAAAGAGATTGTTTTCAACTAGATGCTGTTGTACTGCATCAGCTACCACACCAGTTAGTAATTTGAATGTTGTTGGTAAGCAGGTAATTGGCCTGTAGTTACCTGGTGTTGCCCCTTTTGTTGGATTTTTCATTATTAGGTAGGTTTTCCCAGTTGTTAGCCACTTTTCAATTTCTCCTCCTTGTAGTATATTGTTGAATTGCTTGGCAATGAGTGGGTGTATAACAGTTAGATGTTTCAACCAAAACCCATGCAGTTCATCTTCACCTGGTGCTGACCAATTTTTGATTTTCTTTGCTCTTTTTTCTACCATTTTTGTTGTTATTACTAGTTCTTTCATTTCAACTTCTGTTTTATTTGTATCCACCTCTTTTAACCAAGCTGCATCCTTGTTGTATTTCTTTGGGTTATCCCATATCTGCTTCCAGAATTGCACTGTTTCTTCCTTGTCAGGTACTGACTGATTCCTTGCAGTTTCTCCATTGATGGATTGGTAGAAACGTTTCTGATTGGATTGAAATTGGAGGTTCTGCCTATAGTTTGCAATTCGAGCTTCATATCTACTGATTTTCCTGGCTATAGCTGTTATTTGTTGCTTTATTATTTCCAGTGCTTCCTTGATCTTCCTTGTTTCTAAGTGGTATTTCTTGATTAGGTATTCTTTGGTCTTCTTGTTCTTCAGCTTCTTTTCTTTCATCTGTTCTAGCTTGCTTGCATGTGATCTTAACTTGCTGATCTTATTTTCTAGTCTAACCTTCCATTTTTGTGGTGCACTGTTTGTTTGTTTTTCTTTTTTGTTGATTTTACATCCCAGGTATTCTGTTATAACTGCAGCTGTGCTGTACATTAGTTGGTTGGTTTCTTGCAGTGAATTGGTGCTTATACTTGCTATTGCAGTATTTGCATCTTTTAATGCTTGTGCTAGCTGTTTCTTTGGAACAAGCTTCAATGCAGGCAGCCTTATTCTGTTGTTTTTGTGCTGTTCTAGATGCTCAATTATTCTTTGTTTCAATTCTTTTATTTCTTTAGTTAGAGGGTTTTGTTCTTCCTGAGGAAGAGGTGCCTGGTTTCCAAATGAGAACAGTTGTATATCTCTACTGGATTCTTTCACTGCCAACTCCCCCTGGTTTGCCTCTACATTCTGAATTACTTCTTGTAAGGCTTTGATTTCTTTGCCCTGGGTAAACCTTTGCAGTTCGTCCAATTCTGTTTCTGTAAATACTTTATTTCGTGTTATAATAATTATAATTATTATTATTATTATTATTATTGTTGTTGTTGTTGTTGTTGTTGTTATTGTTATTATTGTTATTATTGTTGTTGTTGTTGTTGTCTGTTGTCTTTTGATATCTATCCTGAATGTCTCCCGTGCTCATCAGCCCATAAGAATTTAGCTGCTGGGATCAAGAGCTTTCTGTTTGGTGGGATATTCTTGCAGGTGTTCTGAATCTCGGTTGTGCCTTAGAGGCAAAAAGCTGTTACAAGACGCTTGTTGTGTGAGTTTCCTCTAAGGCAAAGAGAGGTTAAGAGTATTTGTGTGTGTGTGTGTGTGTGTGTGTGTGTGTTTGGCAGGCATTAAAAGCTGCACTGCATTACTAGAGAGCGTATTTGATCATGACAAAAGCTTCTAACCAGAGAAGAATGTCAGCCAAGGTTTTATTCCAGACCTGTGTTCAAGGAAATGTAAGACATTGTATAGGAGGACAAAGGCTTCATTTGCTGAAACTTTTTCAAATTGCCCAGAATTTCACAGGTTATGGATAAGGGTGATGGTTCCTTCTCCGAACCTGTGGGTGGGTTTCCAAACATTTCATTACCAGGCTATGTAATATCTTCAGCGGCACTTAGGGCAGGGGTCCCCAATCTATGGGCCGCGAACCAGTAGTGCTGGCCATCAGGCCACAGGACAGGCTGGCCAGTGCACACAGCTGTACGTGCACACCCTCCCCACTCATACTAGTGCCGTGGCTGTGGGGCATAAAAATAGGACACAGCACCGTGTGGTACAAAAATGGGTAGCTACCGTGCCTCGGGATGTGAAAACGGGATGCTGCTGCACCTCGGGGCACAAAAATGGACCACCATGGGACCACGGGGTGCAAAAACAGGGTGCTGCCACAAAAACAGGATGCCACACCACTGCACTGCATGAAAATGGGGCAATGCTGCACCTCAGGGGGTGAAAATGGGATGATGCCACGCCTTGGTGCGTGAAAATGGGGTGATGCTGTGCCTCGGGGTGTGGAAACAGGGCACTGTGCACAAGAATGGGGCAGGGCTGGTGAGTATCATGCAAGCACTAGCCCTGCCCCATTTGCATCATGTGCATGCTTGTGGTCCCCCTCCCTTTCCCTCTGGTCTGTCAATCAAGAAAGGTTGGTGACCTCTGGTTTAGGGGATGTCTGTGTCGGCACTCTTCTTTTTATAAGGGCTTTAGGTGTCGGTGTATCAAGTGAGAGTCTTGTGATGAGTCATCAGTGAGAGGCTGGTGATGGGTCTTGTGATGGGAAGGCTCATTGGAAAGGTGTGATTTATCAGTGGGTCGTCAGTGAGAGGCTGGTGATGGGTCTTGTGATGGGAAGGCTCATTGGAAAGGTGTGATTTATCAGTGGGTCCTCAGTGAGAGGCTGGTGATGGGTCTTGTGATGGGAAGGCTCATTGGAAAGGTGTGATTTATCAGTGGGTCCTCAGTGAGAGGCTGGTGATGGGTCTTGTGATGGGAAGGCTCATTGGAAAGGTGTGATTTATTAGTGGGTCGTCAGTGAGAGGCTGGTGATGGGTCTTGTGATGGGAAGGCTCATTGGAAAGGTGTGATTTATCAGTGGGTCATCAGTGAGAGGCTGGTGATGGGTCTTGTGATGGGAAGGCTCATTGGAAAGGTGTGATTTATCAGTGGGTCCTCAGTGAGAGGCTGGTGATGGGTCTTGTGATGGGAAGGCTCATTGGAAAGGTGTGATTTATCAGTGGGTCGTCAGTGAGAGGCTGGTGATGGGTCTTGTGATGGGAAGGCTCATTGAAAAGGTGTGATTTATCAGTGGGTCCTCAGTGAGAGGCTGGTGATGGGTCTTGTGATGGGAAGGCTCATTGGAAAGGTGTGATTTATCAGTGGGTCGTCAGTGAGAGGCTGGTGATGGGTCTTGTGATGGGAAGGCTCATTGGAAAGGTGTGATTTATCAGTGGGTCCTCAGTGAGAGGCTGGTGATGGGTCTTGTGATGGGAACGTTACTTCAGGTCAAGGGCATTGAGAGGTGAACTGCTGGGGGTGTGTGTGGAAAGGGACTTGAGAGTTGGTGTTATCTCTGGATGGCTGTTCGATGGATTTGGATTCTGAGGGGTCCCTAGGCTTGTTGTAGATCAATGTGTCCTCATCTTTCACCCTCATCCTACAGATATTCACCACCATTGCCAACCTACAGTTTATGGATCTACCGTAAATGCCGGCATACAAGGCGAACCGGCGTATAAGACGACCCCCGTCTTTATAGCCAGGCCGCATTCCTAGAACGTCGTCTTACACGCCGGAAACTACCAGTATTTCCGGCGTATAAGATGACTCGGCGTATAAGACGACCCCCGTCTTTGGCGACGATTTCAGTGCTCGCGGAAGTCGCCTTATACGGCGGCATTTACGGTAAATAAAGATTCCCAAGTACAGGAGAAATTTGATGGCCACTAAGAAAGGCGTGGGCCTCTTCTCTTCCCGAGAAGCTTTCTCTTGTCCAAGTTCTCACAGTTCCTATTTTTTCACTGAAGAGTAATCTTTTCAGATCCAGCATCTTCCAGATGTACTTCTTCCAGATGTAGACTATTCCTAGTGGGGAACTCTGTGTTTCAGGCCCAAACATCTGCTCTACATTTGGGGGAAATCATTCTGACGGTGAGCCTATAAACTCACCCTAACTTTGCTTTTGAACTGAAATCTGTTGGCAATTATTTGAAGGTCCCATATTAGAATTTGTATTACGTTATGGACAGAAATGTGGAACAGGTTGCACTGCAGAGTTGTAAATCTGGCACATTCTAAATGATTATAGATCATTATATGATCATTACTAAGCTGGTTGCCTTCCATAGATTTATATTTATGGTAAATGTTTATTATTTACTAAAAATGTTTTCAATCTGTTTCTCTATACTAAACACCATACAGAGCAGCTACACCCAAACAATGAGAGCTTAGTCTTTGAGGATTGAGGTCCTTTAAAGTTATGTATAATAATAATAATAATAATAATAATAATAATAATAATAATAATAATAATAATAATAATAATAATAATAATAATAATAATAATAGGTCCTGGGTAAGGACTCGATAGGTGGACAAAATGCCAAATCCAGTCTCAACATCTGGCTGACTGTGCGATGATCCATAATAATAATAATAGTAAAGTTGGAAGCGACCTTGGAGGTCATCTAGTCCAACCCCCTGCTCAGGCAGGAAACCCTACACCATTTCGGACAAATGGCTGTCCAGTCTCTTCTTAAAAACTTCCAGTGTTGGAGCATTTACTGCTTCTGGAGGCAGGCTGTTCCACTGATTAATTGTTCTCACTGCCAGAAAATTGCTCCTTAGTTCTAGGGTGCTTCTCTCCTTGATTAGTTTCCACCCGTTGCTTCTTGTCCTGCCTTCAGGTGCTTTGGAAAATAGCTTGATTCCCTCTTCTTTATGGCAGCCCCTGAGATATTGGAATACTGCTATCATGTCCCCCCTTGTCCTTTTCTTCCTTAAATTAGACATACCCAATTCTAGCAACCGTTCCTTATACATTTTAGCCTCCAGTCCCCTAATCATCTTTGTTGCTCTTCTCTGTACTCTTTCTAGAGTCTCAACATCTTTTTTACATCATGGTGACCAAAACTGGATGCAGCATTCCAAGTGTGGCCTTACCAAGGCATTGTAAAGTGGTTTTAACACTTTACATGATCTTGATTCTATCCCTCTGTTAATGCAGCCTAGCACTGTGTTGGCCTTTTTGTAACTCATCCCTTTTGGATGGCTTGTATGTATCTCATCCCTTTTCAGTAATTATTTGCTGTCATGACTGGTCATGCAATTAGCAGGAGCTGAGTTTAAATCAAGGACTCAACCTTTCTTCCTCTGATTTTGATGAGCAAAATTTGTTAGAAATTTCCTAAACATGGGTAAAGAGATTAACTTTCAGCAATTGGGATAATTATGTTTCATTTAAGTCGATTGTTGTTGTTTATGGTGGTAGAATAAATTGGGAACTTTAATCTTTGAGGTTGTCTCATTGGGCTTTTTCCTCATCCAAAAATCCAGTCCTGCATGGCAAAAAATGCCAGTGGAATATATAGATACCTTGGAAACATTGGATTTTCACTCTCCAAATATGATGAGAGAACAAAATTAGTCTTACTTGGACCTGCCATATGTCTCTAATCCAGTGGTTCTCAACCTTTGGGTCAGGACCCCATTTGGGGTCGAACGACCATTTCACGGGGGTCGCCAAACAACACAGTCCGCCATTTTTTCCCCCTTTTCCTTAGCTGTGCTACTCCCTTTTATTGAATAGAGTCTAATTATATTGGCTTTCAAGAGGAGGAGCACGAAGCTGAAAACACCAGCCTGAAGATGACGAATGGGACTTTGTCGAAACGTCGCCAAGACACTTCCAATTTTACGCGGGAGAAAGCCCGAATAACCAAAGACCTACATACAAACACCCGCGGAAACCTCAGAAAACACACACACACACACACACACACACACACACACACACACACAAACACACACACACACACACACACATATATATATATATATATATATATATATATATATATATATATATATATATATATATATATATATATGTTTTCTGAGGTTTTCGCGGGTATTTGTATGTTTTCGCGGGTATATGCTGCTCGAGGCACGAAGCTGAAAGCACCAGCCTGAAGATGACGAATGGGACTTCGTCGAAACGTCGCCAAGACACTTCCAATTTTACGTGGGAGAAAACCCGAACAACCAAAGACCTATATATATATATATATATATATATATATATATATATATATATATATATATATATATATATATATATATATATATATATATATATATATATATATATATATATATATATATAATATTCATTCAGTCTCTTGGAAGGGGAAAGTGTTTTATAGTGCCTTCCTTTTAGCTCATTTCTGCATTGACTTATATATTTGATCTTTTTTCAATATTGTGCTGGTGTTTGTTTTTCAATTTGTAATGTTCTTTTTTTTTCCTCTGTATTGATTTATGCTTTGTCTTTTGTGCTGTCAGCTCTTGGCTAGAGTGAGCATGCAGTCTAACTCGTAATAAAATGCTGCTATTTTACAGTTTCTCTTTGAGCATGGCCTGGAAAAAAAATATGGGGCATTATCTGTGAATGCAGGGAAGCAGGGGGGGAAGGGTGACTTTTGTCATCTGGGAAACCCCTGATGGCTTCTGATAACTTGGTCCATGAAATCTCGTTTGTGAACCCCAAAGGGTTTTTTTTTCAGTAGGCAACTGGACTTTCATGTTTTTCTTTGAAGACGTTTCGCTTCTCATCCCAGAAGCTTCTTCAGCTCTGACTGGGATGGTGGGGAATGGAAGGATTTATACTCCTTGCAGACAGCTGGTCATTTGCATATTTTTAGAGAGTCATAAGAAAGGCTGAGCGCCAAAGAATTGAGGCCTTTGAACTGTGGTGCTGGAGAAGACTCCTGTGAGTCCCTTGGACTGCAAGGCGATCAAACCGGTCAGTCCTAGAGGAGATCAACCCCGACTGCTCTTTAGAAGGCCAGATCCTGAAGTTGAAACTCAAGTACTTTGGCCACCGAATGAGAAGGAAGGACTCACTGGAGAAGGGCCTAATGCTGGGAAAGATGGAGGGCAATAGAAGAAGGGGACGACAGAGAATGAGATGGCTGGATGGAGTCACTGAAGCAGTAGGTGTGAGCTTAAATGGACTCCAGAAGATGGTAGAGGACAGGAAGACCTGGAGGAACGTTGTCCATGGGGTCGCGATGGTTCAGACATGACTTCGCAATTAACAACAACAACAACAACAGAGAGTCATTGAGGCCACTTGGAGGTTTAACTATGTCTTCTAGGTCGCCTGAGTGCTGCAAATGTGTGTAGAGCCATTTTGGCTGCAGGATGTTTTCTGCCCTGTGTCCCTTCACTGTTGAAGACAGGCTCAGGGTGCTGGGGATGAGTCTGAGTTGTCTGAATCTCACACTGAAGCACAAATGGTTCCTGTAGTTCCACAATACTGAAATCCATTCATACTCCCACACCAGTCAAAGGGTATTCATCCCAATGTGCATAACTAAATGTCTATGGAGATCCGAAGTCATCCAGGTCATGATTGTCCCAAAGGTGCTTTTTCAGGAGACTTTCTTGTTTTTCTCTTTGAAGATGTTTCGCTTCTCATCCAAGAAGCTTCTTCACCTCTGACTGGATGGTAGGGAATGGAAGGATTTATATTCCTTTATTTATATTCCCCACCATCCCCATATTGGGGAATATGATCTTCCTGGTGTTGCTTGGTGTTTTTTTCAGAGGGTTTGATAAAGCTTTCAACCATGGTATTGGTCTGTACAATCTCTGAATGTTGGAAGTAGGATATTGTGTATTATAGTCCTCTGGATGGGTAGAACGTAGAACAATAGAATTGGAAGAGACTTGGGAAGTCTTCTAGTCCAACCCCTGCTCAAGCAGGAGACCCTATACCATTCCAGACAAATGGTTGTCCAGTCTCTTGTTGAAGGCCTCCAGTGATGGAGCACCCACCACTTCTGAAGGCAAGTATTCTATTGGGTGAATAGCTCTCACCATTAGGAAGTTTCTTAGTTCTAGGTTGCTTTTTTCCTTGGTAAGTTTCCATCCGTTGTTTCTCATCTTACCTTTTCGTGCTTTGGAAAATAGTTTGAAAATACTACCCCGTGGGTATATTTTCTGCCAGAGAGCTTTATATTTTTCCCATTCCTATTGTGTTCCTACATGAGGGAGATGATCAACCAATACTTGGTCAGATAACATAATTCATAATAATAGTAGTAAAGTTGGAAGGGACCTTGGAGGTCATCTAGTCCAACCCCTTTCTCAGGCAGGAAACCCTACACCATTTTGGACAAATCGCTGTTCAGTCTCTTCTTAAAAACTTCCAGTGTTGGAGCATTTACTACTTCTGGAGGCAGGCTGTTCCACTGGTTAATTGTTCTCACTGTCAGGAAGTTTCTCCTTAGTTCCAGGTTGCTTCTCTCCTTGATTAGTTTCCACCCGTTGCTTCTTGTCCTGCCTTCAGGTGCTTTGGAAAATAGCTTGATTCCCTCTTCTTTATGGCAGCCCCTGAGATACTGGAATACTGCTATCATGTCCCCCCTTGTCCTTCTCTTCTTTAAACTAGACATACCCAATTCTAGCAACCATTCCTTATATGTTTTAGCCTCCAGTCCCCTAATCATCTTTGTTGCTCTTCTCTATACTCTTTCTAGAGTCTCAACATCTTTTTTACATCGTGGTGACCAAAACTGGATGCAGTATTCCAAGTGTGGCCTTACCAAGGCATTGTAGAGTGGGATTAATACATCATGATGATGATGATGGTGATAGTGATGTTATCCATTCAGTCATGTCTGATTCCTGGGTGATTCTGTGGAGCATGTCTTCCAATCTTGCACTACTTCTTTGAGTTGTTCTATGCCAGTGGTGGCGAAAGTATGTCACAGGTGCCAGAGGCAGCACCCAGAACTGTCTCTGTGGGCACGCACGCCGTCGCCCCAGTCCTAAGCCTTCAGCTGGGTTTTATAAAACCTTTTTGCTTTAGGCCTCTGTCTCCATGTGCAAAAAAAAAAAAGGTTCAGTCAATTTCAACTTCTCGCAGGAAAAAAAAAAGATCTTGCAAAGTTGGAATTGATTGATTGAACTTTTTAGTCCCACCCGGTCTGCCATTACCATGGCAGCCACGCCCACTCAATTCGCCACACCCACTCAATTCGCCACACCCACCCAATGGGCCACACCCACCTGGCACTCGACAATGCATAAGTGGGTTTTGGGTTGCAGTTTGGGCACTCAGTCTCTAAAAGGTTCGCCATCTCTGTTCTATGCTCTGGCTGATGTCAGCTTTGATGGTGTCCAGCCAGCATGTTCTTTGATGGCCTGGTTTCCTTTTACCGCTCACGCTCCCAAACATAACTGCTTTCTCCAGTGAATTCCCCTGCAAGACATGGCCCAAATAAGTGAGACTTATTTTTTTTTTTTTTAAGTTTTGTGATTTTTGCCTTCTAGTGACGTGTCTGATGTTATGTGCTCCAGTACTTGCTTGTTAGTCACCTTTGCTGTCCAAGGAATCAGTATGATACCCAAAAGTATATCTTCACCTTAAGGAAAAAGGGATGCAGTCAGGATCTTGTACCAATGTCTGGAGGCTCTTAAGGGTTTGACGAGGCTGGAACAAATGTAGGCTTTATCTCAATAAAATAAGTGGCTTTCATTAAAGGATCTTCTGACTCCAGATTAATCTAGTTAATCTATATGGAGTTATTCTCCGCCATTCTGAATCCTTCTTGACTTCTTCTTCTGTAAGAAACAGATGCATCTGTAGCAAGGAGGACTTTTGTGCAACTGAGTTATGTGCCATGACATCTAGTTAGTTCTTTCTTCTACTGGGAGGCACTGATCTCACTCAGTAACAATAATAGTAACAGACTTGGAAGGGACCTTGGAGGTCATCTGGTCCAAACCCCTGCTTTCACAGAAGACCTGTACTGTTTCTGATAAATGGCTGTCCAGTCTCTTCTTAAAAGCCTCCAGTGATGGGGCACATGCCTTGGTTATCTCTCGTTTTGATTATGGCAACACACTCTACTTAGTACTAGTCTTGAAGAGCACTCAGAAGATACATTTGGTCCACCATGTGGTGACTCAGGTGGTTATAGATATGCCATGATTTTCAACATACAACACATTTACTCTGAGAGTTACACTGTTTGTTGTTGTTAATTGCGAAGTCGTGTCCGACCCATCGCGACCCCATGGACAATGTTCCTCCAGGTCGTCCTGTCCTCTACCATCTTCTGGAGTCCATTTAAGTTCTCACCTCCTGCTTCAGTGACTCCATCCAGCCACCTCCTTCTCTGTCGTCCCCTTCTTCTCTTGCCCGCCATCTTTCCCAGCATTAGGCCCTTTTCCAGTGAGTCCTTCCTTCTCATTAGGTGGCCAAAGTATTTGAGTTTCAACTTTATCAGTGTTTATCAGTGTGCAATTCAAATTTTTTCAGTTACCTGTGAAATCTTACACACTTATCGCCCTGCTATTTCCCAAATGTTTATATTTTCTAATAAGATCAGGGGGCAGAGAGTCCCTTTAGATCTCTTTATTCACGGAATGTCACCTTGAGGGATCTCAAAGCTTTTCCCCTTCCTTGAAACAACATTCCTCTGAAACGGACGTAGGTCTTATTGGCTGATAGAAAGGCAATAAAAACCTAGCTTTTCCAGCAGGCTTTAGAGGTAGATGAGTTATGAATGGAGTAGAATTCCTCTTGGATTGTAGTCTTGCCTTTGAATTATGGGCTTTATTATATTTGGCGCAGAACTGTGAGTTGTTTATTACTTGTTTGGCTTTGTGTATATTTTAACTTTATTTTAAAGAGCAGAGAATGTCACCTGGTTACTATTGGAACAGCCTGTCTGTGAAGGATTGCGAGGAGGCTGAGAATACGAGAAAATTGTTGGACGTAAATAGTCAGGAGAAGAGCTTATTAGTAGCATAGCTTATTAAAAAGGGCTCAGACGAGGCTGCAAGAAAGCTCAGGAAGAAGACATTAAAAAAAGGTTCTGTTCTATATTTTTTATTATTATTATTGCATTATTTAGTTTCTGCCGCTCTCCAAGATGACCCGGGACAGTAATAATACTAATAATATCACTGCTAATAAAAAATAATCAATAAGTTTCTAACATAATGTCTAGACTCTAGGGCAGTGATGGCGAACCTTTTAGAGACTGAGTGCTCAAACTGCAACCCAAAACCCACTTATGCATCGTCGGGTGCCGGGTGGGTATGGCCCATTGGGTGGGCATGGCCCATTGGGTGGGTGTGGCTGCGGTGGTAACGGCAGACTGGGTGGGACTGAAAAGTTCAATCAATCAATTTCATCTTTGCAAGATCTTTTTTTTCCCCATGAGAAGTTAAAATTGACTGATTGATTGAACCTTTTTTTTTTTTGCACACGACAGCAGAGGCCTAAAGCAAAAAAGTTTTATAAAACCCAGCTGAAGGCCTAGGACTGGGGTGGCAGTGTGCCTGCCCACAGAGAGGGTTCTGAGTGCCGCCTCTGGCACCCGTGCCATAGGTTCGCCACCACTGCTCAGTCATCCAGGTCATGGTAGGTGTTTAGGAAGATAGAAGCCTTAACACTAACATTGAAGTTTTTTGAGACAATATATGAAGTATAATGCAGTGAGACACATGCAGATCTGCACATTGGAGAAACGAAACAACCCCATTACAAAGGCATGGGACAACATAGGGCAGGGATAGGCAACCTCGGCTCTTTTATGATGCATGGACTTCAACGCCCAGAATTCCTGAGTCAGCTGGACAAACCCATGCAGTCCATTTGAAGGACCCTTGTGAAGGTTTGAAAGCGGGGTCAAAGAGACCATCTATTCTAGGTTAAGATTGAATAGCCCTTTCTCACCCAAGGCAGAGGAATACAACACTACCTATCTCCTGTTTACAACACAGTCCTTTCAGAAGTTCCAAGAAGGTTCCACGCCCAAATTTGCACCACTCAGGTGACCCTGAGGACACAGATGAACCTCCAAGTGGCCTCAGCAACTCTCAGAAAGAAGACTAATGACCAGATGACTGCCAGGAATAGAAATCCTTTCATTCTCCACCATTCAGTCAAAACTGAAGAAGTTTCATGGATGAAAAGTGAAACGTCTTCAAGGAAAAAAAAATCCAGTTGCATCTTTGGGAGAAAATCCTATCATCGTTTTCAAGATTCCATTCGGTTCATTTTGGTCCTTTCTCCTCTCTCTTCCTCTGGTTGATGTCCGTGAAATTACACTATCTCACTCTCACACTTTCTTTATAATTGAGACTTGTAGACTTACATCTGCTGCTACTTCAATAGCCACCTTGACACCTGCTAGTTCTGAGTTGCTCCCAGATTATATGACTGAAATAATGAAGTTTTTCTTTGGCTGGTAGTTTTTATGAAGCTTCTTTTTTCTCTTGAGCAATCTCCTGGGCTTCGAGATTTGATCTTTGGTGACTCCAATGGATTCTCGAGATCGGCCTTAAAAGCCACTTTAAGAGGCTTTCAGCCTGTTCTCAAGACCCTTTTGATATTTTCTGCGTCTTGCACTTATAAAGGAGGGGAGCTCAGATGTAACACTGTTTATTCTTAGTTTTCAATCCATTTTCCTTGAGGTCAGAATATTCTTTCATCTTTAAAAAAGGTTTCCTTGACAATCAGTGTTTATTTCTTGGTTTCATCAACTGTTTTCTTCTGTGTCTAAGTGTCCAACATAAACAAAGCTCTTGACCTTTTTGGGGGTTTTGGAAGATCTTTGGTCTTTGTGATTACCATCCTCTCAAACTTTTGTTTATAGTAAGACATAACCCAAACTTTTTCTTGCTTTTTTTAAAAGTAGAAGCTTTAGGTCCTCTTGGTTTTTGTTTTTGTTTTTTTCCTTGCCAGGAAGATGGTACAATTTAACTTGTTAAATTTCAAAACTACTAATTGACAGTCCTAGTGCAGTGCTTCATTCTGAAGTCTGTACGTAACCCCTAATCCTTGCTTTATAAATCCTGAAAAATTTATATTCCGATGATGGATAATGAATGTAGCATGCTACATGGAGACCAGATATTATAACTGTATGATATAATCTAGAAACATGGATCAGGTATTATGATAGGTTTTTTGGGAAAAGAGGGACATATACATTCATAAGGGATTGAAAAGATGCATTCAATATATATATTCAAAGGGGGATCTTTCAATCCCTTTTGAAAGCTGTAATTAGATCCAAAACTTATTAAAGACAATGACCAAGTTAGACTAAAAGTTATACATGTGAACAGAGCAACTTAAAGGAATACATTGATATCAAATGGGCAAACCAGCCTGGTCAACTCACATTTAAATAGTTCTCCGTGGCAAGTCCGGTTCTGAATATTTCAGATAATATTTGCAATCTTTGTAATGTGTTTAACAATAACACTGTGAGCTCCATATTGGCTTATCTTTCTGCAGTCTTTTTCTCAAGCAAGAATCATGCTAGATAGCATGAACTCTTAAGCAATCTCACCGTTTTGTTATGCAGCATAATCCAATTTACACTTTCCCTCAACATCTTGGTACCAATTGAGGCCAGGAATGTGATTTTGGTTTTGCAGAATATCTGCTTGTATTATCCATTCACTTACTTTAGTGAATTTCATTTTGATATATTCAACTGGGCTTCTCTCTCTGTCTCTGATTTTTCTGATGGTTTAGGTTTTTGAATTTCCATCTCTCTCTCTCTCTCTCTCTCTCTCTCTCTCTCTCTCTCTTATTCCTCTTCCTTCATGTACTTAGTGTTAAGAACTTTCTTATGCATTTTTGGAATGGGATGGAGAAGAAAATAACAATTATGCTAAGTTATGCCTTTAGGTTATTGATCAAATTCAGAATTGCCAAGTAAACATGTTCTTAAAGTAACTATAGACAGACTTGGGTTTCAACATGATTAGAATGAGCTTCAAAATAACTATTTTATGGGAAGAAATGGAAAAAGAGTATAATCTCATTGACATGCTACCTGATCGAGCATACCTCCAGTTTGGTGATAAATCCATGAACAAATTTTGGAAGGAAAAAAGAAGACTAATTTGTCAAAATGGCATTATAACTGGAAGTGAGTATATTTTTTTTTATAAAAAAATGACAATAATTTTGTTTTGTTACTAAGCAATAATAATAAAGTTATCAATGCATCCATTGCTCATTGCCAACAGGGATTCTCTTACAAATAACCACAAAGGAAATCTTTGCTTAATATATAAATATTAATGTATATGTATTAATTATATACATTAATTTATATATGCTTGCACACAGACATATACAGACACACATACATCCCCGTGATCGCATGATCAAAATTCAGATGCTTGACAACTGACTCACATTTATGACAGTTGCAGTGTCCTGTGGTCACATATTCCCTTTTGGTGACCATCTGACAAGCAAAGTCAATGGGGAAGCCAGATTCACTTAATAACTGTGTCACTAGCATAACACCTGCAGTGGTTCACTTAACAACTGTAGCAAGAAAGGTCATAAAATGGGGCAAAACTCACTTAACAAATGTCTCATTTAGCAACATAGATGATGGGCTCCATTGTGGTTGTAAGTCGGATAGATAGATAGATAGATAGATAGATAGATAGATAGATAGATAAGATTACATAGATAGATAAAATAGATTGATAGATTAGGTAGATAGGTAGATAGGTAGATAGGTAGATAGATAGATGGATAGATAGATGGATAGATAGATAGATATAGATTAGATCTATCTATCTATCTATCTATCTATCTATCTATCTATCTATATCTATATATCTAATCTATATCTAATCTATATCTATCTATCTATCTATCTATCTATCTATTTATCTATCTAGTGTCTCTCTCTCTATATATATATATATTTTCTGAGGTTTTCGCGGGTGTTTGTATGTAGGTCTTTCATTATTCAGGTTTTCTCCTGCGTCAAATTGGAAGTGTCTTGGCGACGTTTTGACGAAGTCCCATTCGTCATCTTCAGGCTGGTGTTTTCGGCTTTGTGCTTCTAGGAACAATATACAGTATATGCTGTAGATATAGATTAGATATATAGATATTCACAAATGCACACTCTATATATGTACCTGATGTTTAAAAAAATGAATCCCAAAAGTTCAACTTGCTGAATGTCTAATCATCCCGTCTACTTTTCTAGTTGTGTCACGTCTCAGATTATTCATGGCTTAAGCAGGCTCCCCCCATTTTAAAGTAGAGAAATATAAATGCCATTCCAATGTACAGAGAAATGAATACAAACACAGAGCATTTATAAGTTGACCTTTGAGCCAAACTAGGTGTGATAACGACTGAAATCATTAGAAACATGATTCGACTCGGGTGTTACCGACTCTCTTCTCTTCTGCTAAGAACAATAAAAAAAGGAAAGAAACAAAAATCTCTTTAGTGCCAATGGGAGCACCTGCTCATTGCTTATATAAGAAGAAGCCTAGATTATATAAGGAGACATAATTTTTCTTGGCACTGCTGCAGTTGCCCTGTGATTTGTTTAGCTTTATTTGTACTTTAACCCTTTGATCCAAATTTTACTGTTCCAGCTGGCTACTGGAATCAGCTTGTTCCCAATTTTAGGAATGTACACTATATGTCCCTCGTGTACAAATGATCATCTTCCTTCCTTCCTTCCTTCCTTCCTTCCTTCCTTCCTTCCTTCCTTCCTTCCTTCCTTCCTTCCTTCCTTCTTTCCTTCCTTCCTTCCTTCCTTCCTTCCTTCTCTCCCTCCCTCCCTCCCTCCTTCCCTCTCTCCTTCCTTCCTTCCTCTCTCCCTCCCTCCCTCTCCACTATCTCCTTCTTTCCTTCCCTCTCCTTCTCTCTCTTCTTCCTTCCTTCCTTCCTTCCTTCCTTCCTTCCTTCTTTCCTTCCTTCCTTCCTTCCTTCCTTCCTCCTTCCCTCTCTCCCCCCTCCCTCCGATGATTCTGGATCTTATGTAAACCAAGGGAGATGCTCTTAAGCAGGGGTCTTCAAACTTGGCCCTTTTATGACTTGTGGACTTCAACTCCCAGAATACCTGAGCCAGACACGCTGGCTGAGGCATTCTGGGAGTTAAAGTCCACAAGTCATAAAAGGGCCAAGTTTGAGGACCCCTGCTCTTAAGCATCACCTGAGGAGCGAATCACCCAGTCACATTAAAAAAATAATAATAGCAGGAAATAATGAAGGACACGACACTGTTGTTGTTGTTCAAAGTGTAACATAGGATCTAGGTATTAATCATCATCCCATTCCCTAATGTGATCGTATGTGATGACCTGGACATCAAAACAGGAGGGAGAAGTTGAAATCCGAAGTATGGCAACTTCAACAGTGTTCCTTTCTCTTCTCCGCTTGCAACTAACTCACAGGTTCAACAGGAGGAAACTGGGGCAAAAAAAAAAAAAAGTAATCACAAGTGGGGGAACCCTTGGTCAAGGGAGTGAGGCCTCCTAACTCTTCTGCTCCACACTATTGTATTGAGTGACCAAGTTCTAGAACCTTCCATCCCATCCCACCTGTGAATTCTGATCCGGCTGCCGGTCTAGAAGGCTGACGTTGATTTGCACAGCTCATCTAATTGTTATCATTTTAAATCTTTTAAAATTATTTTGCAAGCTGCCCTCCAGGTTTCAGACTTTTTTTTAAAAAAAGAAAAAAATGTTTAAATACATAAATATTAGTTACTCGGAATCTACTTATGAAAAAAAAGACTTGTGCCTGGAGGTTGTTCCCAGGCCTCATAAGCTGTGAAATACTCTACCCTTGCCAATATATTACAAGCTCTGTTTGGGGTGATGATGGGGAAGAGGCTCCAAATTTTGCTTTCTGGAATAAATCATGTAAATTGAGTAATTTGCATAAGCACAAGGCAGCACAGGTTATATTTCTTTTGAGAGGCTGTAATTATGCAGTAAAGTTTGAACTGAAATGGAATGCTTCAAATATGTCCTTAAGTGAGAACTGTGGCTGAAGAGTTTAGGGCTTTCTGCTTTTATAATGAACTTCATGGGGTCTCTCAGAGTGTTGTCCTGGCATATCCCCAAAATGAAACAGATAACATTTCTCACATTTCAGTAGCTTAAAACAATACTTCTGATATTTCCAGACTGAGGAGGAGGAGGAGGAGGAGGGGGAGGAGGAGGGGGAGGAGGAAGAGGAGGAGGACTGTGGGGTCCTTGGTGCTCTCTGAACTAAGTGGTTTTCTTGCAGATGTTTCATTGCCCAACTAGGTAACATCATCAGTGCTAGAAGGGAGTGGGGTTTGTGGCGTGGAGAAGGAGAATTGGAGGAGGAGGAGAAAGAGGAGGAGGAGGAGGAGGAGGAGGAGGAGGAGGAGGAACAGTTGCAACTTTAAAGAAATTGTGGGTCACCTTGATTGCTAGAAAGGGAAGAGCAAAATGAAAGATAGGGGATTAATATAATCAACAGCGTTCCACAGATGGTAGCATAAAACCATTCCTTCGGCTAAAAAACATAAGTGTGAAACAAAAATATCCCTTTAAAATGATGGTTTAACATTGAAAAGTTTCAGCTCACTGCAAATAGTGTAACCGGAAGAAGAAATTGTTGTGTCATTTGTCATGGTTCCGAAAAGAAGCAGTTTTTCAAAGAACTTTGAGGCTTATTTACCTTAAAGAATCCTTTTATTTCTGCATAGCTTCGGCACATACAAAGTGAAGCCAAAAACTGAATCCTCCCTCCCCCAATCACCCGTAACAAAGCATAACTCACTCCTTCATTTTACACTCATCAATCACATTCTCCAATTAATGTGAAGGGTGAATTGTCCCTCCCGTTACAGCTGACCTTGGCAATGCTGTGCTGAGATATTGTTATCGTTAGCTAGCATATTTTCTCATCCACTAGGCTAGTATTGTCTGCTTTAACTCTAGAAGTGATATGCAGGCTAAATAAAACATGTTCTTCTTCATATATAGCAAGCAAGATCATCTGATGTTAGCAGTCTTGACATTGTTACAGAGAACAATTCTTGTTAAGAAAGATTGGTCCACGGTTAGTGGTGGGATTCAGCTGGTTCGCACCACCTCCAAGGTCCCTTCCAACTCTAAAACTCCATCCAACTATCTTAAGGGTGTTTTCAGTGGTGCGATTCAGCCAGTTCACAGCAGTTCGGCAGAAACGGTAGCTAATTTTTTGTTGCCCAGGCCCAAAATGGACTTCCGGAAGCGGCATCCATGCAGAGAACCGATTGTTCACCTATTTGAATCCCACCACTGTCCACGGTGTTCTGTCAAATTGTTACCAGTTTGTGGGGTCCCTCTGTGCTCTCTGAGCTTGGTTGTTTTCTTGCAGATATTGCCTTACCAAACTAGGTCGCATCATTAGCACATGCGGCACTGATGATGTTACCTGGTTTGGTAATGAAACATCTGCAAGAAAACCGTCAAACTCAGAGAGCACCAAGGACTCCACAGTTAAACCCTGAGCTACAGATATTCCCTTCTGTTTTACCAGTTCCATATTTCATCGGATCTATGTGGGAGTGATTGTTGATGTCAGAAGGGTGTGTAAGAAGAAAGATGAGCAGCTGTCATAATCCTGTGTTCCTCTGTTCTGTTCCCGCTATCTTATCTTGCTACAGCTTGTTGCAGTGAAGTATCTTTCATACCATTTCATTGATGAACTCCATTTAAAAATGTTCTTCTAACATGGCTTCCTTGTTCATTCCAATGCAGAAACATGCCGTTTAAAAGTTACCTCATACCACTAGGTTGCGTGTAGTGAAAATTAGCTTTGCTAAAATTTTTGGTTTTTGTTCTCGTTTTAGCTAAAATAGTTCTAGCTCTTCTCTGTGACCTTTAACTTTCAATTTCCTTTAGCCAGCTTTTATATCTAGAATTAGAATAGAATAATGCTGGAAGGGACCATGGGGGGTCTTCTAGTCCAGCCTCTTGCTTGAGCAGTAGAACCTATACCATTTCAGACAGGTGACTGACTCTTCTTAAAGACCTCCAATGATGAAGCACCCACAACTTCTGGAGGCAAGCTCTTCCACTGTTTGATTGTCCTCACTCTTAGGAAGTTTCTCCTTAATTCCAGGTTGCTTCTCTCCTTGATTAGTTTCCATGCATTGTTTCTTATCTTGCTTTCTGGTCCTTTAAAAATAAGTTGACCCTCTCCTCTTTGTGGTAGCCTCTCAAATACTGGAATACTGCTATCATGTCCCCACCCCTCTAGTCCTTCTTTTCTCTAGACTTGTTGTTGTTGTTGTTGTTAATTGCAAAGTCGTGTCCGACCCATCGCGACCCCATGGACAATGTTCCTCCAGGTCTTCCTGTCCTCTACCATCTTCTGGAGTCCATTGAAGTTCACACCTACTGCTTCAGTGACTCCATCCAGTCATCTGATTCTCTGTCGTCCCCTTCTTCTCTTGCCCTCCATCTTTCCCAGCATTAGGCTCTTCTCCAGTGAGTCCTTCCTTCTCATTAGGTGGCCAAAGTACTTGAGTTTCAGCTTCAGTGACTCCATCCAGCCACCTCATTCTCTATCGTTCCCTTCTTCTCTTGCCCTCCATCTTTCCCAGCATTAGGCTCTTCTCCAGTGAGTCCTTCCTTCTCATTAGGTGGCCAAAGTACTTGAGTTTCAGCTTCAGTGACTCCATCCAGCCACCTCATTCTCTATCGTTCCCTTCTTCTCTTGCCCTCAATCTTTCCCAGCATTAGGCCCTTCTCCAGTGAGTCCTTCCTTCTCATTAGGTGGTCAAAGTATTTGAGTTTCAGCTTCAGTGACTCCATCCAGCCACCTCATTCTCTATCGTTCCCTTCTTCTCTTGCCCTCAATCTTTCCCAGCGTCAGGCTCTTCTCCAGTGAGTCCTTCCTTCTCATTAGGTGGTCAAAGTATTTGAGTTTCAACTTCAGGATCTGACATTCTAAAGAGCAGTCGGGGTTCATCTCTTCTAGGACTGACCAGTTTGAACGCCTGGCAGTCCAAGGGACTCGCAGGAGTCTTCTCCAGCACCAGAGTTCAAAGGCCTCCATTCTTTGGCGCTCAGCCTTTCTTATGGTTCTCTAGACTAGCCATACCCAAATCCTGCAACCGTTCATTTCTGTCTAGTCTCTTCTTAAAAACTTCCAGTGATGAAGCACTCACAATTTTGGAAGGCAAGCTTTTTCCACTGGTTAATTGTCCTCACTGTTAGGAAGTTCCTCCTTAATTCCAATTCTCTATTTTCTTATTGAAATCCTAATACTTGGATAAAGTATTTTTTTTTAAAAAAAAATAGTCAAGATTCCTAACATACAGTTTGAAACCAATATTGTTAGACTTAATCACAGTTCAGATTGATTGGTTGATTCAAATGATTGTGCGCCATCAAGTTGGTATCCATTCTTAGCAACCATGGACACATTTTCTCCATGGATCATATAAAAAACACACAGAGAAAGAGACACAGAAACACATATACAGACGTACACAGCTAGTCTTTGCAGTTACACTGTGAGAAGACAATGCTGGACTGTGGTCTCCTTGAACCATAAAAATGATTTCCAAAAGAAAGCTAGATAGAATGAAAGTCATCAATAAATTGGTGCCAAGTGCTTTTTTTGTTTATTTAATTTTGCTTTATATTTATAATTGGTTAAGTGCAGCTGGCTGGCCATAATTTAGAGTCAGGTAATGGGGAAAACACACACACACACACACACACACACACACACACACACACATAGCTACTTAAGCCTCTTAAAAGCAAAGATGTTTTTTGGGGAGTTGAGTGAAGCGGTCAAAAATGGGGAAACACTTTCAGGATAAGTTCCTATAAGTTAGCTGGATTCTTTGTGACTGGACAAAGCTTTAGGTGAAAAGCCCAAACTAGCTTAATTGTTTCATTTTGGTTAGGTCTTTCCTCAGGCAGATGATTCATAGGATATTTTAGAAATAACCGGCAATTGGAAATGCAACATTTTTCCTCCTAGCTTTGGGATACTGTGACCAGTTTTGGTCACCACGATTCCAAAAAGATGTAGAGAGCTAGAAAGAATTCAGGAAGGAGAACAAAGATGATAAGGGGTCTGAAGGCTAAAACATACAATGAATGGTTAAGGTAATTAGGTGTGTCTAGTCTAACGAAGGAAAGGCTTAGCGGTGACATGATAGCTGTCTTCCAATCTTTGAAGGGCTGCGATAGGGAAGAGGGTGTCAATATATTCTCCATAGCACCTGATGGCAGGACAAGAAGCAACAGCTGGAAGCTCATCAGAAGGAGATCCAGCCTGGAAATAAGGACGAATTTCGTGCCTATGGAAATGATTAATCAATGGGACAACTTTCCTCCTAAAGTTGTGGGGCTCCATCAATTGGTCAACCATTGGTCAATCCTTTGTTCAGGATGATATAAGGACTCATGCCTTCATCTAGGATTTGGACTTAGAAGATCTCCACGATTCTGTGATGCTATGAGCTGCTCAGACTTCAGCCAAAGCTTGTGATGCAAAAAGGGGTGAAGTCTGGTGAAAGGAAAGACATACTTGATGTCAGCTCCTGGTGTTGACATGACTTCACCTTTCCTGGCAACCATGGAAGTGTTTTGGGGTTAACATATTCAAGGATTACTTTATTTAATAGGATAAGAAAGTTGGAAGGGACCTTGGAGGTCTTCTAGTCCAAACCCCTATCCCAGTGGTGGCGAACCTATGACACGGGTGCCAGAGGCGGCACTCAGAACCCTCTCTGTGGGCACGCGCACCATCGCCCCAGTCCTAGGCCTTCAGCTGGGTTTTATAAAACCTTTTCGCTTTAGGCCTCCGCTGCCGTGTGCAAAAAAAAAAAAAAAGGTTCAATCAATCAGTCAATTTCAACTTCTCGCGGGGAAAAAAAAAGATCTTGCAAAGTTGGAATTGATTGATTGAACTTTTTAGTCCCACCCGGTCTGCCATTACCACCGCAGCCACACCCACCCAATGGGCCACACCCACCCAATGGGCCACACCCACCCATTGGGTACACCCACCCAGCACCCAATGATGCATAAGTGGGTTTTGGGTTGCAGTTTGGTCACTCGGTCTCTAAAAAGTTCGCCATCACTGCCCTATCCCATTCATTTTAAGGAAGTGGTTCTCCATTCTCTTTTTACCCCCCCCCCCCCCCAGTCTTGGAGCGCTTACAAATTCTGGAGGCAAGTTGTTCCATTGATTGTTAATGAATTGAGTTGATTTATTTCCACTCTTGTCTAAAAACCTGGAACTTTGCAGCAGTGAGTTACTCTCCAGAAGTTAAGCAAATCCAACTTTTTTTTTTATTATTTAAGCTTTGAGGGATCAGTCAAAGTCAGCTACTATTTGCCACCTTTTGTCTGGTGTACCTTATTATCCGTCAACAAGTCATCTTAAAAGTGTCATTCGTCTCTGGATCAAAATACAACGTAGGGCAAGCAAATTGATGTTCTGCATAAAGCTTCAGTGACAGATGGCTATAACCCTGTGTGGGAGGCACCACCAAGGATTTTAAAATGACATAGAAGCTAGAAGGTGGAAATAGTATTTACTGCAAATATAATCTTTGAAGCTGAATAACAGCAGAGGGGAGGACAGGCTTATAGGATATTTATGTCTCTGTGTGTATCTGTCTCTGAGTGGCAAAGTCAAGCTACAGCAGGCGTTGTGTAACTGCCCGTGCCATACTTAAAGCAGTTTTCCCTCTCGCATCTAACTTCATTTTATATTTTATTCCGATCATAATCAGGAATAAAGATCCTCCTTAAGGAGGGGTAAATGGCCTTTTTGCCTGCATAACTCACTCTTTCTTGAAAGAACTTATTGGTTCTAAGGACACAAGTATCCCTCTTGGTCCTTCTGGGTTTTTGATGGAACTTTTTAATCTAGAGCAGGGGTAGGCAACCTTGGCTCCTTTATGACTGGTGGACTTCAACTCCCAGAATTCCTGAGCCAGCATGGGGCAATTATGGCCCCCCTCATGACTTGTGGACCAACTCCCAGAATTCCTGAGCTAGCATGGCTCAGCTTGAAAACCTCTCTCTTTCCCCTCAGCATGGCTGACTCAGGAATTCTGGGAGTTGAAGTCCACAAGTCATAAAAGAGCCAAGGTTGCCTACCCCTGGCCTAGGCCTAGGCCGCTTTATGACTCGTGGACTTCAACTCCCAGAATTCCTGAGCCAGCATGGGGGAACTATGGCCCCCTTCATGACTTGTGGACCAACTCCCAGAATTCCTGAGCCAGCATGGCTCAGCTTGGAAACCTCTCTCTTTCCCCTCAGCATGGCTGACTCAGGAATTCTGGGAGTTGAAGTCCACAAGTCATAAAAGAGCCAAGGTTGCCTACCCCTGTCCTAGGAGAAACTCATTTTGAACAACATTCGTTTAATAACAAATTGCCTTGCTGGATCTAGAGCCAGGAGAAACCACGAAGCTTCGCAGCATGTTTAAGTTCTGTCATTTCTTTCCACAAATCAAAAAAAAAAAAAAACTCACAAATGATTGAGGGAAGTAAACCTGTTTTCATTTATCTAGAACTTTGCAGATGCATTGAAGTACATATAGTCCTAACCTTATGACCACAATGGAGCCCGACAATTTCTGTTGCTAAGCGACATAGTTGTCAAGCAAATTTTGCCCCATTTTTCGACCTTTCTTGTCCCATTTGTTGAGCGAATCACTGCAGTTGTTAAGTTAGGAACACTAACTTAAGTGTCAGTGTTCAGTTGTTAAGTGAATCTGGCTTCCCCTTTGAATTTGCTTGTCAAGAACAGTGGTTCTCAACCTTTTTAATGCCGCGACCCCCAACTGGTTGTAAGTCGAGGACTACTCAACCGGTCATAAGTCAAGGACTACTCAACTGGTGCAGCACCGTTTGCAGAATGGGACTTTTGGTGGGCTCAGCAGGGCAGAGACAGCCTGGACAATTCCTATTGGCTTTTGAAAGCCAATAGAATTAGACTCTATTCAAAGAGTCTATTCTATTGGCTTTCAAAAGCCAATAGAATAAAAGGGAGTAGCACGGCTAAGGAAAAGGGGGAAAAAATGGCGGACTGCGTTGTTTGGCGACCCCCGTGAAATGGTCTTTCGATCTCCAATGGCGTCCCGACCCACAGGTTGGGAACCATTGGTCAAGAAGGTTCCAAAAGGGATCACATGACCCCAGGACAGTGTAACCGTCATAAATAGGAGACAGTTGCCAAGCATCTTGTCAGAGCACGCACAGGCACAGTGTTATTGTGCTGAGATAACTCAGGAATTAAACACAGTAAACAGTGGTCTATATTAAATGGTGGTTTATCTTACACTATCTACAATATCATACACCAGGAACAATATACATACACGTGTTAATACAGCAGGCTCCAACACACAGCAGTTACAGCGGGAAAACAGAAGAGAAAACACACATTTGCGGAGCCTTCCCTTTTACGCAAAGCTCTTAAAGAGACACAGACCCTGCTGAATCATTGCCATCATTACTTCTTACATTACATCATCTGGTTAGCTCTTAAATCATTACCTTGGCACATCAGAATTTTGATCATATGATCATGGGGATGCTACCACAGTCGTAAGTGTGAAAAACAGTCATAAGTCACTTACTTCAGTGATGTAACTTTGAATAGTCACTAAATGAATGGTTGTAAGTCAAGGGCGGCCTATACAAGATTGACTATCCTTATGTTGGGAATGTTAACTAAATATGTATTATTCACTAGTGATCCTGTTTGGATATATCATTCTGGGAAAGAACATCTGGAAAGAGCTACCTTAACCTACCACATTCTTACCTATTCTCTGCCCTGCTGAGCCCGCCAAAATTCCTATGAATTCTGTGCTTTATTTAAATAATATTTCCTCATTTAGAAATAATATTTCTTTAATATTTCAATTACAGTACATTTTTTCTGCAGCATACCTTATAGAGTAATGGCTAAGTCTGGAAAGACCCCAGCTAAGCATAAACTGGGCTTTCAGATTGTAAACACTTTTTAACGAAGAAAGAAAGAATCTGAACCAAAAACCAAACCAAACCCAAAACAAATGAAAATCTATTCTTTCCTGAAATCTATTTTCCGTTAGCTTTCAACCTTGTAATCCTCAGTTTCCTGAAAGAGTTAGAAAATAACCACAAGAATTAGATCATGGCTATGGAAAACAAATGGAATGCACTGTCCTCTTGCAGTCCAGATTTGTGTGTGGCTTGCTCTGCTGATTGCATTTTCTTTCAGGGTTTTTTTTGTGTATTCCTTGTATGCTAACAGCAGCCTAACATAGTAAGCTTTACTGATAGGTCCTACAGAGATCTTCAAGTAAAGGTCAAGGAGAGAAGCAACCTGGAATTAAGGAGAAACTTCCTGCAGTGAGTACAATCAACCAGTGGAACAGCTTACCCCCAGAAATCACGGGCACTCCATCACTGGAAATTTTTAAGAATAGACTGGACATTCACCTGTCTGAGATAGTATAGGTTCTCCTGCTTGAGAAGGGGGCCGACTAGAAGGTCCAAGGTCCCTTCCAGCTCTATTCTAAAGCTATTTTTGATCTAGGACCTTCTGTCATTGCTGAATTCTCTACCCATCTTGAATATTACACCAGCATGAAATTGGCTTATTCCTACAGGCAACTCTGTCTGAACACAATAACCAGGTTGGAAGGGAACTTGGAGGTCTTCTACTTCAACTTCCTGCTCAAGCAGAAGACTCTATGCCAGTGGTTGTCAAACTTTTTAATGCCGCGACCCCAACCGGTTGTAAGTCGAGGACTACCCAACTGGTCATAAGTCGAGGACTTTCCCTGCCCGGGAGCGCTGCGCATGCGTGGTGCTGCCCCCTGCGCCAGCCGAGGCATAGCTGGCAAGCGGCAGAGACGGCACAGGCCAACCACCGGCTGGGCCACCAGCTGGCCCACCTCAAGGGAGGTAAGGCACCCGCTGGGCCCCACGCATGCCAGCAACCCTCCCTGCACCCGCCGGCCTCCCACCTCCCACCCCTGGCCCTCTTTTACTTACATGTTTAGTAGTTGTTCAGCAGGGAGGGGTGGAAACTTCCAGACAGCTCGCCTTCGCTGCAGACAACTTGCAGCACCGTTTGCAGAATGAGACTTTTGGCGGGCTCAGCAGGGCAGAGACAGACTGGACAATTCCTATTGGCTTTTGAAAGCCAATAGAATTAGACTCTATTCAAGAGAGTCTATTATATTGGCTTTCAAAAGCCAATAGAATAAAAGGGAGTAGCACAGCTAAGGAAAAGGGGGAAAAAATGGTGGACTGCATTGTTTGGCGACCCCCGTAAAATGGTCGTTCGACCCCAAATGGGGTCCCGACCCACAGGTTGAGAACCACTGCCCTATACTATTTCAGACAAATGGCTGTCCAGTGTCTTCTTAAAAACTCCTGTGTTGGAGCAGCCATAACTTCTGAAGACCAGTTGTTCCACCGGTTAATTGTTCTCACCATCAGGAAAGTTCTCCTTAGTTCTAGGTTGCTTCCTTCTTTACTTAGTTCATGTTCTTTGATTAGACGACTTGCTTCTGTCCCCCAGTCACTTGCCAATTATCTGATTTCCTTCCAAGGTGACGAAGCCTAGCAGCTTTGGACAACATTTTAATAAGGGGAAATGAAGAATGAGGACGAACTGCTTTACCATTGATAGGAATAAAGGCGATTTGAGCTTGTCTCACTGATGGGGTCAAAACGAAGAGTCATAGGACATGGGATTTTATTTTATTTTTTTGGTTTTGTTTCTGTTGTAATTAAAATCAAAGAAAACAATGAGCGAAGAGAAGAGCAAGAAGGATGAAAAAGGGTCTGGAGGCTAAACAATGGGACAAATGACCGAGGGAATTAGGTATGTGTAGTGTCACAAAGAAAAGGACTAGGAGTGATATGGTAGCAGTCTTCCAGTACTTGGGCTATCATGGATAAGAGGAGGCCAACCTTTTCTCTAAAGCACCAAGGCAGTACAAGAAGTAACATGTGGAAGATCATTAAAGAGATCTAAGGATCTCTTTAGAATTAAGGAGAAACTTCCTGACACTGAGAACAATTAATCAGTAAAACGGCTTACCTCCAGAAGCTGTGGGTGCTCCATCATTAGAGGTTTTATAGAAGATGGCCGTTTGTCTGGAACGGTGTAGGGCAGGGGTAGGCAACCTTGGCTCTTTTATGACTCGTGGACTTCAACTCCCAAAATTCCTGAACCAGCCTGGCTCAGCTTGGAAACCTCTCCCTTTTCCCTCAGCCTGGCTGGCTCAGGAATTCTGGGAGTTGAAGTCCACGAGTCATAAAAGAGCCAAAGTTGCCTACCCCTGGTCTAGGCCTTTATAAGTCAGTCATCTCCAAAGTGCTCTTCACCTGAGATTATAACTGGATGATGAGAAAGAAACTCTTATCAGGTTGCGCAAAGCGTACTGTAGCTCGCATGTTGTTTGACTTAATAATATGCAAGTTCTAACCAGTTATTTGACATATTCATCTCCACGATTCTCTGATAACCCTAGAGCAGGGGTGTCAAGCTGCTGGCCCATGGGCAAGTTGCATCTTGCGAAGGCTGCACCCACCCCAGCTCCAGCAATAAAAAAAAAAATTGTGATATGTCAGAACACATCACCGCAGCGAGTTTGACACGCGTGCCCTAGAGGGTAATTCAAAACTTATCTTTTACACAAGGGAGCCCAAAATTAAGAAGGGTTGGAAAGTTTGTGGCTGAGATTAAAGGCACAAATCTGTAGCTGAAATCCAAGGCTGTACTATTGGATTTACTTACTACTGCTTGTATATTGTAGTCTGCCTACATGCGATATGTGAAAAAAATCTCAACAACCAAGGCAGAATTTTTTTAAAGGCTTCAGAACATGTGAATAAACAGTACCTTGTTTATATTGCAACTTTTTAAAACTATCCTAAGAGTAATTTGAACAATTCCTTGCATAAGCTTCAGATGTGAACCATGTGTTTTACAACAGAGCATCAGCCGAGAATCAAGGAAATTGTATTAAAAATACTGTGTTGCAATAGATATGTATTACAATATTTGTCTGTCTATCTTCTGTCTCTGTGTCTATCTATCTATCTATCTATCTATCTATCTATCTATCTATCTATCTATCTATCTATCTATCTTGTCTGTCTGCCTACCTATCTATCTTTGTGTATGTGTACAAGTTCACATATACACATACACCAAAAATAGCTACTATCTTTGTTTCTGCATTCTTTTCTATAGCTTCCCCAAGTTATGCTATAGAAATATCAATGGATTCACACCCATGGAAATTAAACATCTGCAGTGAGTGATGAAGTACATGGTTAAAAAAGACAGAAGGAAAAAAGAATCCAAGACTATTTTTCAAAGAGGCATCCCAGTCGGGCAATTTGCTGACATATTTTTCCAAGTTTTATTACAGTGTATTTGTGTGGTAATTTATAGAATGACTGAACACAAAAGACAACTCTCCAACTGAGGGCTTAAGTCAAAGTTACTGCGAGGAGCCTGATCATCTTGAATAAGTCAGTATACAGTACTGTAGAAAATGTGGTTTCTCCAAATGTCTATATGAGGTGGGTCTTAGCACTGTTCCAATAACTAAGAGGCTGCCACAAAGAAGAGGGGTCAACCTATTTTCCAAAGCACCTGAAGGTAGAACAAGAAACAATGGATGGAAACTAATCAAGGAGAGAAGCAACCTAGAACTAAGGAGGAATTTCCTGAGAATTACAGCAATTCAACAGTGGAACAGCTTGCCTCCAGAAATTGTGGGTGCTCCAACATTGGAGGTTTTTAAGAAGAGATTGGACAACCATCTTTCTGAAATGATATAGGGTTTCCTGCTTGAGCAGGAGATTAGACTAGAAGACCTCTAAAGTCCCTTCCAATGCTGCTATTCTGTCATGCTGTTATTTCATTGGAAGTAGAAAACCTGCACAGAGGGAAAAAAAAATATTGTCCAAGTTCTCTTTCCAACTCTGTTTTCCTGTTGAATATTGTGTAGATGGTATCAGAAATGACTGGTCTAAATTTGAACGGACTCTCACAAAATCAGAGTTATGAAAGGGTGTTTATTTTTTTTTCCTTTACCATCCATTAACGTGAATCCAGTCGCCCTTTTCCAGTTCTATCCCATCCCTCCCCCTTTTGCTCCAGGTAGCAGAAACATCCACCAAGCATCAATGTTGCCAGGGCTATCTCAATTTCAAATTCATCTCACATTTCTTTTTAGCTTAACCTATAGGCCAAGCGTGGAGAACAAACTCATGAACAGCGACGTTGTGTCCATAGGCACATTGGACACTATATTCCAATGGGTTGAAAATGGGCAAAAAGTTGACTTCCAAAAGTGCATCAGCACATCCATTCTCACGTCCAAGTGAGTTTCCCAAAAGCCCATATTGAATGAGTAGGAGATAAGAGATCAAGTCAACTAAATAAGAAATCAGCAATCTTCTATATCAGGCTGAAGAAGACATATTGTCTGTCAGGGCAGAATGTAACTAAGATCTTTGCACCCTGTTGCTACTCCTTAATGATACCTTAACTCAACTATGTTTGTTTTTGTTTTTGTTTTTTTTTCGACATTCTGTAAGCCAGGAAAGACGAGTAGCCATGTCTTTGCTTGCCTCATAACCCAATACTTGACACCCCAAAAAAATATTTCATAAATTGCCTGTTTATCATTATTCTTTTTTCTTTGTCATCTCCAAACATGGAAAGAATCTCCACCTCCAGACCTGGTGGAAATTTTCTCCTTTTCAATATCCTGTAAGTCCAATGTAGCTTTTTTTTGGGGGGGGGGGGATTATGCACTGAGAAAGCTTTGGATGTGTTGTGAATACAGATTGAGGGTTTTGAATTTTCCTGCTCAGCCTATTGGTCAGGTTACTAATTGCTTTGAAAAGAGTTACTAACTCTTTTCAGAAGCTACTTGCTATATGGTGCAGGAGGAGAGCAGGCAGAGCTAGGAGGGGTGGAGTTAAATGTGCCATCAACTTAGAGTGCTTATGTTGCCACAAACAGTCAAGTCCAACTCCTCTTGAATTCCATTAACCCTCATCTACTGCCGTGTTAGTGCTGATCATTAGTTGACTAGATTCTTGTCTATAGGCTTGAAATAATAAATATTCTGTGCCACAACCTAAAATATGGTTGCAGTCATTTTGCGCCTGAAATATGATGTGATAAATGGATTCATGAGACACAGAGTTTTTCCATGCTTGCCAGGGATGCAGTTTCTCCCTGAGCATCCATTAAGTTGTATAAATGGAAAGAAGGACTTATAATATGTCTGGCAGCTCTGACTGTTGATATTAGTATACAGAGATTATATTATTCTCTGCCATTGAGTTTATGTCGCTATCTTTATAAGCATCCTAACACTGGGATGTGGTATAGATAACAGGTACAACCCCAGTCTTCTTTCCATTTAATCATGGAATATCTGGAAGGAAATGAGTGTGACAAGGCACAGTTGCGTAGTTGCAATCCAGCATGCCAGGCAGTTAAATCACCTGGAAAGGCTGGCTGTATAGAAGCTGTAAATTGGCTTTGTTTCCTTTCCTTTCTCAAATTGTGGTCATGCTTCTGTGAAGCTTTCTATTTCTCCTTTAATGAAAAGATTGCCATAATATGTCAGGGACCATTGCTTAAAATAATTATTCGGCGAACGTTTGCATAGATTTCTAAGAAAGAAATATTTTCAGAGTTCCCTTTTCAAACTTTTGCTTTTAAACAAAACTGATGAAAAATAGGTGGACTTAACCTATCTTTGGTCAAAGTGACCTGGAAAGAATTGTGTATTATCAAGTACAGCTGCCAAGTAAATTTTATACCCGCTGTTTATACACTTAAGGTTGTACAAGAATAATAATAAAAAAAAACTGGGAATAGGCTGGAAATAACCAGACTGTTGTTTTGAAAATATAGCTTCAGAATGTATGAGGAACGTGTTTAAGTGAAATCCTGTATACTGTATATGTAAACTGAGGAGATTCAGTTTGAGTCTGGGCAAACTCCTTGAAACTTTTACCAGTTTGACACATTCATATAACACTTTTTTAATGTTCCTAACAGGATAACAGAGTTAGAACCGACCTTAGAGGTCTTCTACTCCAACGGTTGCTGGAATTGGGTCTGTCTAGTTTAATGAAGAGAAGGACGAGGGGGGACATGATAGCAGTGTTCCAATATCTCAGGGGCTGCCCCAAAGAAGAGGGAGTCAAGCTATTCTCCAAAGCGCCTGAAGGCAAGACAAGAAGCAACAGATGGAAACTGATCAAGGAGAGAAGCATCCTAGAACTAAGGAGAAACTTCCAGACAGTTAGAACAATTAACCAGTGGAACAACCTGCCTCCAGAAGCATGAATGCTCCAACACTGGAAGTTTTTAAGAAGAGACTGGACAGCCATTTGTCTGAAATGGTATAGGGTTTCCTGCCTGAGCAGGGGATTGGACTAGATGACCTCCAAGGTCCCTTCCAACTTTATTATTATCATTATCATCATCCCCCTGCTCAAATTTCAGACAAATGGTTATCCAATCTCCTTTTAAAAACCTGCAATGTTTTTAAACTTCTGGAGGCAAGATGGTCCACTGATTAATTGTTTCAACTGTCAGGAAATTCCTCCTTAGTTCTAGGCTGCATCTCTCCTGGATTCACTTCCATCCATTGCTTCTTGTCCTGCCTTCAGTGCTTTGGAGAATAGCTTGACTCCCTCTTCTTTGTGGCAGCCCCTGAGATATTGGAACACTGCTATCATATCAGCGATAGTAGCGTTCCTCAATGCTTTTTAGGTTAAAAAAATCCATTTGCTACTGATGTTCTTCGTGAGAATCTCCAGATTAAATCTCTGTTAGAAACTTCTACAGGAGGTCCCAAAGGTGCTTTTTCAGGAGGCAACTGGGAAAAAAACAAAAAAAACAAGAAAGTCCAGTTGCCTCCTGAAAAAGAGCCTTTGGATCAACCATGACCTGGATGACTGAGAATCTCTCTAGACACTTATAGGAGAGGTAAAATTTAATATCTCGCTGACGAACTTATGTTCCAAGGGTTTCCTACCAAAAGATCATTAGGATAGGCCAGGGGTAGGCAACCTTTTTGAAGTCCACGAGTTGAAGTCCATGAGTCTTTTATGACTCGTGGACTTCAACTCCCAGAATTTCTGAGCCAGCATGGCTCAGCTTGGAAACTTTCCCTTTCCCCTCAGCATGGCTGGCTCAGGAATTCTGGGAGTTGAAGTCCACCAGTCATAAAAGAGCCAAGGTTGCCTACCTCTGGCCTAGGCCGCTTTATGACTGGTGGACTTCAACACCCAGAATTCCTGAACCTGCATGAGGGAAACTTTGGCCCCTTCATGACTCGTGGACTTCAATTCCCAGAATTCCTGAGCCAGCATGGCTCAGCTTGGAAACCTCTCCCTTTCCCCTCAGCGTGGTTGGCTCAGGAATTCTGGGAGTTGAAGTCCACGAGTCATAAAAGACAAAGAGTAGATGTGTAATCGTGCTGTTGTATATGCAAGGAAGATTTTAATTTGGATCATCAGGTTAGAAATTTCACAGTTAGAGATGTATGGGACTTCAAAATCAACTTGATTATATTGTTATTGATGCCATATTAGTACAGTATAACTGCATTTCTACCTCACTGTTGTAAAATATTCTTTTTAAAAAAATAAGAGTAGGAAGGGCGTGAGTCAAGCAAACTTTGCTATATCCCCTTAACCGTCTCAAAATGTCTTTCCTTGAAGACATTTCACTTCTCATCCAAGAAGCTTCTTCAGTTCTGACTGAACGATGGAGGAAAGAAGGATTTATATTCCTGGCAGTCGTCTGGTTATTTGCCCTCTTTCCGAGAGCCATTAGGCCACTTGGAGATTTATCTGTGTCCTCAGGGTCACCTGAATACCCACACCCATTTTCACTGTTCAGGTGACCCTGAGGGCACAGATATACCTCCAAGTGGTCTCAACCATTCTCAGAAAGAGGGCTAACGACCAGATGAGTACAAGGAATATACGTAAATCCTTCCATCCTCCATCGTTCAGTCAGAACTGAAGAAGCTTCTTGGATGAGAAGCGAAATGTCTTCAACAAAAAAACAAAGTCCAGTGGCCTTTCAGAAAAGCATCTTCAGGACAACATGACCTGGATGATTGAGAATCTCCACAGACATCCCCCTGAACTGTGACGTGTATATATTCTGCAGATGCAAGGTACCGTACTTTCCGGCATATAAGATGACTTTCTAAAGTGTTGAAATTGGCGCCGAAGTCGGGGGTCGTCTTATACGCCGAGTCGTCTTATATGCCGGAAATAACGGTAGTTTCTGGCATATAAGATGACTTTCTAGGCATGCAACTCAGCGCCGAAGTTGGAGGTCGTCTTATACGCTGGGTCGCCTTATACCAGTGGTTCTCAATCTGTGGGTCGGGACCCCATTTGGGGTCGAACGACCATTTCACGGGGGTCGCCAAACAACACAGTCCGCCATTTCCCCCCCCCTCTCCTTAGCTGTGCTACTCCCTTTTATTCTATTGGCTTTTGAAAGCCAATAGAAGAGACTCTCTTGAATAGAATCTAATTCTATTGGCTTTCAAAAGCCAATAGGAATTGTCCAGGCTGTCTCTGCCCTGCTGAGCCCGCCAAAAGCCCCAGTCTGCAAACGGTGCTGCACCAGTTGAGTAGTCCTCGACTTACAACCGGTTGAGTAGTCCTCGACTTACGACCAGTTGGGGGTCGCAGCATTAAAAAGGTTGAGAACCACTGCCTTATACGCTGGAATATACAGTAGCTTGTTCCTAATTTCCAGCCTGGTTACGGAAGGAATACAAATTGTAGCTCAACATTTCCTATGCAGTGGCAATCTATGGTTTGCTTTCCATCAGAAAAGAGAAATTGCTAGCTGTATGCCCATTTATTTTATCCCTCTTTCGTGCGGTGCCCGGCTATGGCTTCATTACCGGGTCGGAAGCAAAATGACTGTTGTTGTTCTTTTTCCCATCAAAAATGCATTTTGAGTTGTTCATGCTACAGTGGAATTGGACATTAACCTCACACAATTGCTGCCTTAGCTCGAGAGATAATCCAGCCAACTGGATAGAAACTGAGAAAGGAATCTTAAACCGTTCCAAAATTAGGCCTCAAGAAAGCAGAACAGCTGGGCAACAATTGCAATAAGTAAATAAAGACCAAACAATAAGGATTTGTGTAACGCGATCATTATTAAATCAGAAAATGAACTAAAGTTGAAAAATAGCAGGCAGATGTGTCTCGTATTCAATGCAGTTTACCTTGGATGAGTTGTTGTTGTTGTTGTTGTTGTTTCCCTTTCATCAGTGGGAAGACTGTGAAAAGTTAATAGAATTGCCGTGATTTCTGAAAAAAAGTGTTGTGGTGTACTATCCAGATATCCAGTGGGGTTTAGCATTTAACACAGGGATTCTTAAACTTTTTTTCCTATCATACCTCCCTTTAGTGTAATCTTAATGAGCTCCCCTTAGTGGGCTCACTATAGCTTATAAGGCGATTGCTATGCCATAGGTGAAAATCCCTCCTTATTTCATCCAAACAACAACAGAGTGTATGTTGGTCTAGGATGTGAGATTCCAAATTTCCCAGAAAGTTTTGAATCTGATTTATTTCTGATTCATCCATGAAAAAGAAGGAATTTATTTTTAAAAAGAGGGTGGCCATCCTCAAAGAATTGCAAATCCCCCTCTTTCTCTCCCTCTCCCTCCCTCTCTGTCTCCCTCCCTCCCTCTCCCTCCCCTCCTTCTTTCTCTCCTTTGCCTTCTCCCTCCCTCACCCTCCCTCTCCTCCTCTCCCTCTCCCTCTCTTTCTCTGTCTCCCTCCCTCCCGCCTCCCTCTCCCTCTCTCCCTCTCCCTCTCCCCCTCCCTCCCTCTCTGTCTCCCTCCCTCTCCCTCCATCCCTTCCCTTGCCCTCCCCTCCTTTTCCCCTTTGCCTTCTCCCTCCCTCACCCTCCCTCTCCTCCACTTCCTCTCCCTCTCCCCCTCCCTCCCTGTCTCCCTCCCTTCCATCCCTCCCTCGCCCTCCCCTCCTTTTTCTCCTTCGCCTTCTCCCTCCCTCACCCTCCCTCTCCTCCTCCCCCTCTCCCTCTCTCTCCCTCCCTCCCGCCTCCCTCTCCCTCTCTCCCTCTCCCTCTCCCTCTCCCCCTCCCTCCCTCTCTGTCTCCCTCCCTCTCCCTCCATCCCTTCCCTTGCCCTCCCCTCCTTTTCCCCTTTGCCTTCTCCCTCCCTCACCCTCCCTCTCCTCCACTTCCTCTCCCTCTCCCCCTCCCTCCCTGTCTCCCTCCCTTCCATCCCTCCCTCGCCCTCCCCTCCTTTTTCTCCTTCGCCTTCTCCCTCCCTCACCCTCCCTCCCCTCCTCTCCCTCTCCCTCCCTCTCCTTCTCTCTCTCTCTCTTTTACTTTCTATCATGTCCTCTATCATCCATCCAGCTATTTATCAGTGTCAGCCTTGTGAGATAATCCAGACAGGAAGGATGTCCAGATGAACTAATTCTACTTTATTGTAAGGTTGCTTTAACAGAATTCGGCAAGTCTGAATGTCCATTTCAGCCCTGTCATTTTTACAGAGGTGGGTTTCTTATGAGATGTTTCCCATGACCACATTCTTTTTGTGATCTAAGTTGCCTCTTATCTGACCACTGGCCTGGCTGCAGCTCTTCCATCTGGTTCCCAAGGCCATGCCCAGATACCATTACAATCATTTATCCATTTAAAGAATAACTACCATCTCTAAAATACAAAAAGTATATTGCAGCTCAGAATTGAATTGTGGGGTCCTTAGTGTTCTCTGAACTTGGTTGTTTTCCTGCAGATGTTTCCTTACTCTAACTAGTGCTAGGATCTTACCATCTCTAACAATCCTACTTGTTTTCCTTCCTTCCTTCCTTCCTTCCTTCCTTCCTTCCTTCCTTCCTTCCTTCCTTCCTTCCTTCCTTCCTGCCTGCCTGCCTGCCTTCCTTCCTCTTTCTTTCTTTCTTTCTTTCTTTCTTTCTTTCTTTCTTTCTTTCTTTCTTTCTTTCTTTCTTTCTTTCTTTCTTCCTTCCTTCCTTCCTTCCTTCCTTCCTTCCTCTTTCTTTCTTTCTTTCTTTCTTTCTTTCTTTCTTTCTTTCTTTCTTTCTTTCTTCCTTCCTTCCTTTCCTTTCCTTCCTTCCTTCCTTCCTCTTTCTTTCTTTCTTTCTTTCTTTCTTTCTTTTTTCTTTCTTTCTTCCTCCTTCCCTCTCTCCCTGCCTCTCTTCCTTCCTTCGTTCCTTCGTTCCTTTCTTCCTTCTTCCCACTCACTCCTTCCCTCCCTCCTTCCCTCCCCACTTCTTTCCCTTCCTTCCTTCCTTCCTTCCTTCCTTCCTTCCTTCCTTCCTCTCTTTCTTTCTTTCCTTCCTCCCTCCCTTCCTTCCTCTTTCTTCCTTCCTTCCTCTTTCTTTCTTCCTTCCTTCCTTCCTTTCTTTCTTTCTTTCTTTCTTTCTTTCTTTCTTTATTCTTCCTTCCCTCTCTCCCTGCCTCTCCCCCTTCCTTCCTTCCTTCCTTCCTTCCTTCCTTCCTTCCTTCCTTCCTTCCTTCCTTCTTCCTTCCTTCCTTCCTTCTCCCTTCCTCCCTCCCTCCCTCCCTCCCTCCCCTGTACATTTTGTGTGCTTGTTGTTCCAAATCTAACACAAACCAAGAATATTTGTCTTGAATTTGTGGACTATGGGAAGGGAGCTTAGGAGAATAAAACACACTTCTCAGCTCTTGTCTCTACCTAATCGATTCATTATGTCAACTGCTGACTCTCCTTAAAACAACTGAGCAGCATGAAAGTAGCAAGAACACAGAGAGAAGACAAATGGCAGGGGGTCACCAGCAAAATATTCCAGCCATTTTGGTTGTTTCATGCCAAATGCAGACAAAACATGATAGTAGTCCTAAAAGTTTGTTTACACACACACACACACACACACACACACACACACAGAGAGAGAGAGAGAGAGAGAGAGAGAGAGAGAGGATGCTATTTAAAAATAAGAAATATTTATTGTGGTAAGTGAATGCAAACACCCACAATGCTATTTCATAACAAAGAATCAAATGTTGATATTCCCTCCCCCCAAAAAACTAATCTATAAAGAAGTATCCATGCTTTCAAAAACAGGAACAGATACTTCTAAAAATAAGAAATATGTGTTTTGAATATGATTTCCATCTTCAAATTCTTTTCAAGCTGAATAAATTGAGATTAGAATCATCAGAGTAGCTCCCTTCCACTGTCTTGCTTTTCATTTTCTGATAATACAGGTTAATTTTAATAATGTAAAGATGGTAAATGGTATCTGTAAATCCAGAACGCCCTGAATCTGTTGATTTCACTCCTTTAAAGCTAGCAGAGTTTTGGCTAAACACAGCAGATTTTTCTATCAATCTATTTGTCTCTCATTACCCTCTCTCTGTGTGTATGTGTGTTTAACCCACTGTCTTAGAACATTAGAGATGGCCCAGTAAACTGTTAAATTCAATTTTCAACGTTGATATTGTTATTCGGATGTGGACAATTATCTTATGCCTTCCTTATGTGTCCTAGTCAATCTAATTCACTTTACCTTGGGAGAAAATTGGCAACAGACAGGGATATCTCTAGACCTCTAAACTCTTGCATTAACTAAGCAGAGAATGGAGAAAGCTAGCCCTTAAACTTCAGTAGGTAAATGCTAGTTGTCTTATGCTTTTGTATCGTCTTTATATGTGTTCGTGAATATTAGTTGTCTCAACCTTATAAATAAATAAATGAATTACATCTATGCAGACACGTTCTAAGTTAGCATCCATGATTCATTTCAAATCACCCAAAAGGTAACCAGAACAATAGACGTGTCTTTGAACACCCCGTTGCAGCAATCTATAGAGCTTCAGAGTAGAGTATGTCTCATTGTCTTCTGCTCTTCTTTCAATCTATTTTCTGCAGCCTTTGGGTTGTGAAAAAACTTGATGGGGTTCTGAAGTTCTAAGTTCTCACCAAAGCTTATGAAAACCTCCGATTTCCCTTCTAGATCTGTTATTCCATGTTCTATGATAAAGTATACAAAGGAAAAATATCAAGAACCACCAAAAGGGAGCATATAAAAGCTTCAAAAGTGTCCACGATTAACAGAGGAGATTCATTTTTGGTCACCATACTACAAAAAAGATGTTGAGATCTTGGAAAAAGTTCAGAGAAGAGCAACCAAGATGATCCAAGGCCTGGAGACTAAAACATATGAAGAACTGTGGCAGGATTTGGATTTGGCTAGTATAAGAAAAGACGAAACAGGGGGGCAACATGATAGCAGTGTTCTAGTATTTGAGGGGCTGCCACAAAGAAGAGGGGGTCACGTTATTCTCCAAAGCACCAGAGGACAGGACAAGAAACAATGGATGGAAACTGATCAAAGAGAGAAGTAACATGGAATTAAGGAGAAACTTCCTGACAGTGAGGACAATTAACTAGTGGAACACTTGCCTTCAGAAATTGTGGCGGTTCCATCACTGGAGGTTTTTAAGAAGAGACTATTCTATTCTATTCTGGAGGTTTTTAAGAAGAGACTTTTCTATTCTATTCTATTCTATTCTATTCTATTCTATTCTATTCTATTCTATTCTATTCTATTCTATTCTATTCTATTCTATTCTATTCTATTCTATATTCTATTCTATTCTATATTCTATTCTATTCTATATTCTATATTCTATTCTATTCTATTCTATTCTATTCTATTCTATTCTATTCTATTCTATTCTATTCTATTCTATTCTATTCTATTCTATTCTAATACAACGTCTTTTCTTGAGATTAAACTGAGAAGTGGAATGCCAGAGTGGCAACAGAGGGATATAAAAACCAGACATTTGCCCATCTCATTATTAAATAAATGCAAGGACACCACACTGCAAAACAACATCTATATGAGAACCAGCATGGTGTAGTGATTTAAGGACCCAACTAGACTGTGGGAGAGCAAGAGTTCTCATTCAGCCTTAAGCTGGGTAACTTTCAGGCCAGTCACATTCTCTGAGCCCTAGGAAGAAGGCAATGGCAAACCAATTCCCAAAATCTTCCAAGAAAATCGCCAGTATATGTTTCAAAGCAACTAACCCAGGGGTAGGCAACCTTGGCTCCTTTATGACTCGTGGACTTCAGCTCCCAGAATTCCTGAGCCAGCCATGCTGAGGAGAAATGGAGAGGTTTCCAAGCTGAGCCATGCTGGCTTAGGAATTCTGGGAGTTGAAGTCCATGAGTCAAAAGAGCCACGGTTGCCTACCCCTCACCTAGAGGAACACATGAAAGCATAATTAATGTTAATTAACGTAGACTTTATTAGTTTAGAGCAGGGGTAGGCAACCTTGGCTCTTTTATGACTCGTGGACTTCAACTCCCAGAATTCCTGAGCCAGCCATGCTGAGGGGAAAGGGAGAGGTTTTCAAGCTGAGCCATGCTGGCTCAGGAATTCTGGGAGTTGAAGTCCACGAGTCATAAAAGTGCCAAGGTTGCCTACCCCTGAACTAACCCAAAGGTGTATATTCCTTACACACACACACACACACACACACACACACACACACACACACTTTTTTTTAATTACCAGGGTTTCCCTAATTCACATTGGAAAAAAAAATCACATTTTCTTATTCCCGCCATTTATACTCTGCTGTAGGGTCTAAATATTTGTTTTGAAAACACGGACATATTTTTTTATTCGGGAGAATGCAAAAACTCTCGGAGTGGCAACTGCCATTTTAGGAGTTTGTTTTGGAAAAATTCTGCCGAGCAGAGGGAGTGAAAAATAAGTCAGTTCGAGCAAGGCACTCCGATAATGTTTTGCTGCAACTCTGTCACTTCGTGATGACAGAGTCAGGCTGCTTCCAGGCGCAACCTAAAAAGCAGATACTGTAAAGGAATGACCTCAAGGAAGGAACTAATCAATGGCATTTTTAACACAACACTGGCTGTCTCTTTCGCGTCTCGCACAACAGTTATGAAGCTGCATCTCCCAATAGGGCAGAGTCTGTCCAGATTGGGTATTTAGACATGGAACATCAAATAATAGGGTTGAAGGAACCTTGGAGACAGTGGTGGGATTCAGATATGGGAACAACCAGTTCTCTGTGTGGATGCCACTTCCAGAAGTCCATTCTGGGCCTGGGCAACAAAAAATTGGCTACTGGTTCTGTCGAAGTGGTATGAACTGGCTGAATCCCACCATTGCTTGGAGGCGTCCCCAACCAGTGGTGGGATTCAGCCGGTTCACACCACTTCTGCAGAACTGGTAGCTAATTTTTTGTTGCCCAGGCCTAGAATGGACTTCTGGAAGTGGCATCCATGCAGAGAACTGGTTGTTCACATATTTGAATCCCACCACTGTCCCTAACCCCAGTCCGAGCAAACTGTTGTAAGTCCAGGATTAGCTGCAGTATGTGTATATGGGTGGGGAATTTAGGGCTGCCAACTTCTCATGACAGAAAAATCAGTTTTTTTTTTCTCTTGATAATGAGCATACATCTTGAAATGAAGGAGTAGCGATCTGAAAACGAACACAAAAATCAACCAGATGTATAGGGCATTAGGGATTCTTAGAATAAGTGTTCTTCATTGCCTCAGAAATAAGTGACTTCTTAATAGCTATGTAACAAACCACAGGTAGATGTGACCTGATTGTTTGTAGGTAAGGGAATTAATGCCAAAGGCAATTGTTACAGGTCAAAGACATCCCGATGGTAAGTCTTATAAATAACATCAGCACAGATAACGCATGATGCTAGTTTTGTATCTAAAACAGGAAGATGATTTTTTTTTTAAAAAAAAAAGTCAACCTTGCCTCTCTTCCACTGTTTTTAAAAATAGAACACACATTGTGAATTACTCAGGCATTAATTTCAAAGACCCAAATGAACACTGGCTTCTTAAATTCTTCATCTAGTTGATGAGACTGCGTTGAGAAGTCATTTTTTGCTCCTATTTGGATATTACTGAAGATGTGACAATGTCCAATCTACCTCTTGTCAACATATAGAATCATAAAAGTCTGGAAGGGAGAGATTAACCAATAAATAACATTTTTTAAAAAAAAATATGTAAAGTATTAATACCACTTTACAATGCCTTGGTAAGGCCACACTTGGAATACTGAATCCAGTTTTGGTCACCATGATGTAAAAAAGATGTTGAGACTCTAGAAAGAGTACAGAGAAGAGCAACAAAGATGATCAGGGGACTGGAGGCTAAAACATATAAGGAACAGTTGCTGGAATTGGGTGTGTCTAGTTTAATGAAGAGAAGGACAAGGGGTGACATGATAGTAGTGTGCCAGTATCTCAGGGGCTGCCCCAAAGAAGAGGGAGTCAAGCTATTCTCCAAAGTGCCCAAAGGCAGGACAAGAAGCAATGGATGGAAACTAATCAGGAGAGAAGCAACCTAGAACTAAGGAGAAACTTCCTGACAATGAGGACCAGTAACCAGTGGAACAACCTGCCTCCAGAAGCTGTGAATGCTCCAACACTGGAAGTTTTTAAGAAGAGACTGGACAATAATAATAATAGTATTATTATTATTATAGAATAACAAAGTTGGAAGGGACCTTGGAGGTCATCTAGTCCAACCCCCTGCTTGGGCAGGAAGCCTTATACCATTTCAGACAAATCGTTGTCCAATCTCTTCTTAAATACCTCCATAGTTGGAGCACCCACAATTTCTGGAGGTAAGTTGTTCCACTGATGAATTGTTCTATCTCTCAGGAAATTTCTCCTTAGTTCTAGGTTGCTTCTCAGAAAGTTTAGAGAGAAGAACGTCAGACCAAGAACCCAAGGGAACGTGGGCTTCATCTTAAACCATCACAGGAGAAAAAAAAATGCTTGCAGAAATACACTCCTCCCTTGATTAAATAACCAAAATATTAATTAGCTTTTTGTAAAGTGAGTTTTTCTTTCTCCTTTTTTCACAATTAGGCATCCCAAAGGACTAATGCTGAAAGAGAGAACCATTGTAACTGTTACGTCTTTATATCATGTGAATATTAATTATAGATGAATATTCTGGGGTAGCATTATCATGTCAAACAGCACAGCATATGTAATTTTGTACCCCCTAGCCAGGGTTGATTAGCTGTTCTGTCTTAGCTATGCGGCTTATTCTGTAATATCTTTTATTTAAGATCTATTTGGGATCTACACATTCCTATCCCTTGGTTTCAGGAATGGGGGGGGGGAATAATAGAAATCTTCTCCTTATCCATGCTAGCAATGAGATATTTTAGATGCAAATTGCCGACCGTAACTAGCAGAGATACAGCATGTTCAAAATAGTTCTAAATTTTAGGATATTTACTGTACACCAGCAAGAGTAACTTCATTGGGACTGAACATCTTTCCTTAAAAATATATTGCAAACAACCCCCCTTATTTTTGAAAAAAAACCCTCCCACATTTGTATCAGTGTCTAATGATAACGCATTTATGATTCGATGTAGAATATCTGTACTGTCGACAAAATATTGTCTTTTGGAAATGGGTTTCTCTCAATATTCAGGTACTCCAAAGATCAGCTTTACAATTACTAACTGCAGACAGATACTTTAGCATGAAAGCTTTCCTAAACTGACTTGTACAATGAAAAACGAGCCTTTCTGTGTATATATACACCCCTCCATTTTCACACAAATAATACTACATTGTAATGAGAGCATAGATAACTTTTAATCTTCCTATTAATTATTTTCAGACTGATCAGGCACCAGACACTTTGCTAAATGTGCTGAATTCATAAATAGGCTTGAAATGACAATAGGAATAAGATGGTGGAGGTACACAGTTCAGCGTTCAGGAATCTAACCATCCATCTCGTTATTCATATGCCTTTCCATGTAAGAACTAATACACCTTAAATATATATGTATCCCCCCCCCAAATACAGGTAGTCCTTGATTTACAAGAGTTCACTTGGTCACTGTTCAAGAGTTCATTTAGTACTATTCAAAGATGTCAACATTTTTCCCACTTACGACAAACAGACTGAAAGAATTCTATGTAAGTAAACAAATTTATTGTTGGAACAACAAATCGTAACAGAAGCGGTGAATGCTCCAACACTGGAAGTTTTTAAGAAGAGACTGGACAGCCATTTGTCTGAATTGTGTGAGGTCTCCTGCCTGAGCAGGGGGCTGGACTAGATGACCTGCAAGGTCCCTTCCAACTCTAATATTCTATTCTATTCTATTCTATTCTATTCTATTCTATTCTATTCTATTCTATTCTATTTTATTCTATTCTATTCTCCTACAAACCCACTCTTTACCACTACTACTACTACTACTACTATATAGTGGGCCATATAAATACAGGTAATCTTGACCTACAACAGTTCATTTAGTGACCATTCAAAGTCATAACGGCACTGATAACCATGACTTATTACCGTGTTTCACACTTACGATGGTTGCAAGCATCCCAATGGTCACACAATCAAAATTTAGACATTTGGCAAACTGACTCATATTTACGACCATTTCAGTGCCCCGGTTGCACGTGACTCCCTTTTGCAACCTTTTGACAAGCAAAGTCAATGAGGGGAAGCTGGATTCACTTAACAACGGTGTCACTAATTTAACAACCGCAGTGATTTGCTTAGCGACGGTGGCAGGAAAGTTTGTAAGATGGGGCAGAATTCACTTGACCAATGTTGTTTCACTTAGCAACAAAGCTTTGGGGCTCCGTTGAGGCCGTAAGTTGAGGATTCCCTGTAATTGGCATCCATCCATCCATCCATCCATCCATCCATTCATTCATTCCTCTTTCTCTATTCATTCAATCATAACATTCTTGTTCAACCCTATGTCTGTTCTCCCGATATTTATCTCAATAAAATACCCCCATTACTTGTGTTTATATTCTGCCTGACATCAAAATATTTGCAGTGCAGAAGAAAGGTGGGGAGGAGAAAAAAATGAATGAGAATATGAAAGAAGGTTTTTGTTTTTTTTGTCTTCCTTTGTGTTTCTTTCTGCCTCTCCCAGCCCTTTAAAAAATAATAACCATCAGATTCATTAATTGTGTAGAATGTGCATAGGTAATAATAGCAAACATTAGATTTTAGAATTAAAATTACCAAAATGTGTCATGTTCACATTTGCCACAGAAGGGACATTAGTATATACTTACAAGAGGTGTGCAGAGCTTTGGATTCGTTCTCTCAGAGGTGCTTTGAGTGTGTAGGAGTGTGAACGTTGCATCTGTCTGGAGCATCTTAGATTAGCTGCTGAAGGGAGAGTGAATGTTGTGTTGACCTTATAATATCAATGGATCTGCAAACTTATTCAAGTTACTACATTCAAGTAAACATGGCCTGTTTATAAACCACTTGAAACAACTTAATTATAGTAATTATCTTCACGTTCTTCTAAGCGTTCTTTCCTCGTACAAATTGAATATGATTTTAGAAGCATTTTCAACATTTTTTCACCCCCTTAAATATCTTAGGTCACTTTCTGCCTTGATAATCAAGCCCCGAAATATCCATTGTGGATTTGTGTGTGTGTGTGTGTGTGTGTGTGTGTGTGTATGTTCTTCCTCTTCCTTTTCAGCAGCAGTACTTAAAATGGCTTTCCAAAGAAACCCAGTGGTAGATTTTCCCATGACTTTCTCTTCTTTTATTATGCACTTTATTTAGTTATTTATTACTTGCTCTGCTACCACAGCGTGCAATTAGAGATAAGCAGTTTTCACCATAAGATTCTTCTTTGTGGCTTTTCTTTGCCTCTTTCTTTTTTTCTTTTTTTCCCCCCCTTTTTTCTGTTCTTACACTTTTCTAGCTTTCTCTTTGAATTCTCATCTTTTTTTTTTCTTTTCCTAACTTTATATTAGGTTTTTTTCCCCCCCTGTTTTCTTTAAAAATGATCTATATGTATATAGGCATTACAGATAATCACTGTTATTTTAATGTACCCTCCTGATTGTATGTTCTAATGTCTGGCCCCCAGTATTATTTTGCCATATGGGTAAATGAAACACTAACCACTTCCATGCAAAGTACATGGTATAGTACAGAGCAATGGGTGTCAGTGAAAACACAGCAAGGCACTCATTAAAATGTGCAAAACTTGAGGCATAAGCTTAAATATTTAATACAAATGGAGTGGCAAAAATCAGGGAAAACATTGCCAGGTAGCTAACAAGTTCTACTTAATGTGAGAAAATGAATCTAAGTGTTTTGTAGTATATATATTTTTATATAGCCTGTGGATCTGACTTTGTAGAAAGATTGGAACATTGTCCTTTGAATTGTGCAAGCTAGTTCTACTTCAAAGCATTTTGGAGACGACATTCTCTCTATAGTGATGGGAAGCCCAGAGGTACAAAAAAAAAAAAAAGATTGGACCAATATCCTCTGCCTAACCTTCAGAGAACATAGAACATAAAATGATAGAGTTGAAAAAGATCTCTGAGGTCTTTTTGATCAACCCTGTTCAAGGCTAGGAGACCTTATACCATCCTGGTTAAACAGTTGCCCAGTCTATTTTTGAAAACCTCCAGTGATGGAAATCAACAACTCCAAGTGGGGAGAAATAAAGTAAGGAAGCAATGTTTACTTACATTATTCCAATTGTCAGGTCTCTGAGCTTCATGGTTTTCTTGCAGACATTTCATTACCAAACTAGGTAACATCATCCGTGCTATGCTACCTACTTCGATAATTAAAATCTGCCAGAAGATCGCCCATAATCCATGGCAGGCTGGCATCTAACAAAGAAAAGTGGTGGCGCTTCTGACAATGTGGTTTGTGGGCACTTGCTGTAAGAGTGGACATCAATTCAAACCCAGTTACACTAAAGGGGACGGAGACAGTGGTGGGATCCAGCCAGTTTGCACCAGTTTGGCAGAACCGGTAGCTAATTTTTTGTTGTCCACGCCTAGAACAGACTTCCGGAAGTGGCATCCACACAGAGAACCGGTTGATCACCTATTTGAATCCCACCACCGGACAGAGAGCATGTTGTATCTTACCTTTGTGCTTCTAAGAGGTGACCTAAATGAAACCAATTGGAAGACACTCCGTTTCTTGATGAAGGACAAGGGCAGTGGCTGTTTAAAATGATGAACTACAGAATTTCTCTTGAGCGCAGACATCCATGCTGTTTCTTTCTCCCTTGCCTCCACACTCCCGAGAAAAGACGAGCGTCTTAGTAAAGGTTACCTGCTGGTATTGATCTCACCTTTGTGACTATCTTTCTATTAAATTTTTAGCTGTTGCTGCTGTTGTAATTTCACACTTTAATGAGTTCCTTGGCGCTGGACTTTTTTTTTTTTTTTAATAATGAGTGCTGCTGTGTGTATGTGGTTTTATAAGGCTGTCTAGTTCTGGGGGACCTAATTATGCAGGGTCAAGCTAAACATCCTCCTCCCCCCCCCATATGAAGTCCTGTTTAGTTATCCTGACCTGAAACTGGGTCATGTTTCTAAGTATATCGGGAAAGACTGTAAGATTATGGAACTGCTTTTCTGAATCAGACCCCCAAGGGCAATTTCATTCTAAATTTAATCTGCCAGGTACTTTGGAGACGTGAGCGAGCCTTTCTCCATTCTTACTGCACAATATAATGCTCAGGACACAGATCTTCCATTTGGCTTTAAGACCTAATAGGTCTGCCTAAGTCTGTCCTTTTATGTCATCCTCTTTCAAGCAGTTGACTTAAACTGGAGTTGCATGACACCTTGTGCTGAAATCTCCCATGAGGATTGTATTGTATATATATTGGAGGGGGGCTGTTTTATTTTATTAACAATTGATCTTCACAATTAGTCAGATTTTTTTCCGAGTGGGTTCACAGTTGTTGTTGTGGAAAAACTGGTTAAACAGATATGGGCTCTTGTGAACGGAAATTGCATGATAACTTGTGCTGAAATCTTCCATAAGGATTGTATATGTCTGTTTATATAGATATTCAACTCAACTCAAACTAGTTCTCCACCCCAGTCAAAGAATGTCCATTGCTGAAAGATTGGAAGGGGCTGAACTTCTAGAATTTTTTTTATTCTACCTATTACATTAGATCAGACATGTCAAACTCGCAACGTCATGTGACATCGCACAACGTATCAAAGCTTTTTCGCCATTGCCAGCAATGGGGTGGGCATGGTTTCCCAATGATGCATCTGGCCCCCGGGCCAGCAGTTTGACACTCCTGCATTAGATAGATAGATAGATAGATAGATAGATAGATAGATAGATAGATAGATAGATAGATAGATAGATAGATAGATAGAAAGATAGATAGATAGAAACAGACACAGAGAGAGAGAGAGAGAGAGAGAGAGAGAGAGAGAGAGAGAGAGAGAGATACAGATATAGACAGACAGACAGACAGACAGACAGACAGATAGATAGATGGATAGACAGACAGACAGACAGACAGACAGACAGATAGATATGCAGATACACACACACACACACACACAGAGAGAGAGATACAGATATCGACAGAAAGACACATAGATAGATAGATAGATAGATAGATAGATAGATAGATAGATAGATAGATACAGATACACACACACACACACAGAGAGAGAGAGATACAGATATAGACAGACAGACAGACACATAGATAGATAGATAGATAGATAGACAGACAGACAGACAGACAGACAGACAGACAGACAGACAGACAGACAGACAGATATACAGATACAGACACACACACACACACAGAGAGAGAGAGAGAGATACAGATATAGACAGAAAGACAGATAGATAGATAGATAGAGATAGATAGAGATAGAGATAGATTTTTATTTTACTTTACTTTACTATACTTTACTTTTTACTTTACTTTACTTTACTTTACTTTACTTTACTTTACTTTACTTTACTTTACTTTACTTTACTTTACTTTACTCTACTTTACTTTACTTTTTACAATTGGTCTTAACAATTAGTCAGATTTTTCCAAGCTGCTTCACAGAAGGTGTTGAGGGAAAGACTGCTGCTGGTTAAATAGATACAGTATACGCTGTTGTGAATATATAAAGGGAAGAGATGCTGTCTTGGAAACAACACAAGAGAAGGAGGACCCCTCGATGGCTTAATGGTTAGAGAAAGAAGCTTAGGGTGAACCCGCTCTAATGGATCAGGCAGTTAAAAGTAACAGCGGGATGTTGTACTTTCAGACTTGCAAGCTTCCATTAAGGTAGCCTTATAATAAAATAGAATTTTATTATCTTCTCATGTTTCCTGTTTGGTTTACCTGGCAGGGCTGTGAGTCTGTATAATTCAGCATCTCGTCTCCTTATTCCCATAGTCTCTTGCCTTCATTGTTCCAATCTTCTTGGATGAAGATTATTGTGATGAAAAGGGAGAGTGGAAGTATGGTAGCTTGAGAAAGAAACTCACTATACGATGCAGAGCTAAGTAGAGGGTTGATGATGCCTAGCTAAGTACAATGTATGGAATCTTCCTCATCTCTCTCTCTCTCCCCCCCCCCCAGGAAACCTGGAGTTCATAAATGAAAATTCTTGCAACATAGAAGTCTTAAAATAATATAGTTGGAAGGAACATAGGAGGTCTTCTAGTCCAACCCTAGTGGACAATCCTAGTGGACCATCACTTAAACATGAGCCAGCCGTGTGCTGCAGCTGCCAAAAAAGCCAACATAGTGCTAGGCTGCATTAACAGAGGGAGAGAATCAAGATCACGTGAAGTGTTAATACCACTCTACAAGGCCTTGGTAAGGCAACACTTGGAATACTGCATCCAGTTTTGGTCACCACAATGTAAAAAAGATGTTGAGTCTCTAGAAAGAGTGCAGAGAACAGCAACAAAGATTAGTAGTGGATTGGAGGCTAAAATATATAAGGAACAGTTTCTGGAATTGGGTATGTCTATTTAATGAAGAGAAGGACGAGGGGGGACATGATAGCAACGTTCCAATATCTCAGGGGCTGCCCCAAAGAAGAGGGAGTCAAACTATTCTCCAAAGCCCCTGAAGGCAGGACAAGAAGCAACGGATGGAAACTAACCAAGGAGAGAAGCAACCTAGAACTAAGGAGAAATTTTCTGATAGTTAGAACAATTAACCAGTGGAACAACCTGCCTCCAGAAGCTGTGAATGCTCCAACACTGGAGGTTTTTAAGAAGAGACTGGACAGCCATTTGTCTGAAATGGTATAGAGTTTCCTGCCTGAGCTGGGGGTTGGACTAGATGACCTCCAAGGTCCTTTCCAACTATTATTATTATTATTATTATTAATAATAATAATAATAATGTTGTTGTTGTTGTTATCCCTCTGCTCGAGCAGAAGTCCCTATATCATTTCAGACAAATAGCTGACCAATCTCTTTTTTAAAGGCCTCCAATAATGGAGTACCCATAACTTCTGAAGGCAAGCTATTCTATTTGTTGATTGCTCTCACTGTTAGGACATTTCTCTTCAGTTCTAGGTTGCTTCTCTCCTTCATTAGTGTCCATCCATTGTTTCTTGTCTTGTCTACTGGTGTTTCGGAAAATAGGTTGACCCCGTCCTCTTTGTGGTAGCCCCTCAAATACTGGAATACTGCTATCATGTCCCCCCTACTCCTTCTTTTCTCTAGACTAGGCATAGGCAGTTCCTGACATTCTAATAATACCAGACCTCCTAATGCCATTTATAGCTAAGGTCTGATTCACACCTTCTTTAGGGGAGTTTGGAATCATGTCAAGTAACTCTTAAACTCAACAAAATTGCCTTTCTCAGTCTGAATGCTTTCTCTGACTCTTTGGCTTAGAACAGTGGTTCTCAACCTTTTTAATGCCACGACCCCCAACCAGTCGTAAGTCGAGGACTACTCAACCGGTTGTAAGTCGAGGACTACTCAACTGGTGCAGCACCGTTTGCAGAATGGGACTTTTGGCGGGCTCAGCAGGGCAGAGACAGCCTGGACGATTCCTGTTGGCTTTTGAAAGCCAATAGAATTAGACTCTATTCAAGAGAGTCTATTCTATTGGCTTTCAAAAGCCAATAGAATAAAAGGGAGTAGCACAGCTAAGGAAAAGGGGGGGGAAAATGGCGGACTGCGTTGTTTGGCGACGCCCGTGAAATGGTCGTTCAACCCCAAATGGGGGTCCCGACCCACAGGTTGAGAACCGCTGGCTTAGAAGAATTCCAGCCCAAGAGCCAACAGCTCTTTACAGCCATTTGGATCAACCATGTGGGCAAATAAGTCTTAAGTCAGGGAGATGAATAATTTGAGCAAGATGTGCAGGCACCTCAGACGATCAATTCAGGAGCTGCTTGTCATAGTGCAGACAAGGGGGCTTTGTTTCATCTTGCGGAAGTAGTTCACAGATGGATCCCCAAATTTAGAAGAATTCCGAGAACAATTAAAATAAAAATAGTAGCATAAGTTGGCTCCATAAGGTTCTGCTCAGTAGCATTTTTGGAGGAAAGCTTGACGTCTGTCCTGATCATGGGGGTCATGTTACCTTACCTTTTCCTATCTCCTCATTCGGGCTTCTTCTGTCTGAAAGCACTTAAGGAACTTGCTCGGGTTTCTGCTTGTCGGATTTCAGTCACTACCTCATTACTCAGGCTGCTGTTTTCCAGCCTGCCCACAGAACAAAAAATCAAACCCTAATGCTGTAGGCTGTTCAGCAATCCTCCCCTGTGGAAAAATACAGAGTCTGTTCAAGGCCTGCCTGCCTGAATGTTTAAGTAAGTCTTTAGTTACAGCTTGGTTTTTAAGCAAGAAGCCTAACCACTTCATCCTCATGGCTAAAGGAAGGTTTTGCCCCTTTGGTAAAGCAAAGGTTTCCATTTTCAGATGAGAAAACATTTTTTCAAAGTTGGGCCCTTGGTGAAACATTGCAGAAGAAGAAGAAGAAGAAGAAGAAGAAGAAGAAGAAGAAGAAGAAGAAGAAGAAGAAGAAGAAGAAGAAGAAGAAGAAGAAGGAGGAGGAGGAGGAGGAGGAGGAGGAGGAGGAGGAGGAGGAGGAGGAGGAGGAAGGAGAAGGAGAAGGAGAAGAAGAAGAAAGAAGAAGAAGAAGAAGAAGAAGAAGAAGAAGAAGAAGAAGAAGAAGAAGAAGAAGAAGAAGAAGAAGAAGAAGAAGAAGAAGAAGAAGAAGAAGAAGAAGAAGAAGAAGAAGAAGAAGAAGAAGAAGAAGAAGAAGAAGAAGAAGAAGAAGAAGAAGAAGAAGAGCCGCCTATGCAAAGAAGCTGAAGAAACAGTGGACCACTTGGTAAGCTGTTGCAAGAAGATTGCACAGACTGATTACAAGCAGCGGCATGACAAAGTAGCAACAATGGTGCATTGGAAGATCTGCAAAAAATATCATTTGCCTGTAAGCAAAAACTGGTGGATCATAAAATAGAGAAAGTCATAGAAAATGATAAAATTAAACTGCTCTGGGACTTCAGCATTCAAACAGACAAGCACCTGCAACATAACACCCCAGACTTAACAATTGTTGATAAGAAAGACAAAAAGTCTGGATAGTGGACGTAGCAGTGCCTGGAGATAGCAGAATAGAAGAGAAAGAACTGGAGAAGATAACAAAATACAAAGACCTACAAGTAGAAATAGAAAGACTGTGGCAAAAGCAAGCAAGGGTAGTACCAATAGTCATAGGCGCCTTGGGTACAATCCCAAAACAACTGGAGCACCACTTGAACACCATTGGCATTGACAAATTCGCTATTAGTCAATTGCAAAAGGCGGGCCTTACTAGGAACTGCTTCCATCCTGCGACGACATCTGTAATACCATCAAACATCCACATCTGCCTATCCCAGGTCCTTGGGAAGGACTCGATAGGTAGACAAAAGTGCCAAATCCAGTCTGAACATCTGGCTGACTGTGTGATGATCAATAATAATAATAATAATAATAATAATAATAATAATAATAATAATAATAATGAGATTCAAGGAGATTCATTATCACCATTACTATTTGTTATTGCACTGTTTCCTCTGTCAACAATACTGAATAACTCAGGACATGGCTATCAAACATCAAAAACATCTGCTAGACTATCCCACCTCCTTTACATGGATGATCTGAAGCTGTATGGAAAAACATCATCTGAAATAGAATCACTGCTCAACACTGTCCGTATATATAGCCAAGATATTGTAATGGAGTTTGGCTTGGACAAATGTGCCACACTTACTATCAAACAAGGAAAAATAGTGAAAACTGAAGGAATCAAGATGCCCCACGAAAATAACATTAAGAGTCTGGATGAGGAAGAGTACTACAAATACTTGGGTATCCTTCAAGCTGACAACATCAAGCACACTGAAGTCAAGAAAAAGATTAGAAGTGAATACATCAAGAGAGTGAAGAAGATCTTAAAGTCCAAACTCAATGGAGGAAATACCATAAAGGCAATCAACACCTGGGCAATCCCAGTCATTAGGTACACAGCTGGAATGGTGGACTGGACTCAAGCAGAACTAAAAGCAATGGATAGGCAGACCAGAAAAATAATGACAATGAATCATGCCCTTCATCCACGCAGTGACATTGATAGACTTTATCTACCAAGGCAAATAGGTGGGCGTGGAATGCTACAAGTACATCAGATGGTTGAAGAAGAAAAAAATGGCTTTGGAAGAATATCTGAAGAACAATGATGAAGATGCACTGAAATTAGTATATCAGGAAGGTTTACTAACTACTGGAGAGACCAAACTGGCCTACAAGAAAGACCAAATGAAGAACAGAATAGAGGCATGGGAAGACAAAGCACTACATGGCCAATACATGAAAAAAATAGCTGGGAAAGCAGATAATAATAAAACCTGGCAATGGCTAAGAGCAGGAAAATTGAAGAAAGAGACCGAGGGACTAATTCTGGCTGCACAAGACCAAGCCTTAAGGACAAATGCATACAAAGTCAAATTGAGAAGACAGCAACAGACAGTAAGTGCCGCCTATGCAAAGAAGCTGAAGAAACAGTGGACCACTTGGTAAGCTGTTGCAAGAAAATTGCACAGACTGATTACAAGCAGCGGCATGACAAAGTAGCAACAATGGTGCATTGGAAGATCTGCAAAAAATATCATTTGCCTGTAAGCAAAAACTGGTGGGATCATAAAATAGAGAAAGTCATAGAAAATGATAAAATTAAAGTGCTCTGGGACTTCAGAATTCAAACAGACAAGCACCTGCAACATAACACCCCAGACTTAACAATTGTCGATAAGAAAGACAAAAAAGTCTGGATAGTGGACGTGGCAGTGCCTGGAGATAGCAGAATAGAAGAGAAAGAACTGGAGAAGATAACAAAATACAAAGACCTACAAATAGAAATAGAAAGACTGTGGCAAAAGCAAGCAAAGGTAGTACCAATAGTAATAGGCTCCTTGGGTGCAATCCCAAAACAACTGGAGCACCACTTGAACACCTTTGGCATTGACAAATTCGCTATTAGTCAATTGCAAAAGGCGGCCTTATTAGGAACTGCTTCCATCCTGCGATGATACCTGTAATACCATCAAACATCCACATCTGCCTATCCCAGGTCCTGGGTAAGGACTCGATAGGTAGACAAAATGCCAAATCCAGTCTGAACATCTGGCTGACTGTGCGATGATCAATAATAATAATAATAAATAGCTGTATGCTCATAATATTAAGAGAGATTTCCAACAGACGTGAGCCTTATGAGACCAGACTGTTTTTCTCCTCATTGCATAGTCTCAGCACATGAGGAGGGATGTATGAATCTGAACATTTGTGAAGCAAAGAAAATAGTCACCCTTCCATGCTGGTCAGGTTTGGTAGGGCTTGGTAGGGGCGTCTGTTCCCAGACTGAAGGAGCCATATTGTGTGCACCCTGCTGTGTAAGTTTTAGAGACAGTGACCTTGTGACTGCGAGCCAGAGAAGACAATTTTAAAAGCATTAACTGCCTAGTTGAACATATAGGGGACTTAAACACAGAATTTAAACTGTCTGCAATCAAAATCTTCTATCCAGGTTAATTCATCAGTCTTCTTCTTCTTCTTCTTCTTCTTCTTCTTCTTCTTCTTCTTCTTCTTCTTCTTCTTCTTCTTCTTCTTCTTCTTCTTCTTCTTCTTCTTCTTCTTCTTCTTCTTCTTCTTCTTCTTCTTCTTCTTCTTCTTCTGGAACCTTGTAGGGTAGGCAAGGCAGGTTGTATGACGTGTGTGAGTTCCGGCACCTTTTTTTTTTTTTTTTTTTTTTACAAAAAAAGCACTGATTATTATTATTAAAGTTTGAAGGGACCTTGGAGGTCATCTCGTCCAACCCCCTGCTCAGGAAGGAAATCCTATACCATTTCAGACAAATGGCTGTCCAGTCTCTTCTTAAAAACTTCCAGTGTTGGAGCATTCATGCTTCTGGAGGCAAGCTATTCCGTTGGTTTATTGTTCTCACTGCTAGGAAATTTCTCCTTAGTTTTAGGTTGGTTCACTCCTTGATTAATTTCCATCCATTGCTCCTTGTCCTGCTTTGGACAACAGGTTGACCCCCTCTTCGTTGTAGGAGCCCCTCAAATATTGGAACAGTGTTATCATGTCACCCCTCGTCCTTCCCTTCATTTGACTAGACATACCCAATTCCTGCAATCAATCGTATGTTTTTATCCTCCAGTCTCCAATAATCTTTGTTGCTTTTCTCTGCACTCTTTCTACAGTCTCAATGTTATTTTTATAACATGGCAACCAAAACTGGATGCAGTATTCCAAGTGTAGTCTTACTAACACAACCTTAATATTCGTAACTGCAGAAACATCTACGTCATAAACACCGAGAATCCTATTAGTTTTGGATTGCTGGAGGACAGAATTGTTCAGTATCAATTAACTCTTTGTCCCCATTATTCAGTTTAAATGCTTCATCAGAAACCCCCTGAATTTAACACTAAGTAGCTCAGTCCCTGTTTGTTGTTTATCGGTAGTAGCATACAGTTGACTTTTCAGTACTATCTATTGACAGAGAGAAGATGCTGTATTCATACAGTTAACTGCAAAATAATATATTTTGGACCTCCACTGTGTGTTTAAATTGACACATTATGGAACATCTAAAAGTATCTGGTAAGGTGTTTGTTCTTCAGAGAGAATTTAGGATTCTCTGAAAAAGTAACACATTTCATGTTTGTCCATATGATAATAGTTTTTTTTTTATCTCACTCTTCTTACATGCTGGAAAAGGGTATGGTAAATACCGGCTCTTTAGGCAGCCATCTTATATAGCCAGCATATCATTTGTACTGTGTGGTGCAGCTGCTGGGAAAACAATTTTTTTCCCTCTGTTAAAGCTTTTTAATTCTTGCAAAATAATATTTTGCAATTATTATGAGCGTTCGCCTGCAAATGAAATTTGTCTCTCTGTGTGTGTGTGTTTTGTTCGTATTTAAGCAGCCAATTAGGGATTCATATACTCTTGCACCATGCCCATTTGCATAAGTCTAAGCTCTCTTTTGTACTGTAATTAATTCCAATTCTTTCTGAGGCACTTCTGATATGTTAATCGTGTCCTCAAATACCACAAGATGCAAAGCAACGTGTGTGTGTGTGTGTGTGTGTGTATGTGTGTGTGTGTGTGTGTGTGTGTGTTTAATCCCACACGAAGGAACGTCTCTAGTTTTTGTTTTAATGTGTTTGCACTTAATGCTGAAATGAAGCAATTAAAGGGTGTGTCCACACCTGTTTATTAAAATTAGCCCTGCGGGGGTGGGGGGGGGAGAATTGCCCTCAGGCCTGGTGCCCTGGAGAATCCTTCCAAGTCAGTAGATTACATGACTAATCTGCTCTGATGATCAGGGAAGAATTACTTCCTGAGGGATGCAAGGTGAAGGTAACAAAATGTCCAGAGATGCCTCTAGCTCAGTGGTTCTCAACCTGTGGGTCAGGACCCCATTTGGAGTCGAACGACCATTTCACGGGGGTCGCCAAACAACGCAGTCCGCCATTTTTCCCCCCTTTTCCTTAGCTGTGCTACTCCCTTTTATTCTATAGGCTTTTGAAAGCCAATAGAATAGACTCTCTTGAATAGAGCCTAATTCTATTGGCTTTCAAAAGCCAATAGGCATTGTCCAGGCTGTCTCTGCCCTGCTGAGCCCGCCAAAAGTCCCATTCTGCAAACGGTGCTGCACCAGTTGAGTAGTCCTCGACTTACGACCGGTTGAGTAGTCCTCGACTTACAACCGGTTGGGGGTCGCGGCATTAAAAAGGTTGAGAACCACTGCTCTAGCTTCTTCTTCTTTTTTTTTTTAATGTATGGTACTAGATGCTTCCATGGGGTCGTGATGGGTCGGACACGACTTCGCAGTTAACAACAAAACTAGATGCTAGTTGCACGTGCTATATATATACTCTAGATCAGGGGTCTTCAAACTCGACCCTTTGATGACTTGTGGACTTCAACTCCCAGAATTCCTCAGCCAGCTTGTCTGGCTGAGGAATTCTGGGAGTTGAAGTCCACAAGTCATCAAAGGGTCGAGTTTGAAGACCCCCTGCTATAGACAGCAGGAGAAAAGCTCGCAGCTATGCTTCTCAAAGATGTGAAAATTGCCTACTCCAGGGACATGGCAAGGGCATCCTTGAGCTCTGAACAGGGAAAGGATGGCGCAAAGGCACTCTGAAATCCCCACCCTAAGGCTCCAGTCACATAATTCCATCCGAAAGCTCTTCAAGAAACGTCTCGTAATGCGAGAAGACAGAGGGTGAACAGGAGCGCGGAGAAAGGAGAGTGAAGATATCAGTGAAGGGTGAGCTGGGCAGAGAAATAGGTTTTCTGCCTCTACATCTTTTAAGAGTTAAAAGGAGAATCATGAGTGCCCTTGTAGCATATAACAGAGGTTCCTCAACCTTTTGAACATCAGGGACCAGTTCCGTGGAGAGAGGTTTTTTGCACGGACCGGAGCGTGTGTGGTTTTATGTACTGCCGACATCCTACGGATGGGGCTTTGCTTGTTTGTGCGGACCGGTTTCTGGCAGACCGGAGGGTTGGGGATCCCTGGCATATAAATAGTAATAGTAATAGTAGTAAAGTTGGAAGGGACCTTGGAGGTCATCTAGTCCAACCCCCTGCTCAGGCAGGAAACCCTACACCATTTCGGACAAATGGCTGTCCAGTCTCTTCTTAAAAACTTCCAGTGTTGGAGCATTCACCGCTTCTGGAGGCAGGCTGTTCCACTGATTAATTGTTCTCACTGTCAGGAAGTTTCTCCTTAGTTCTAGGTTGCTTCTCTCCTCGATTAGTTTCCACCCGTTGCTTCTTGTCCTGCCTTCAGGGGCTTTGGAAAATAGCTTGACTCCTTCTTCTTTGTGGCAGCCCCTGAGATACTGGAACACTGCTATCATGTCCCCCCTTGTCCTTCTCTTCGTTAAACTAGACATACCCAATTCTAGCAACCGTTCCTTATATGTTTTAGCCTCCAGTCCCCTAATCATCTTTGTTGCTCTTCTCTGTACTCTTTCTAGAGTCTCAACATCTTTTTTACATCGTGGTGACTAAAACTGGATGCAGTATTCCAAGTGTGGCCTTACCAAGGCATTGTAAAGTGGTATTAATACTTCGTGTGATCTTGATTCTATCCCTCTGTTAACGCAGCCTAGCACTGTGTTGGCCTTTTTGGCAGCACACTGCTGGCTCATATTTAGGTGATTGTCTACTAGGACTCCGAGGTCCCTCTCACAGTTACTACTATTGAGCAGGACTCACTGCAGAACATTTTCATCTCTGCCTCTTCCGCAGGAACTAAATTTTGTCCTAATCAAGGTTTGATATCTGTTCTTAGTCGATCTTAAATCTGCCACTGTACACAGTCCTCAACTTACAACAGTTCACTTAGTGACCGTTCCAAGTTACAACGGCACTGAAAAAAGTGACCTAGGACCATTTCTCACAGTTGACAGCGACCTGTTGCAGCGTTCCCGTGGTCACGGGATCAGAATTCAGACGCTTGGCAACTGGTTCGTATTTATGACCGTTGCCGTGTCCCAAGGTCACGTGATCCCCTTTTGTGACCTTCTGAGACTCAAGGTCAATGGGGGGAAGCCAGATTCACTTAACTTATCAGCTGCAGGGATTCGCTTAACAACGGTGTCAAGAAAGGTTGTAAAATGAGGCAAGGCTCACTTAACAAGTGTCTCGCTTAACAACCGTGGTCATAAGCTGAGGACTATCTGTAAATGCTTCTAATGTGACGGGTGGAATCCTGTGGAACATAGATCTTTTTGGTATAAATTTCCATCTCCTCCATAGTTGTTGCTGGATTCGCCCGCAAAGTTTGGAAGCATTTGTTCTCATTGCAGGAATAATCCATAAACTCTATGAGCTAATTGAGAAGATTATGCACCTTGAAAAGCGCTGCTGCTAAAACGATGCACCCTCCTAACAAGTATTATCTTTCCTATTCATTGGAGGGGGGGAAATAACACGATAGAAAGAGCAGAATAAAAGGAATCACTTTGTTTAGTCTGTTCTTTGGAAATTCAGCTTTAGGAACCTCAGACATTTATTACATGGATTGTTTAAATTTTATGCTGTCCAGGAGCCACTGCTGTGAAATAGGTAGCATATAAATAGTTGAAACAAACAAATAATTCAAATAACATCCTAAGATATAATAAAATACAGTTTAAGGTGTTTATTTGATTTGGTATTCTTCCTAATGCATCAATAGCTAGAGGGGTTACTTCACAAGGGGTTACTTTACATTCTATTTTTATTGCTAAATCTGTCTAACTATCTGTCTGCCTGTCTGTCTGCCTGTCTATCTGTCTGTCTATCATCTCTCTATCTATCTGTCTGTCTCTTGATCGCTCACTCTATATCATTTGTCTTTCTCTCTCTCTCTCCTCTCTCTATCAATCCACCACCTATCTGCCTACCTATCGAGCTAGCTAGCTAGCTATCATTTGTCTTTTGCTGTCTGTCTGTCTGTCTATCATTGTCTATCATCTCTCTCTATCATCTCTCTATATATCTATATCTATATCTCTCTATACATCTATATCTATATCTCTCTATACATCTATATATCATCTATATCTATATAAATCATCTGTCATCTATCACCTCTGTCTGTCTGTCTGTCTGTATCTATCTATCTGTCTGTCTGTCTGTCTGTCTGTCTGTCTATCTATCTATCTATCTATCTATCTATCTATCTATCTATCTATCTATCTATCATCTTACTCTTGTATTGGATATGCTATATTCTAGATGGCCATTTGTACATCATTCTTTTCAACAACCTCTTTCAATGTCATGATTATATCACATTTGAGAAACTCAGAAATTATAATTTTGGTGCAGATGCCAATGGATCATAGTGTTGTTATTTACAGTCAATCTGTTATTATGTGTGTGTGTGTTTTTAATATTCATGGCAGAATAGCATCGTACCAAGAACAAACAGCAAGAATAACATCTTTATTATTATTGCACTCCACTCCACTTTTGCCAAAACACAAGGCATACGCTGAGGGTTCAAGCTGAAGCATTAGAAGTGAAAAGGAAGAAAAATAATTTAAAAAAAGATCTCAGCCGTATGTCCTTAAGGTTACAGTATTTTAATGGTGACAAGATGAAAGAAATAGTCTCTGAAAGTGTTGTTAATCTTGCCACATAAACTTAATTCTTTCCTCATTCTCTGCAGCCAGTTGGAATGACTGATTTTGTGTAGACATATTTCAAAAAAATAAATGAAAACCTTTTTTTCCCCTCCCCTTAGCCTTCAGTTTTGATAAATACTTCATGATGAAATTCTTTTTTTTTTTTCCCCACCTCTCATTTGAGACAAATGGAGTAACGTTATATCTTGGAGAGAAGAGGCTGAGGGGAAAAAAAACAAGGAAACAATCCCGATAGCTAGGCTACATTTCATTAATCAGGAGCCCATCTTTCTCAGATAAAATATTGAATATCTACTAGACCTAACTGACTAGAAAATGAAGATTCCCATGCAAAGCAAAGCAAAGCATATAGCCTTGAAAAGACAATGTTTAAATATATATATATTTATATATGTCTTCTGTTGGAAGGAAAAAGAAAGAGACATGAAATAATTATATTTGGGGTTGTCATTCTATGAAAAATGAATGCCTTTTGATATTGTAAAGTCACTACCAAAAATTTTCTCCCTTCGTGGGTCCTATGCCTCCTTTTAAAACACAAACACAGCTGCAGAGCAAATTGCATGCAAGATATTTCACTGAAATACAGATAGCCCTGGACTTTGTTGTTGTTGTTGTTAGTTGCAAAGTTGTGTCCGACCCATCGCGACCCCATGGACAACGTTCCTCCAGGCCTTCCTGTCCTCTACCAACTTCTGGAGTCCATTTAAGCTCACGCCTACTGCTTCAGTGACTCCATCCAGCCATCTCATTCTCTGTCGTCCCCTTCTTCTCTTGCCCTCCATCTTTCCCAGCATCAGGCTCTTCTCCAGTGAGTCCTTCCTTCTCATTAGGTGGCCAAAGTACTTGAGTTTCAGCTTCAGGATCTGGCCTTCTAAAGAGCAGTCAGGGTTGATCTCCTCTAGGACTGACCGGTTGGATTGCCTTGCAGTCCAGGGGACTTACATCCCTCCATTTAGTGTCCGTTCAGAGTTATAACAGCACTGAAAATGAGTGAATGCAAGGTTATTGGTAGGGCAATATTGGAAGAAGGATTATTTGCCTACTATAGAAGAATGGACGCTTAAAGTGTCAAATTTAGCAGAAATGGTGAAAATTTCTGCTTACTTGAAGGATCATTCACAAGAAAGATACATTTCGGTATGGAGAAGATGGATAGATTATATTCAGAATAAATATGGGACTAAAAAATTCCATCTAGTTTATGAGTAAATTTTAGAGTATTATTATTATTAATAGTTTATTATAGTAGAATTGTTATTAGTTTTATTATTATTTTTAGTATTAGTATTGGTAACAATTTGGATATTGTATTGTCTAATAATATCGACTTGTTTATATTATTATGTTTATTTTTAATTTGTTTATACCTATGTTAAAGGGGAATTAAAGCACATTATGGACTTGGTTAATTATATAGTTGGTTAATGTTAGTTAGAGTTTGATTATTATATTTGTAACCCTGTACTTAGCTCTGGGAAGTGGGGGAGGGAGAGGGGGGGTTTAGGGTGGGTGGGTTTTGGGGTGTATATTGTAATTTTTATAAAACTTTTCAATTTAAAAAAAAAGAAAATGAGTGAATTATGACCGTTTTTCATGCTGTGACAGCATCCTCATGGTCACGTGATCAAAATTCAAACACTTGGCAACTGACTGGTATTTATGACAGTTGCAGAGTCCCGGTGTCCCAGGATGCCTTTTTGTGATTTTCTGACGAGCATAGTCGAAGGGACACTCCAACTTCACTTAACGACCGCATTGCCGATTTAACAACTGCAGCAATCCACTTAACAACAGGGTCAAGAAAGGCTGCAAAATGGGGCAAAGCTCACTTAGCAAATGTCTCATTGAGCGACATAAATTTGGGCCTCAATTGTGCTCGTAAGCTGAGGGCTACCTGTACCTGCTACCTTTTAGAGCTGGCAGATTCTGAAAATGGTTCTCCCACTGTTCATAAATCTTTGTGCAAAAAGAGAAAGAGGGATTAAGCTAAAGGTGGAGTCCACAACCCCCGGGGCTGAAGTCCAGTACCATGAGCTGTTCAGAACCAGGCTGCGGAAGTTGGAATTGGGCATGTCTAGTTTAATGAAGAGAAGGACGAGGGGGGGATGTGATAGCAGTGTTCCAGTATCTCAGGGGCTGCCCCAAAGAAGAGGGAGTCAAGCTATTCTCCAAAGCACCTGAGGGCAGGACAAGAAGCAAGGGATGGAAACTAATCAAGGAGAGAAGCAACCTAGAGCTAAGAAGAAACTTCTTGACAGTTAGAACAATTAACCAGTGGAATAACTTGTCTCCAGAATGCTCCAATACTGGATGTTTTAAAGAAGAGATTGGACAATCATTTGTCTGAAATGGTATAGGGTTTCCTGACTGAGCAGGGGGTTGGACTAGATGACCTCCAAGGTCCCGTCCAACTCTATTTTATTCTGTTATTCCACTGGGTCATTCTGTTCATTTCCTTACCCACCAGCTGCTCGAATAATGCTTTATTACTTCTTAAAGTTGCCCCAAAGTGTTGGTTTATAACAGGAAAGAGAAACAGAACAAATCTTTTGTCTGCCTCTTTCCATTAATGGTAAATCACCACCCCTTCTTAACAGCAGAATATTCCTCCGCTCCAATGTAAACTTGGCATCCAACCGCCATTTTAAATTCCTTCCTCTCTTAAAATTACGGAACAAAATCTGGGCTGAATAATTTAACTCTGGTCTTGTTCAAAATGCAAGCCTTTTTGAAAAGAAAAAAGAAAGAAAAGGGAAAGAAAGAAAGAAAGAAAGAAAGAAAGAAAGAAAGAAAGAAAGAAAGAAAGAAAGAAAGAAAGAAAGAAAGAAAGAAAGAAAGAAAGAAAGAAAGAAAGAAAGAAAGAAAGAAAGAAAGAAAGAAAGAAAAAACCAAACAACATGGAAAAGGTCAACTTTAGGAGGCGTGTGTCACATTCTCGATCTGAGAAAGAGCCATATCAAATACAGTAAATGGCTCCTATTTTCATTTCCCATCCCTCCCTCCGTTCTTGTGGCAACTGAAAACAAGCAAGATGGCTTCAGCCAGGTTCGTTGCAGAGTTGACAGAACCTTCACGTGCGGAAGTGTTTTTCTTCCATTCACTTCTCTCTAGTCTCCAGACCCTTTATTTTTTATTTGTTCAGTTGCAATCTAGTTTCACTGTGAATATTTGAAAGAAGTGATGCACCCGACCAGATATTAATGGCTCAGTGGCTACCAAACGCTGTTTTCTAACACCCAGGGAGAGAGGGTGTGTATATATGAAACCACCCTGCAGGATGCAATTTATCTTCAGCTGCTTTGCAAGTCAGAACATATTGCATCTCTCTGTAGGGTCCTCTCTGAAGTGTCCAAATCACTCAGTATCAGAAATGGAAATTGACCTTTTGTCCTTTTCTCATACTTAGATTTGTTGGAATTGCCCAATGCTTTGGGGATAAATTGGTGAAAGATGCCTTGAAGCAGAACAAGCACGAGCATGGGCCCTGCCTGGTACTCTTTAAAGCAGCCACAGCTTTTGTGGATGTGATGGAAGATAGTGAGGAGGTGGATTTCAAGGGCAGTAAAAGGCAATCCAGCCTAGATAATAGATGTGAGAGAAAGAGGGTGAAGAGAGTTGCTCCTCAACTTTCCAACAAAGGCTGGTCAGGGAGAGAATCAGTTTGGTATGCAGAGTTCAAAGATTAAGAAGCCAGACCATGAGATTCAAGGACGTTATATACCAGACCTAGAGATGCTTACTCATAACCATAATTTTCCACTTGATTGCGCAATGGTGACCTGATCCAGAAGGATCTAATGTCCTAACCATGCAAGCCACCATGTTCTAGAGTGGCCGTTTCAGACATGCACTCCAAAGTCGTCCCCTTCTTTTATTGCCCTCCATCTTCCCAGCATTAGGCTCTTCTCCAGTGAGTCCTTCTTTCTCATTAGGTGGCCAAAGTACCTGAGTTTCAACTTCAGGATCTGGCCTTCTAAAGAGCAGTCAGGGTTGATCTCCTCTAGGATTGACCGGTTTGATCGCCTTGCAGTCCAGGGGACTCACAGGAGTCTTCTCCAGCACCATAGTTCAAAGGCCTCCATTCTTTGGCGTTCAGCCTTTCTTATGGTCCAACTTTCACAGCCAATTTACCAGGATAATCCCATAGTTTACATCCTTAATTTTACCCATTTGCATGCCATGCTTTAAAAAGAGATTGGTTCTTTGGAGAATCACCAGTATTGTTATTGTTATTGTTGTCATTATCGTTGTTATTTTGCTTCTTGCTTAGTTCCTCTCCACCTCCCGCTCACTCACCCCAATATTTTTTTTTTATTATTATTACTTCAAAGCTTTTTCGGTCATGCTCTTTTACCCTTAGATGTTTCAATTATGCAGCAACAAGGTGGATGTGTTCTTTGCTTTGTTGAGCTGGTTTCATTTTGCCACCTCAGCTTTGCAAGCAGTCACCTATTTTTAACTTCAAAAGCAGTCTGCCCCCCCCCCCCTTGAATTTCAGAAAACAAACATGTTTCTATCAGAAGGAAGGTGAGGCTAACTCCCTGCCTGCCAGATTGTATTTATTCTTCCCATCCCATTTTTTCTTCTTCTCCTAAAACTTGGCCTGTTAAAATAAATTTGGTGAAAGTGTTTTTTCTTCTATTTAATATGGGTTTGGGGTTTTTGGGGGGTGGGGGGCTGGCTTAGGAGCCATATTTTATTGGAGAAATGTATCCAACACATTTATAGGAAAATAATAATATAATAATAATGATGATGATGATGATGATGACGACGACAAAAAAGTCTGGATAGTGACGTGACAGTGCCTGGAGACAGCAGAATAGACGAGAAAGAACTGGAGAAAATAACAAAATACAAAGACCTACAAATAGAAATAGAAAGACTGTGGCAAAAGCAAACAAGGGTAGAACCAATAGTAATAGGCTCCTTGGGTGCAATCCCAAAACAACTGGAGCACCACTCCAGGAAACCCTATACCATTTCAGACATATGGCTGTCCAGTCTCTTCTTAAAAACTTCCAGTGTTGGAGCATTAACCGCTTCTGGAGGCAGGTGGTTCCACTGGTTAATTGTTCTAACTGTCAGGAAATTTCTCCTTAGCTCTAGATTGCTTCTCTCCTTGATTAGTTTCCATCTGTTGCTTCTTGTCCTGCCTTCAGGCCTTTTGGAGAATAGCTTGACTCCCTCTTCTTTGGGGCAGCCCCTGAGATATTGGAACACTGCTATCATGTCACCCCTCGCCCTTCTCTTCGTTAAACTAGGCATACCCAATTCAAGCAATCATTCCTTATATGTTTTCTCCTCCAGTCCCCTAATCATCTTTGTTGCTCTTCTCTGTACTTTTTCTAGAGTTTCAGCATCTTTTTTACATCATGGTGACCAAAACTGGATGCAGTATTCTAAGTGTGGCCTTACCAAGGCATTGTAAAGTGGTAATACTTGATGTATTTTTTTTTAAAATGTTATTTATTGGTTAATCTATCTCATGATTCAGGATCCTTGTTTGTTTTCATGGGATGTTAATAGTCATCAGAATTTTCAAAGGAGCTCTGTTTTTAAAACTGTATTTCAATACTTCACATCACTGTCTTCTATTTTGTTGACTGTGCTACCTATCTATCTGGCTTTCCATGAATATTGCATGCCCATGTTTTGATTTACTTGCTTGGGGTTATGACCCATTCCGTTAGAGCTGACTGCTTAATTAAGTTTCCAATTGTTTTTGTTTGTATCCACTGCCCTAGTTTTTTGAAAGAACTAGCCAACATGAAGCTTGCATACTTTTGTCCTTGTCCCATCAATGACATTGTCCTCTAATCAGTTGTCCCCCCCCCACACACGTACAATCCCACACCTCTCTTATTAGCTGTGCACTTGATGAGATTTTAATTTTGAGACACTTTGGAGATGCTCAACAGGACATTAAATTCATATTGATCAGGTAGTCACAAAACTGTTTAGAAGGGACAGCATTACAGTATTTAATTCCCTGTCTAATATTTGGAAAGCAGCTGGCTCAAACCATTTGGTTCTCTTAGCCCAAAACTAATTTTGCTGTCTTACCCAGTCATTAGCTTCCAAATAAATCCACTGACATGTATGAAATGAGATAAAAGAAGTTGTTCTTGTCCTTTGCTCTAAAGCAAAGTAGTTTCTGATTACATTAAGTTTTCCATAATTCTGCGGTCTCTATATATATAAAATAAATAAAGAGTAACAGTCTGAAATTTTGGAATAATATCAAGAATAGTCTTGATTCTTGATTTTGGAGTCCTTCCATATTCGTTCAATCATACCCAGGCTTCCTTGCCAACTGTTATAGTCTGTCTGTGAGCTTCGTAATGAGGTATGAGGACAATTTGTAATCAGAGTACATTTCAGCTTTCACAGATTGTTAACTATTTCTGCTGGGGTAAGTGTGAGTTACACTCTAAACCAGACATGTCAAACTCGTGACGTCACGTGACGTCACACAACGTATCGGGACAGTTTTGCCATCGATAATAATAATAATAATAATATTAAAGTTGGAAGGGAGCTTGGAGGTCATCTAGTCCAACCCCCTGCTCAGGCAGGAAACCCTACACCATTTCGGAAAAATGGTTATCCAGTCTCTTCTTAAAAACTTCCAGTGTTGGAGCATTCACTGCTTCTGGAGGCAGGTTGTTTCACTGGTTAATTGTTTTAACTGTCAGGAAGTTTCTCCTTAGTTCTAGGTTGCTTCTCTCCTTGGTTAGTTTCCATCCGATGCTTTAACTGTCAGGAAGTTAAACTAGACAGACCCAATTCCAGCAGCTGTTCCTTATATGCTTTAGCCTCCAGTCCCCTAATCATCTTTGTTGCTCTTCTCTGTACTCTTTCTAGAGTCTCAACATCTTTTTTACATCATGGTGACCAAAACTGGATGCAGTATTCCAAGTGTGGCCTTACCAAGGCATTGCAAAGTGATATTAACACTTCATGTGATCTTGATTCTATCCCTCTGTTAATGCAGCCTAGCACTATGTTGGCCTTTTTGGCAGCTGCAGCACACTGCTGGCTCATATCCACTAGGACTCTGAGGTCCCTCTCACAATTACTGCTATTGAGCAAGGTACCCCCTATACTATACCTGTATGTTTGGTTTTTCTTTCCTAAATGTAGAACTTTACTTGTTTCACCGTTGAATTTCATTTTATTAGATAGTGCCCAGTTTTCAGGTTTGTCCAGATCATTCTGTATCTTAAGCCTGTCTTCTGGAGTGTTGGCTATTCCTGCCAGCTTGCTGTCGTCTGCAAATTTGATGATATATCCCCTCGCCAAATTGTTGATGAAGATGTTGAAGAGCACTGGCCCTAAAGATACTGGAATACAGCTATCATGTCCTTCCTCGTCCTTCTCTTCATTAAACTAGACATACCCAATTCCACCAGCCTTTCTTTATATGTTTTAGCCTCCAGTCCCCTGATCATCTTTGTTGCTCTTCTCTGCACTCTTTCTAGAGTCTCAGCATTTGTTTTTTTTACATTGTGGTGACCAAAACTGGATGCAGTATTCCAAGTGTAGCCTTACCAAGGCATTGTAAAGTAGTATTAATAGTTCTCTCAGATATTGCCACAAGGAGAAAAATAGGGGCCATATCCATAAAAGATGTATTCACTAATGCTCCTTCCTCCAGAACCAGGGATTAATAGCAATGTAGGGACTATATGAGACCCACCTTCAACTGAATCAATGTGTTGTCAGAAACACAACTGGGTCCTTCAAAGGCTAGCTTAGAGATGCTGGTCTTTGGTATGAGCTTGAGGGGCATGGGTGTGTACACATGCTGGTTCTGGTGTGTGACTCCATCAAAAGGTCAATCTTAATTGCCCTTCCTTGTGTCTGTCAGCTTGCTTTTTTTGTATAGATGGGGTCTGTGGGTTTGGATGAATGGGTTCTTTGTCTAGCTAATTACTCTTGCCCAGGTAATTGGTTTTTACTATTTATCAGTTGACCGAGCAATCTTCACAGATGTCTTTGTTAAAATGTACCTGTTTGATTGCAACATAGCCTTGGTAGATTATTTCAGACAGTGGAAGAAAAAAAAAATATCTCCTGTGATTATTAGTGATTATTAAAATTCTTCCCACAATATAATAAAAATGTAGTCCTCCCTTCAGACTACGCTCCCCTCTAAAAGATTAGACTCTTGGGACCTCTTTGTGGAAAATGAGCCATCTTTGATCAGCTGGCTCATGATTTATATGGTGTTATTAAAAAAATGGCCTAGGTTCAAAAAGTTGGCTGTAGAAAAGTTACATTGGCTGTGGAACATGGAAGAGAATATGATCATAATTTGGAAATAGATGTGCTGCAGTGATTGAACTTATGAAATGAAAGGCTTGCCTGTTTGGCTCTCCCAAAATTAGTCCTTCTTCTTCTTCTTCTTCTTCTTCTTCTTCTTCTTCTTCTTCTTCTTCTTCTTCTTCTTCTTCTTCTTCTTCTTCTTCTTCTTCTTCTTCTTCTTCTTCTTCTTCTTCTTCTTCTTCTTCTTCTTCTTCTTCTTCTTCTTCTTCTTCTTCTTCTTCTTCTTCTTCTTCTTCTTCTTCTTCTTCTTCTTCTTCTCTTTCTCCTTCTCCTTCTCCTTCTTCTCCTTCTCCTTCTCCTTCTCCTTCTTCTTCCATATCCATTATCAGACATTGGCGATCATGTTGGCGATCCTGTTTTTATCAGCAGCCGCGCAAAAAAGTGCTGTTGAGTTTTGTCCAAACCAGTCCCTTAGATTTTGAAGCCATGGTGTTCTTCTTCTGCCTGGAGCTCGTTTGCCTTCCATCTTTCCCTGGAGGATTAAATGGAGTATGCCGTCTTTTCCTGGGTGTCGCATCACATGTCCAAAATATTCTAACTTTTGCTTTTTAATTGTTTTGATGATTTCCCTTGGCTTTCCCAGGTGGCTTATCCCCTCCTCATTTCTGATCTTGTCAACCCAGCTTATACGTAACAGCCGCCTGTAAATCCACATTTCAAATGCTTCTAGTCTCTTCAGGTGGCCTTCTGTCAGAGACTGACTCTCTACTCCATAGAGCAGGATAGAAAATTAATCTTACAAAGGAGATTTCTTCAACTTTTAAATGGCCTAATAAGGCAAAAGTTTAACAACATGTTAACTAATGACATTTTTTCATTAGTCTCTTTAGTTAGCATAATAAAAAAAAATCTGCCTCACTCTGAAAATTCTCAGTGCATTTATCTTGGAAAGTAAGTGCACGTTCAACTCATTTTTTTTTCTTTTTGTTCTAGATATAAACTCTGCTAATTCTGTCACAAATAACAAACAACTTTTTTTGTGGCTACCATTCAGACCTAAATCCTTAGCAGAAAACTCTGGCTATTCTATCAGTTTTAGGCTTCACTGCCATGGCCTTCTCATGTATCATTTTGGCATGTTGTTGCTGTTGATTTTATTATTATTTTACAAAAGCTATAGCTTCACAAACTAACAAACTAACAGACAGATATGTTAACATATGAGAACTATGAGAGAGAGAGAGAGAGAAAGAGAGAGAGTGGTGTTCAGCCCAGATTGTTGATTGCTTCTGGCTCATCTTGAATTAGGTCACAAAGCTAATTAGACCAGATATTTATTTATTTATTATAGTATTCAGAAATCATTTCTGGAAAAGGCAGTAGTGTTACAGTGCTTCGAACTGATGTATATTCAAAGAGAACATTAATAAGTATTACCTTTTCAGTTTTCACGTGACAGGAAATTCCTCCTTAATTCTAGGTTGCTTCTCTCCTTGATTAGTTTCCATCCATTGTTTCTTGTCCTGCCTTCTTTGTGGCAGCCCCTCAAATATTGGAGTGCTGCTATCGTATCTGCCCTAGTCCTTCTTTTCACTAGACTAGATATACCCAATTCCTGTAACTGTTCTTCGTAGGTTTTAGCCTCCAGCTCCTTAGTCATCCTTGTTGCTCTTCTCTACACCCTTTCCAATGGTAGTAGTGACAATGATGACACTGTGTTTGATGTTATTGAGTGGTAGCTATAGTGTCATACATCTTACAGAGGTTGGAGAATTATAAATATTAGGAGTAGGTTCCATTCTTATTGAGGATGCTATATACTCAAGATACATTGAGTAATGTATACTTAAGATCCTGTGTACTTACACAAAATGGTCTGGGATAGACTATAGCTGTCCTATAATAATAATAATAATAATAATAATAATAATAATAATAATAATAATAATAATAATAATAATAATAATAATAATAATAATCCCCCAGTGAGGCACTACCTTGATGTGGTTGTGGGGCTTGTGTACTCTGAGGAAGATGAGAGCTATGCCAGAGGTTCAACCATACTGGACAGGTCTCATCAGAGGAGTCAGACAAAGAATGTCTCTCCCATAAAAAATATGGTGAGACGTAAATTTCAGAATGCCATACCGGCTCGGACGTCACCCGGGTTAACAAGGTCCGCACTAGATATTGGAGTTCCTGGATATCTGGTGAAAAATGGGTTACAGGACTCAGGACTGTTGGCTGAGCAACCAGGGCCAGCAGCTGCAGAACTACTGGAAGAAAAGGTGTTTACCCGTCGCAGATACACAGTGATGGAAAACAAAGAAATAATGATCTGTTACTACAGATCAAGTCCAACAAGAAGAGGATATCTAAAACGAATGCACCAGTTCTGGAAAGAACAACATCCAGAATCAGAAATAACAGAACAGAGACTAGCAGATCAACGCCGATTTATAACACGAAATAAAATATTCACAGAAACAGAATTGGACGAACTGCAAAGGTTTACCCAGGGCAAAGAAATCAAAGCCTTACCAGAAGTAATTCAGAATGTAGAGGCAAACCAGGAGGAGTTGGCAATGAAGGAATCTAGCAGAGATATACAACTGTTCTCATTTGGAAACCAGGCACCTCTACCTCAGGAAGAACAAAACCCTCTAACTAAAGAAATAAAAGAATTGAAACAAAGAATAACTGAGCATCTAGAACAGCACAAAAACAACAGAATAAGGCTACCTGCATTGAAGCTTGTTCCAAAGAAACAGCTAGCACAAGCATTAAAAGATGCAAATATTGCAATATCAAGTATAAGCACCAATTCATTGCAAGAAACAAACCAACTAATGTACAGCACAGCTGCAGTTATAACAGAATACCTGGGATGCAAAATCAACAAAGAAGAAAAACAAACAAACAGTGCACCACAAAAATGGAAGGTTAGACTAGAAAATAAGATCAGCAAGTTAAGATCACATGCAAGCAAGCTAGAACAGATGAAAGAAAAGAAGCTGAAGAACAAGAAGACCAAAGAATACCTAATCAAGAAATACCACTTAGAAACAAGGAAGATCAAGGAAGCACTGGAAATAATAAAGCAACAAATAACAGCTATAGCCAGGAAAATCAGTAGATATGAAGCTCGAATTGCAAACTATAGGCAGAACCTCCAATTTCAATCCAATCAGAAACGTTTCTACCAATCCATCAATGGAGAAACTGCAAAGAATCAGTCAGTACCTGACAAGGAAGAAACAGTGCAGTTCTGGAAGCAGATATGGGATAACCCAAAGAAATACAACAAGGATGCGGCTTGGTTAAAAGAGGTGGATGCAAATAAAACAGAAGTTGAAATGAAAGAACTAGTAATAACAACAAAAATGGTAGAAAAAAGAGCAAAGAAAATCAAAAATTGGTCAGCACCAGGTGAAGATGAACTGCATGGGTTTTGGTTGAAACATCTAACTGTTATACACCCACTCATTGCCAAACAGTTCAACAATATACTACAAGGAGGAGAAATTGAAAAGTGGCTAACAACTGGGAAAACCTACCTAATAATGAAAAATCCAGCAAAAGGGGCAACACCAGGTAACTACAGGCCAATTACCTGCTTACCAACAACTTTCAAATTACTAACTGGTGTAGTAGCTGATGCAGTGCAACAGCATCTAGTTGAAAACAATCTCTTTCCACCTGAGCAGAAAGGAAACCGCCCCAACAGCAGAGGAACAAAAGATCAAATCCTAATAGACAAAATGATCTTGGAAAACTGCAAGAGAAGGAAGACCAACCTGAATGTGGCATGGATTGACTACAAAAAGGCATTTGACTCTCTGCCACATGATTGGATAATAAAGTGCCTAGAAATAACAGGAGTCAGTAGAAACATCAGAAAATTTGTGCAAAGATCGATGGCACAATGGAAGACACAGTTGCAGATCAATGGTGAGAGGCTGGGAGAGGTTAATATCAAGAGAGGAATATTTCAAGGAGATTCATTATCACCATTACTATTTGTTATTGCACTGTTTCCTCTGTCAACAATACTGAATAACTCAGGACATGGCTATCAAACATCAAAAACATCTGCCAGACTATCCCACCTCCTTTATATGGATGATCTGAAGCTGTATGGAAAAACATCATCTGAAATAGAATCGCTGCTCAACACTGTCCGTATATATAGCCAAGATATTGTAATGGAGTTTGGCTTGGACAAATGTGCCACACTTACTATCAAACAAGGAAAAATAATGAAAACTGAAGGAATCAAGATGCCCCACGAAAATAACATTAAGAGTCTGGATGAGGAAGAGTACTACAAATACTTGGGTATCCTTCAAGCTGACAACATCAAGCACACTGAAGTCAAGAAAAAGATTAGAGGTGAATACATCAAGAGAGTGAAGAAGATCTTAAAATCCAAACTCAATGGAGGAAATACCATAAAGGCAATCAACACCTGGGCAATCCCAGTCATTAGGTACACAGCTGGAATAGTGGACTGGACTCAAGCAGAACTAAAAGCAATGGATAGGCAGACCAGAAAAATAATGACAATGAATCATGCCCTTCATCCACGCAGTGACATTGATAGACTTTATCTACCAAGGCAAATAGGTGGGCGTGGAATGCTACAAGTACATCAGATGGTTGAAGAAGAAAAAATGGCTTTGGAAGAATATCTGAAGAACAATGATGAAGATGCACTGAAATTAGTATATCAGGAAGGCTTACTAAATACTGGAGAGACCAAACTGGCCTACAAGAAAGACCAAATGAAGAACAGAATAGAGGCATGGGAAGACAAAGCACTACATGGCCAATACATGAAAAAAATAGCTGGGAAAGCAGATAACAATAAAACCTGGCAATGGCTAAGAGCAGGAAAATTGAAGAAAGAGACCGAGGGACTAATTCTGGCTGCACAAGACCAAGCCTTAAGAACAAATGCATACAAAGTCAAAATTGAGAAGACAGCAACAGACAGTAAGTGCCGCCTATGCAAAGAAGCTGAAGAAACAGTGGACCACTTGGTAAGCTGTTGCAAGAAGATTGCACAAACTGATTACAAGCAGCGGCATGACAAAGTAGCAACAATGGTGCATTGGAAGATCTGCAAAAAATATCATTTGCCTGTAAGCAAAAACTGGTGGGATCATAAAATAGAGAAAGTCATAGAAAATGATAAAATTAAACTGCTCTGGGACTTCAGAATTCAAACAGACAAGCACCTGCAACATAACACCCCAGACTTAACAATTGTCGATAAGAAAGACAAAAAAGTCTGGATAGTGGATGTGGCAGTGCCTGGAGATAGCAGAATAGAAGAGAAAGAACTGGAGAAGATAACAAAATACAAAGACCTACAAATAGAAATAGAAAGACTGTGGCAAAAGCAAGCAAGGGTAGTACCAATAATCATAGGCTCCTTGGGTGCAATTCCAAAACAACTGGAGCACCACTTGAACACCATTGGCATTGACAAATTCGCTATTAGTCAATTGCAAAAGGCAGCCTTATTAGGAACTGCTTCCATCCTGCGACGATATCTGTAATACCATCAAACATCCACATCTGCCTATCCCAGGTCCTGGGTAAGGACTCGATAGGTAGACAAAATGCCAAATCCAGTCTGAACATCTGGCTGACTGTGCGATGATCGATAATAATAATAATAGTAGTAGTAGTAGTAGTAGTAGTAGTAGTAGTAGTAGTAGTAGTAGTAGTAGTAATAAATGAGAAAGAACTGGAGAAGATAACAAAATATGAAGATCTACAAATAGAAATAGAACAAGGGTAGTACCAATAGAGATAGGCTCCTTGGGTGCAATCCCAAAACAACTGGAGCACTACTTGAACACCATTGGCATTGACAAATACGCCATTAGTTAATTGCAAAAGGCAGCCTTACTAGGAACTGCTTCCATCCTGTGACAATATCTGTAATAACATCAAACATCCACATCTGCCTATCCCAGGTCCTTGGTAAGGACTCGATAGGTAGACCAAAAATGCCAAATCCAGTCTGAACATCTGGCTGACTGTGTGATGATCAATAATAATAATAAAGTTGGAAGTCCAACCCCCTGCTCAGACAGGAAACCCTATACCATTTCAGACAAATGGCTGTCCAATCTCTTCTTAAAAACTTCCAGTGTTGGAGCATTCACAACTTCTGGAGGCAGGTTGTTTCACTGGTTAATTGTTCTAATGGTCAGGAAGTTTCTCCTTAGTTTTAGGTTGCTTCTCTCCTTGGTTAGTTTCCATTTGTTACAGAGAGGTCTGGACTAAATTGCAGATCACTTGATCTAATCCCTAAAATATTGGTTAAAGAGATGTGAAGGGTATGCATTGTGCTTTTTACTAACCACTTGCGCAAATATTGTTAGTGTCACAGATCCATGATTATAGATAGTTGTCCTCTCCATCTGATGTCCAATCAAATAAACAGGAGTGTGGAAAACTAAAATATTGCTAATAATCATTTACCTGTGGAAAAGAGACCTTTAGCATACAGGAAAACAGCGTGGTTCCCCTTGAACACAAGCAGAAAGATCCATTTTGTACTAGAAAACATTTCAACTCCTAATAATTATCCAGTTTTGAGGAACCAGCAACATCCCCCCCCCTTCTCAGGCAATTTCTTTGCTTGTACTTTTAATATGTTAGCTGCCACGGCAATTTGAGTGGTTGCTGTTGCTACTGTTGTTGAGCCAAATTGAGTTTGTTTGAAAGAGGTTTTTCTTATCTAGATGGAAAACTCCTATCTGGAATTTGTTCTGATCATTGCCCCAATATTGCTGTCTATTTGGGGGCTGCATTTGACAGCTCAAAATGCTGAAACTGTGTTTGTCTTTATTTTCAATAATGAGGCTAACAGTGTTGAGATTAGGCCATCCATTGCAGCCAATTATAGCATGCAGTCATTATCCATGCAGTTTTTGTGCTTATGCATTTACCATTCCCAGCTCACATATACACCTGTTTTTGTTTTTTTTTAGCTCTGTAACTCCATATGGTGTCTTCTAATGTCCTGATCTTGCACAATTCAGTCGCAACTTTCTTGCATCCTGTTTCTCTTGCCCTACAAAAATGTCTTACACTTTTGGGAAACAAAATGAAACAAACCAGATGTTTTGTTCGAACACTGACAATGGTAATGCTTTATTCAAGATTCTCCAATAGTTTATTCATATGGAATACTGCAGTCAACCTGGAATTAAGGAGAAACTTCCTGACAGTTAGGACAATCAACCAGTGGAACAGCTTACCATCAGAAATTGTGGTCACTCCATCACGGGAGATTTTTAAGAAGAGGCTAAACAGTCACTTGTCTGAGATGGTATAGGTTCTCCTGCTTGAGCAAGGGGCTGGACTAGAAGACCTCCAAGGTTCCTTCCAGATTCTATTCTATTCTATTCTATTCTATTCTATTCTATTCTATTCTATTCTATTCTATTCTATTCTATTCTATTCTATTCTATTCTATCCCATCCCATCCCATCCCATCCCATCCCATCCTATCCCAAAACCAAAGGAGGCCTTTGAGTTGCATAGCTGTCTCTCTTTTTCTGCACTCAGAAAAAGGGGAACTTTGTTACATCAAGAGGGGTCCTTTGTGACCCAGGCAAGGTGGTGTGTGACTTGTATATTGGTATCATGCACGTTGTTGAGTAATCAGGCCATATACACGAGGGCATTATGAAATACACCCCCTCCTTATGATGTCATTAGGCTTCATTCTGAATGATGTGCTCTGAACATTTCAACAAAGGGAGTGTCCTTACTCCATGCAAGGAACAACAACATGACAACTGTTTGATATGCCATGGTTTGCTGTGCTACTCAACCATGCTCATGAGTTTTTCCCTAGTTAGTTTTTCTCTCTCATCCTGGTGGACTTTACAGAATAACACAGTTGGAACAGACCATGGAGGTCTTCTAGTCCAACTCCCTACTCAAGCAGGAGAACCTATACCATTTCAGACAAATCACTGTCCAGTCTCTTCTTAAAGACTTCCATTGATGGAGCACTCACAACTTATGAAAGCAACCTATTCCACTGACTAATTGTTCTCATTGTCAGGAAATTCCTTCTTAATTTCAGGCTGTTTCTCTCCATTGCTTCTTGTTCTGTTTTCAGGTGCTTTGGAGAATAGCTTGACTCCTTCTTCTTTGTGGCAGCCCCTCAAACATTGGAACACTGCTATCGTGTCACCCTAGTCCTTCTATTCACTAAACTAGACAGACTCAATTTCTGAAACCATTCTTCATCAGTTTTAGCCTCCAGCCTCCTAATCATCTTTGATTTCTTTGTGTGTGTTTAACTGGCAGCTTTGAATGTGCTAGGTTGAATGGTGAGCTTGATTGAGCATTCTGCAGTATCTATTTATTCCGATTTGATAGTGCAACTGTCTAGGGGAAGTCTGCCTTGCTGATGTATGACACTGTATAGAGCTATGTGGCAGAAGATGCAAATAGCATAAGAAACATCATTTTATAAGCAAACAGGCTTCTTAAGGGTTCACAGTTCTTTCCACTGTTGATTAATATATTAGGTTGGGGTCTCATTAAGATTTCTATAATGTGACAAATGCATTATCTTACACAATTAGAGCCAGTTTGAGCCAGTGATGAAAGCATCAATCACCAGGAGAGTGTGAGTTCTAGTCCTGCCTTAGCTATGAAAGCCAACTAAGTGATGTCCTCAAAGAGGCCATCAACACTGAACAGCCCTCTCTCAAAAGAGGGAGAGGGATATAACATCATCTATCTCCAGTCTACAAAGCAGCCCTTTCAGCAGTTCCAAGAAGGCTCCACACCCATTTGCACCACTCAGGTGATCTTGTGGACCCAGATAAGCCTCCCGGTGGCCTCAACAATCCTCTAAAACAGGGGTCTTCAAACTTGGCCCTTTTATGACCTGTGGACTTCAACTCCCAGAATTTCTCAGCCAGCATGCCTGGCTGAGGAATTCTGGGAGTTGAAGCCCACACGTCATAAAAGGGTCAGGTTTGAAGACCCCCTCCTCTAAAAGAATGCAAATGACCAGCTGTCTGCAAGGCGTATAAATCCTTCCTTTCCCCGCCATCCAGTCAGAGCTGAAGAAGCTTCTTGGATGAGAAGTGGAAACATCTTCAAAGAAAACAAAGTCCAGTTGCCTCTTGAGGTGTGACAATAGAATCATTTTCATTTATGAGGACCAGCCTTAAATATTTAGACGTGGGACTATTTTTTTCCCCCAGGCAGTTGTGAAATGTACAAAGCATTCATTGATTCAGTAAGATCCAATCTCCACAAAGCATTTCACTTTGAATTGCAAATCACTGCAGATGTTCTGCTTCATTAGGAAAAAAAAAAAAAGAATTCTTTGAAGGTATCAAGTGATGTTTTCAGGGATGCTTTGTATGCTCTGTAATTCTCAAAGTTACCCAAATGTGGCACCTGGGATACAATTTCAAGTTACATATGTAGTTGGTTGAAAAAAGTTAATTACTCTTTGAATTCATCTGTACATTGTTTTCTTCAGAGGAAATAATAGTTTTTCATGAAAATAAAGGAGCTGTTTTTCATTTCTTGTTGTTTTGGGAACTATCATAAATGAAAGCAGAAACCAAGTCTGATTCATTTAGAGATGAATAGGTATCTTCCAATACTTGATACAAATATAGTACTTGATTCAATGTCTGTCTGTCTGTCTGTCTGTCTGTCTGTCTGTCTGTCTGTCTATCTATCTATCTATCTATCTATCTATCTATCTATCTATCTATCTAATGTAAATCACAAGACCCTGAAGATGCTGCAACATTCCAGTTGATCGGTGCTACTTCAGGGCTCAGTAGAAGCACCAGGATCAGCGCCAAGCTCCAGCTGGAGCCTGGCACTGATCCTGGCACTTCCACTGAGTCCTGACAGCCCCAAAGAAGCGCCGATCAGCTGGAAAGCAGCATTGATCCTAGAGTTTCCGCTGAGCCCTGCAGTTCCAGCCATCTCTTGCTTAGGCTTGTGCGGTGCTGCCACCAGTTCAGCTCATTCCTCTCCCCCGCTACCACTTTTCTAGGATGGTCGCATACCACCTGCCAGGTGCCAATGTACCTCAGGTGGTACCCGTACCACTGGTTGAAAAGCCCTGATCTATCCAACTAACTAATTAACTAGTGTTCATCTTTGTTTTGTAGCTAAGGGAGACAGTGTTGCCTGAACAATCTTTCTATGGTCAGCCTGATTATATACCAAGGTGCACAGAACGCGGTTACCTTCCCGCCAAAGCGGTCTCTATTTTTCTACTCGCATTTGAATGCTTTCAAACTGCTAGTGGGCAGGACTAACTCCAAGCAAGTGCTAACTGCTGGTTGAGAAGGTTCCTGTGCATAAGCTGCTTAGTGATAAATCAGTTTAATTTTGAATTTCATGTGATCTTTCACTCCTGACATTGATTTCCTAGAATAGAATAGAATAGAATAGTATAGAATAGAATAGAATAGAATAGAATAGAATAGAATAGAATAGAATAGAATAGAATAGAATAGAATAGAATAGAATAGAATAGAATAGAATAGAATAGTTGGAAGGGACCTTGGAGGGATTCTAGTCCAACCCCTACTCATGCAGGAAATTTGATACCATTTCAGAAAAATGTTATCCAATCTCTTCTTAAAAACTTCCAGTGTTGGAGCATTCACAACTTCTGGAGGCAGGTTGTTCCACTGATTAATTGTTCTTACTGTCAGGAAATTTCTCTTTAGTTCTAGGTTGCTTCTCTCTTTGATCAGTTTCCATCTGTTGCTTCTTGTCCTGCCTTCAGGCACTTTGGAGAATAATTTGACTCCCTCTTCTTTGTGGCAACCCCTGAGATATTGGAACACTGTTATTATGTCACCCTAGTCCTTCTTTTCATTAAACTAGATGTCAATGCTGCTAACATCGGCTATTCTTCCTTTGACAACAGATGGAAATGCAGCCATTTTTCACTATTTATTTTAGGGTTAGTTGGGGGGAATGTGGATGAGAGTCCAGCTAGTCATAACAATAATAACTCAGCCATGGGAACCCAAGATCATTGGGCCCAGAGTTGATAGAGTTTTGGCAGGCTGGAGAGCTGGCGAGAAAGCCCACACTTCAAGCTAATTGGGAAATGTGATTTATGACTGTTTATTGGAGGAGGGTCTTATGCATTGTTACTTTGTATCCAGGGGAGGCAAATTTAGTTTTTGGTTTCGATTATGTAGTGCCGATATTTTGTTTCTCGAATAAAATTTTTTTTAAGGTAAACAATGCCTCGAAGTTCTTTTGAAGACTTTCATCTGTTGGAACCATGACACTAGACATACCCAATTCCAGCAACCGTTCCGTATATGTTTTAGTCCCCTGATCATCTTTGTTGTATTAAATTTCATTCTTTCATTTACGCATGTTTCCATAAGTGGAAGTCATGCTGGGCAACCCATATTGATCTTGCTTTATTGGTTGATCAGATTGCTCTGATTAAAGCACCATCTATCTCCCACTGACTCGGTCAGCATTTAATATGATAGTTGATACCCTGGACCAGAATTGCGTATAATTGTCCTTTCAGAATTAATTTAGGAGTCTTTATTCAGTCATATGGACCTTCGTGTGTAGACCTAATCTCTTGCATCAGGCAACACGGGCTAGAATATAGTTGACCTCATTCTGAGAATGGACATCTAGGACCCTTTCCTCTGATTATTCTTTTGGTAAGGGCAAAAAAATAAAAATAAAAGCAAGCATGTGCAGTCTCCTCATTAAAAATGAAGACATCTTGAAGCCTTATTCAAAATATTTTCAGATACTAAAGTATGATTTAAACCCCCTTCACACCCCATTGCAACCAATAGGTAGACATTTCCTTTTTTTTTACTTTTTTTAGCTGATGATGTTTTAGTTGAGGATCTGAGATTGCATTTGTGTCCATGAAGTTGTGCAGACACTCGGTAAAGTGTATCGTTGCATCGCTAATCTGTTCAGGACACGTTTATGACTCAATTTTAATTGTGGCAAGGGCCTAACTCAAATTTTCATCTCTTTTCCCTTGAGAAGTAGCCGCCAGATAAAGTATTTTAATGTGTAATTTCAGACTTACGCTGACCTTCACAAATTGCAGTGAGTAACAGAGAGTAAGTTGGATTAACTTTTTCTTCTTACGTGGATTCTTATTCAGCTGGTTCTTATCCTTCTTCTCCTTTCTCGCTCTCTACTTCATGGTTTCCTTGGTACTTCCGTCTGCCTTAGTGGGAATTACAGTGCTATAAAGAGACTGCACATCCTGATTACTAATCATGTCATTGTCATCGGAACATATCTTCCAACAACGCCGCTCCGTAATTATCTGGCAGAGGCAGAGAAAGCTGTCCAGAGAATCCACAGGTTTGAGTAAACACATCCGTCAATGTATGCCTGGTAAATAATGGCCAACCAACCAGATTATATAAAGGATACATTAGGTTTCCAGGGATCAAGTTTATTTCATTGGTCACACACCGTAACTTCTTCTTTGAGGTCAGAATACACTGATTTTTTGCTTCCATTCATTAGACGTCCTTCGTTGTTTTGTAGTTTGTTTTTGTGTTGTAGTATTGGGCTGGTAGACAAAGGCTAACATCTTTGTTGATCTTATTGCAATGAGCCAATTTTTTTTCCCCAATACAGGTAGTTCTTGACTTACAACAGTTTGTTTAGTGACCATTTGTAGAATGGAATGAAATGGAATGGAATGGAATGGAATAGAATAGAATAGAATAGAATAGAATAGAATAGAATAGAATAGAATAGAATAGAATAGAATAGAATAGATATTGGAAAATAGAATAGAATAGAACAGAACAGAACAGAACAGAATAGAATAGAATAGAATAGAATAGAATAGAATAGAATAGAATAGAATAGAATAGAATAGAATAGAATAGAATAGATATTGGAAAATAGAATAGAATAGAATAGAATAGAATAGAATAGAATAGAATAGAATAGAATAGAATAGAATAGAATAGAATAGAATAGAATAGAATAGAATAGAATAGAATAGATATTGGAAAATAGAAGAGAAGAGAAGAGAAGAGAAGAGAAGAGAAGAGAAGAGAAGAGAAGAGAAGAGAAGAGAAGAGAAGAGAAGAGAAGAGAAGAGAATAGATATTGGAAAATAGAATAGAACAGAACAGAACAGAACAGAACAGAACAGAATAGAATAGAATAGAATAGAATAGAATAGATATTGGAAAATAGAATAGAATAGAATAGAATAGAAGAGAAGAGAAGAGAAGAGAAGAGAAGAGAAGAGAATAGAGTAGAATAGAATAGAATAGAATAGAATAGAATAGAATAGAATAGAATAGAATAGAATAGAATAGATATTGGAAAATAGAATAGAAGAGAAGAGAAGAGAAGAGAAGAGAAGAGAACAGAACAGAGTAGAGTAGAGTAGAGTAGAGTAGAATAGAATAGAATAGAATAGAATAGAATAGAATAGAATAGAATAGATATTGGAAAATAGAATAGAATAGAATAGAATAGATGTTGGAAAATAGAATAGAATAGAATAGAATAGAATAGAATAGAATAGAATAGAATAGAATAGAATAGAATAGAATAGAATAGAATAGAATAGATATTGGAAAATAGAATAGAAGAGAAGAGAAGAGAAGAGAAGAGAAGAGAAGAGAATAGAGTAGAATAGAATAGAATAGAATAGAATAGAATAGAATAGATATTGGAAAATAGAATAGAATAGAATAGAAGAGAATAGAAGAGAAGAGAAGAGAAGAGAAGAGAATAGATATTGGGAAATAGAATAGAACAGAACAGAACAGAACAGAAGAGAAGAGAACAGAACAGAGTAGAGTAGAGTAGAGTAGAATAGAATAGAATAGAATAGAATAGAATAGAATAGAATAGAATAGAATAGATATTGGAAAATAGAATAGAATAGAATAGAATAGAATAGAATAGAATAGAATAGAATAGAATAGAATAGAATAGAATAGAATAGAATAGAATAGATGTTGGAAAATAGAATAGAATAGAATAGAATAGAATAGAATAGAATAGAATAGAATAGAATAGAATAGAATAGAATAGAATAGAATAGAATAGAATAGATGTTGGAAAATAGAATAGAATAGAATAGAATAGAATAGAATAGAATAGAGCTGGAAGGGACCTTGAAGGTCTTCTAGTCCAGCCTCCAGCTTAAGCAGGAGAACCTACGCCTTCTCAGATAGGTGAATGTCTAATCTCTTCTTAAAGATCTCCTGTGATGGAGTGCCCACAATTTCTAGGGGTAAGCTGTTCCATTGGTTGATTGTCCTCACTGTCAGAAAGTTTCTCCTTAGATCCAGGTTGCTTCTCTCCTTGATCAGTTTCCAACCATTGTTTCTTGTCCTTCCCTCTGGTGCTCTGGTGAATAACGTGACACCCTCTTCTTTGTGGCAGTCTCAGATACTGGAACACTGCTATCATGTCTCCCTTATTTCTTGTTTTCTTTAGACTAGCCAAACCCAAGTCCCGCAGCCGTTCTTCATATGTTTTAGTCTCCAGGTCTTTGATCATCCTAGTTGCTCTTCTCTGATTTTTTTCCAAACTCTTAACATCTTTTTTGTGATATGGTGACCAGAATTGGCTGCAGTATTCCAGGTGTGATCTCAGTAGGGCTTTGTAAAGCGGTACTAGTACTTTGCATGATCTTTTATTGAAATTTTTAAAGTTTTTACAAATAAGAAAGAAGAAAAAAAAAAGACAAAAAACAAAAAACAACCCTAACCCACCCACCCCAACCTTCCCTCTCCATCCCCCCTAACCTTCCCAGAGCTGAGTATAGGCTTAGTTAAAATTTTTAAGAATCTTAAAAAAAAAATTGAAAAAATATAAATCATAAGTATATCTAAATACATTACATAAACAGCTTGTAAGGTAATTAACAATAATATATATATAAGAAAAAAGCATAAATATTAAAAAGAAAAAGTACTTGAAAGAGAAAAAGGTAAGAAAAAAAAGAGAAAGAAGAAAAGAGATATGGAAAAAGTACAATCTATAAAATATTAAAATTTATATATAAGTTATTGAAAAACTAAATGATATTTTTATATCCAATTTATATTGTATAAAATTTATCCATTTTTCCCATACCGCAAAGAATTTCTCTTGCGATTGCTCCTTTAAGAAAGCTGAAATCTTTGCCATTTCCGCCTACTTTGCATGATCTTGATTCTATGCCTCTGTTTATACAACCCAGGATTGTATTATCTTTTTTGGTTGCTGCTGCACACTGCTGGCTCATCGTTAAGTGATCGTCCACTAGGACTCCAAGGTCCCTCTCACAGTTACTGTTTTTAAGCCATTACAGCGTAGTTACAACAGCACTGAAAAAAAGGGGACTTATCGCCATTTTTTCACACTTCGGACCTTTTCAGCATCTCCAGCTGACATGGTTGTCGTGTGATCCCGTTTTGCAACCTTCTGATGAGCAAAACCAATGGGAAAGCCAGATGCACTTAACAACCGTGTTACTAATTTAACAACTGTAGTGATTCACTTAACAAATGTGGCGAGAAAAGTCGTAAAATGGGGGCCTACCCCACTTAACAACTTTCTCACTGTCTTAGAATTAAATGGTGGTTTGGAAAAAAAGTAAAGTAAAATAAATGCATAAATGTTGGCTGGCCTCTGGAGTCCATTACGAAGGACCTACGCAAGGTTGTCTCCTCTCTCCTCGTAATATGTCATGTTGCAGAATTTCAAGACAATTTAATAGTAGATAGTATTTAATAGCATGTGATGGGCACTGATTCACATCGATGACGGTTGTCGTGTCATCCTCAGAAGCCAGATTCACTTAACCGCCATGTTACTAATTTAACAAGCACAGTGATTCACTTAAAAGTCTTAAGCTGGGGCAAAACTCACTTAACAACTTTCTCACTTTGCAACGTAAATTTTGGGCTCAATTGTGTTCATATGTTGAGGACTATCTGTAGTAGTTTTCAGAGGACACTTACTGCATTAACCTTTTCCAGGTTCAAAAAAAAAAAAAAACCCACATTAATTTCATTTCTCTTTGGCAAACAGTCCTGCAAGTTTAAAAATGTACCAGAGCAGGATTTTGCCATACATTCTTTTGATCATTGTTCCCATAAATAAAAGCCTACTTATGTAAACTCACTTGATATTGTGAGTCATTTTCACTGGCAATCCTAATCTCTCTTCCATAAATCATAGACATTAGTTCTCTTAAACAGTTTACACGAAGAGAGTTGCGGTGCATACTGAGGTTAGTAGCAGGTTAGATACAAATGCATGTAATAACCCCAAAGGTTGGGCAGCGATGGGGGCTGATTGGGCATCTTACAAGTCTGGCTTTCTTGTTGATTAAAATGTATATTTTCAGCCTGAAAAGAGAAGGCTGAAAAATTATTCTTACGGCTTGGAATTGTTTCTCTCCAGTCTAAGACGCTGGCACACCCATTTTGAAAAAAAACGGGGTCTCTGAGAATGCCAGCCGTATTTTTCCTGTTTCCTTTCTCCCTGCTAGAAATTCAGCCTGCCGTTGTCGCTATTTATAACACATATTTGCAGAAGGTGCATAGCAAGGAATCAATTCAAGGATAATGACATCCAGATATTAGACAGGTAGTAAATGTGTGTGTGTGTGTGTGTGTGTGGGAGGGGGGATTTATTTATTTATTTGCTGCAAAGATGGCAGCAACAATATTTCATTCTTTTTAAATAACAACAACAAAAGGACAACAACTAAAAACACCGGTCCTCATTTGTACTGTAATTTATGTCACTCTCCTGACAAATAGGAAAGGAAAAACTTCCAGAATTCAGGGAACGAGAAATCTTTGATTTATTCAGCCCTTGGCTATTGTAAAAAAAAAAAAAGGAATTAAGAATAAAGCTTTGTGCAGGAATGATGTAGCTCATAAGCTATTCTTTTTGTCATGGATCTGCCACTTTTGTGACATGTTCTCCCCCCCTTTTTTGCTGCTTCTTTTTCCAACTCATGATCAGAGGTTGCTTCAAACCTGGTCAAATTCAGTATTTAATCTAAGGCAGGGGTGTCAAACTGCTGGCCCGTGGGCCGGACGCGTCACATGGAAGCCGCGCCCACCCCATTGCCAGCAATGACAAAACCGTCCCTATACATTGCATAACATCATGTGACATCACGAGTTTGACATGCCTGGTCTATGGGAATAGCAATCATGTTCCAGTTTTGGAGCCATTTTCTTTCTTAGGATTTCTGCTTTGACATTCAGTCAGAGATGTGCCCGGTCTGTGTGTCAGCTTTATGAACGATGACATCTATGTCACTTTTAACAATCAAGGATTTTGTTGATCTTGAAGACGAGATTTAAGTTGTACTTGACTTTGACATTTGCATAAGTTTATCCAGGCTTTGATATCATTATGTTTCAGCTTGTAGGTCATCTAGTCCAGCCCCCACCCAACCACTTCTGACAGATGGCAGTCCAGCCTCTTCCAATGATGAAACTCCCACAACATCTAAAGGCAATCTGTTCCATGGGTTGATTGTTCTCACTGACAAAAATTTTCTACTTATCTCTAGGTTGAATTTCTCCTTGATCAGCTTCCATCTGTTGTTCCTTGTCTGGCCTTCAGGTGCTTTGGAAAACAGGCTGATCCCCTCCTCTCTTTGACAGCAAATATTGGGAGACTGCTATCATGTCTCCCCTGGTCCTTCTCTTCACTAGAGTAGCCATGCCCAGTTCCTGCAACCACTCTTCATATGTTTTAGCCTCCAGCCCCCTTATCATCTTTGTTGTTCTTCTCTGTACTTTTTCTAGAGTCTCAACATCTTTTTTATAGAGTGGAGACCAAAACTGGTCACATTGTCTCAAAAGGAACTTTTATTAGGAGTTAATGATAGCAAGGAAGCAAAGCAAGGTCTGAGGAAAAAACTCGCACAAACAGTATATTAAAAGCAGTATTCATTATTCCTCCCCCTAGGGTCCCACTGTCCATTTGAATCTCGGCCAATCCACAGGTGATATATTGTTTTGGTAACTCGCTCCTTTGGCACGCTCTTCAAGGTCTCTCTGGGTTTCGTTTCCCTCTGGTTCCATGTGCAAACCATCTTCCAGATAACGGTGATAGTATTCGGTCTCATTCCTTTCCCTGGGGAATGGGCAATGTGGCATAAAGCAAGCAACACATATTGTATGTCTCCAAAACAGAATGCTCCCTCCCAACAGAATGGCAGGCCCCCCAAAATGGTTATACAAGTATGTATAAGTTATATAGAATAGTGATACATTTCTTTGGGGACTTGACACTTCCTCTTGTCATTTATATTCATGTTTTTCATTGCTATATATGATGATTATTGAGCCGTGGTGGCGCAGTGGTTAGAGTGCAGTACTGCAGGCTACTTCTGCAGACTGCCAGCTGCCTGCAGTTTGGCAGTTCGATTCTCACCAGCTCAAGGTTTACTCAGCCTTCCATCCTTCTGAAGTCAGTAAAATGGGGACCCAGATTGTTGGGGGCAAGATGCTGACTCTGTAAACTGCTTAGAGAGGGCTGTAAAGCATTGTAAAGAAGTATTGTATAGTGCTATTGCTATTATGTTTAATACTAACCTAGCTCCTTGTTTTCCATTGATCCTGGTTTGAAATTGGGAAAAAAAAATTGTGCATGCATGTGTCACCAATAAGAAGTCGCTATAATGTCACCAATAATAGGTCCTTGGTGCTCGCCGAGCTTAGTTGCTTCTTTGCAGACATTTCATCACCAAACTAGGTAACTATTGCACTGATAATGTTATTTAGCTTTCTGATGAAACATGCGGAAGAAAACAGTCATGCTCAGAAAGCACTAAGGGCCCCACCGTTTGACACTGAGCGACAAATATTCTTTTCTGTTGGTGCCAATAAAAAGTCTCCAATAATCAAGCTCAACTAGTCTTCCCACTTCCAGAATGTTATGTGTATGCAGGTTTCTGGAGTTGTGTGGGAAGATTAGTCCAGATGTTGCTCCTTTGGTGACTTCATGATGTAGAACTCTTCTTTGGAGTGCCTGAATTTCAGGCAGTTCACTGTAGTCCTTTGTCTCCTAGCCCTTCCAATATATAGTTCTTTCCTTATAATCCTTCCAGTATATAGCTCTTTCTTAATTTGTTGTTGTTGTTAGTTGCAAAGTTGTGTCCGACCCATCACAACCCCATGGACAACATTTCTCCAGGCCTTCCTGTCTTCTACCATCTTCTGGAGTCCATTTAAGCTCACGCCTACTGTTTCAGTGATTCCATCCAGCCATCTCATTCTCTGTCATCCCCTTCTTCTATTGCCCTCAATCTTTCCCAGCATTAGGCTCTTCTCCAGTGAATCCTTCCTTCTCATTAGGTGGCCAAAGTATTTGAGTTTCAACTTCAGGATCTGGCCTTCTAAAGAGCAGTTGGGGTTGATCTCCTCTAGGACTGACCAGTTGGATCGCCTTGCAGTCCAGGGGACTCGCAGGAGTCTGCTCCAGCACCATAGTTCAAAGGCCTCAATTCTTTGGCGCTCAGCCTTTCTTATGGTCCAGCTTTCACAGCCATACATTACAACTGGGAAAACAATAGCCTTGACTATACATACTTTTGTTGGCAGGGTGATGTCTCTGCTTTTTATGCTGTCTAGATCTGCCATAGCTTTCCTCCCCAGGAGCAAAGGTCTTTTAATTTCTTGGCTGCAGTCTCCATCTGTGGTAATCTTGGATCCTAATCTCAGCAATTTTGAAGGGAATTCTTCTTTTGCTCTTTAGAACAGTGTTTCTCAACCTTGACAATTTTAAGGCATGTGGACTTCAACTCCCAGAATTCCACAGCCAGCATTGCTGGCTGTGGAATTCTGGGAGTTGAAGTCCACATGCCTTAAAATTGTCAAGGTTAAGAAACACTGCTTTAGAAGCTTGTTTTGCATACATGCCCTTGGTGAATTCCTATCAGTCAGACAAATAAGGAAAGACCTGCACAAATTGGGATGCCCATTTTATATGGAAAACGAACGTATTTCAAATTAACATTTCAGTATTATTGTTAGAGAAAATAACGATGGCCATTATACTGTCACATTGAACTGCAGAAAGCGGTAGAAGACAGACTGTTGCAGGTCCAAATAAATTCAGTCAACGCTACCATGGAATAACGCAGGAACAAAGAGGTTGTTTACGGTGTATTTGTAAAGTGGAATAGAAATTTGAAAAAAAGGCAAACAGCTTGGTCCTAACCTCACCTTTGAAATGCTGGAATAAACTGCCCAATATCAGGAGGAAAACATGAATATGTGCTGATTCAGAAAGAGAGAGGGAGGAATGTTTACTAGCAGAAAGTAATGGGATCTGTTCTTCCTTTATTATTGTAAGAGGGAAGTCAGAAAAAAACTCAGGTTGATGATCTTGCAGTTGTTTAATTTCCCTGGGTTGCAGGTTCCCTTGATGCATGTTAAATTACATTAATTAACCTTGCGTCCAGGATATCAGATGGTAACCTCTAGTGGGAATTTTTTTTTCCCTCTGAAGGGATTATTTTTACACTTCAATTTGTTCTTGGATTCTGCCAGTGTAAGCAAAGACCCTAGATCAGTACAGATTGGATTTTTACAATGAAGAATAGTATTTTACTTCATGCATAAAGAATGGAGTGACATTCAGAAAGTATTTATTTAAAGCATTTCAAAATGTAGAATAAATAACTATATAAAAAGAAAAATAGGGTGGGTGGGGGGGAGACAATGGATAAAGAATGATGTATTGATAAACAAAAACCTGAACACATCGTAAAGACGCTATTATTCTTGATTTATTTTTCCCCATTTAAATATGTTATGTTTCATGAATTTGGAACGGAGACCGTGCTAATCTTCCCTGTGTCATTCTAATTTTAGGATATGAGCCACCAAAGCAAGCAGAGAAAGATTGATATTTTGATGACTTACTAAGATCCTTTGACGACTTACTAAGTAGTCAGACCAGGACACCAAAATAATCTCACCTCACCAGAAGCACATTTGATAATTAAAATGCACATGTTTACCAGGATATATGAGTGCAGAAAAGCACAGCTTATTTTATTTTATCTTCTTCTCTTCTTTTTAAAAAGAAATCTTTTAATTCGATTCAGTTAGACATCCCTTCCAAGTTGGCATTTAAAAAGTGAACAATGCCTTGTCTTATGCTGCTAGGAGATTTTCCCTTCCACGTTTAAGAGAATAACACAGTTAGAAGGGACTTTGTAGGTCAACTATTCCAACCCCCCCACACCATTTTAGACAAATGGTTGTCCAGTCTCTTCTTAAAAACTTCCAGTGTTGGAGCATCCACAACTTTTGGAGGCAGGTTGTTCCACTGGTTAATTGTTCTCATTGTCAGGAAATTCCTCCTTAGTTCTAGGTTGCTTCTCTCCTTAGTTTCCATCCATTGCTTCTTGTGCTGCCCTCAGGTGCTTTGGAGAATAGCTTGACTCCCTCTTCTTTGGGGCAACCTCTTGAGATATTGGAAGACTGCTATCATGTCACCCCTCGTCCTTCTCTTCATTAAACGAGACATACCCATTTCCAGCAACTGTTCCTTGTATGTTTTAGCCTCCAGTCCCTTGATCATCTTTGGTGCTCTTCTCTGCACTCTTTCTAGAGCAGTGGTTCTCAATCTTTTTAATGCCGCGACCCCCAACTGGTTGTAAGTCGAGGACTACTCAACCGGTCGTAAGTCAAGGACTACTCAACTGGTGCAGCACCATTTGCAGAATGGGACTTTTGGTGGGCTCAGCAGGGCAGAGACAGCCTGGACAATTCCTATTGGCTTTTGAAAGCCAATAGAATTAGACTCTATTCAAGAGAGTCTATTCTATTAGCTTTCAAAAGCCGAATAGAATAAAAGGGAGTAGCACAGCTAAGGAAAAGGGGAAAAAATGGCGGACTGTGTTGTTTGGCGACCCCCGTGAAATGGTCATTCGACCCCAAGTGGGGTCCCGACCCACAGGTTGAGAACCACTGGTCTAGAGTCTCAACATCTTTTTTATATTGTGGTGACCAAAATTGGCTGCAGTATTCCAAGTGTGGTCTTACCTAGACATTATAAAATGGCCTTGGTAGGAACACATTTTAAAGAATGTGTGAGGTTGTGTCTCCTTGGGAATGTTTGCAAGAAGCAGATTTTCAGATCTGGGCGAGTCGAAAAGGCCTGTCTCATTTTTGAGAAAAGAGGTACACGGAAGGTATGAAGTATAAGGAAAAGAATGAACAATGGAAGAGTTAAATGCAAATGTCACAAGTTTGCCGGCTAGCCAAATTTTAGAGGATTATGAACTTAATCTTGACATTCAAAGGAGATATCCTGTGATACTGTAAATGTTCAACAGGATTAATCAGAGAGACTGCAGAGACTATAAATGCAAACCAACCTTTCTTCAATCTGCTCATTTTTCAGGGAGCTGCGAAGAACTTTTGCAGGGAATATGCAGCTCGTTTCAGGCACACATACACAAACGCACACAGGGATATGATGATGCTAATCGTAAACATAAATAAGTCCTGGAAAAAAGTGCAACTAGATGCATGATAGAAAGAGAACATCTGTAGACGCCAACCTGAAATTTGATGGGTCCAGGAGAAAAATGCTGGTTGAGTGGTTGATTGGCTGGTTGATTTCAGATATATCTGTTTGTATACTAAGAGATGAAATGAAATGAACAGGTCATTACCAGACTTCAGTTGAGAAGGAATAGTCATGAATGAAGGCAAATCTACATGTCCCAGGATAATGTTGCAGGATCCAACTTCTCTCTAGCAGTGTGTGTACTTTGGGTTATTCTGTATGTGTTATTTATATGGCACCTTTTGTATGTGGTTTTTTAGATGTTGATTGGGGCATTGATGGCTGGCTATTAAGTTGTTGGCTGTCATCATTGTACTGTCAAGCCCTTGGCTCCTAAGTACTTGATGAGCTAGTGGTAAATAAGCACTCCTCTTGACTGACCTGTTTCCCAGGCTTCAATTACTGGCTGGTTTTGTGCCTGCTTGACCAACAATCTTAGTAGCTACAAAATTGAATATATGTCCTTCATCATTATAGTGTCTTCATCTTAAAACAAAATCCAAGAGTAATACTTACTGTTTAAAATATTTAAATTGTATTAAATTTATATAAATATAAATATGTCTCTCTTCCACATTGACCTTCTCCCTGACAAGCTAAGTGTCATTTTCTACAATAAATAAATGAACAACTATAAGATTTTCCTTGATAATAAAATTTCTGGGACTTGAGATTTGGACATAATTGAATGGAAGGAAAAATAATGTTTTTGATGCCTATGTTTAATCAGGTTTCTTTATTTAGTTTTAAGACTTGTGCAGAATACTGATGATGTTGTAGGTGATATCTGTGTGGCAATATTGAAAATTCAAAAGGGTTTAGAAATTTGTTAGGCACCACTGTAAGACCTCTGTAATCGTAGTAGAGCCTGATTGCCCATTCAAGGCCAAACACTGTTCCAGAATCTGAAAATACATATTATTAATGTAGAGCAGTGTTTTTCAGCCTTGTTCCCTGAAGATGAATGACTTTGGCTCCCAGTATTTCCTAGCATTTTTTCCTCCATTTCAGTTATATTGCCATGAGGAAGCACCCAATGAACTTCAATGGGTGATTGTTGAAGTGAACCAAGTTCTCCCTACTCTTGGTCCAATCCTTAATTACTACACCATGTTTATGTCATGTCCATGGTCTAGGGCAGGGGTAGGCAACCTTGGCTCTTTTATGACTCGTGGACTTCAACTCCCAGAATTCCTGAGACTCAGCATGGCTCAGCTTGGAAACCTCTCCCTTTCCCCTCAGCATGGCTGGCTCAGGAATTCTGGGAGTTGAAGTCCACGAGTCATAAAAGAGCCAAGGTTGCCTACCCCTGGCCTAGGCCTAGGCCCCCTCATGACTCGTAGACTTCAATTCCCAGAATTCCTGAGCCAGCATGGCTCAGCTTGGAAACCTCTCCCTTTCCCCTCAGCATGGCTGCCTCAGGAATTCTGGGAATTGAAGTCCACAAGTCATAAAAGAGCCAAGGTTGCCTACCCTTGGCATAGTGGGATATTTGCATCTAGTATTGATGCAAATTCTGAACTCACATCAAATCTCTGACGTGAATAAAATTAAAATACAACGGCCACACCTTGTCGAAGACTCCTCAGGGAAGTTTACTAGTAGACCATCAAGAAAGTGAACATAGCATTTCTTCACTTTCTTGATGATCTACTGGTAATTTATCCATATAAGATTTACAGACTCTATTCATTTATTTTTGTCCTACTCTAATTAAGATTGGGTTTGAGAAATGTGGCTCATTTTACATCTTGTCCCCTTTCAGATGGTATTATAGTTTAGGACCTTTTGCAACTGCTTAAGTTTGCAAGACTTATAATCTACAGAAACTCCATACTCAAAACTCCATTGATCTGCATATAAGGGACTGTCCTCCCATTAATTTAGAATTATTCTTGGGAAAATACAGGTACATATTAAAGAACGGAGGGAAAAAAATCTGCAACCATTTTTTTTTTTTAATATCTTAGTCCTTCTGATTTCATGTCTTGACATGTACATTCTCTGATGCAGGCTTCCAAAATGCAAATTCTACTGTTGTCAACTCTTTTCTAAAACAGCACTCTTGGCCATTTGCAAGGAGTTTTCAGAAGCATGCTTTTATCCCCCTTTCTTGACACTTTTTTGTTGATCCCAACACACACACACAGAGAGAGAGAGAGAGAGAGAGAGAGAGAGAGAGAGAGAGAGAGGGAGAGAGTGAGAGAGAGAGAGAACTCAAATCTAGTATCTTCAGCTTAATTCCAGCATTTGTGCTAGATCAAAGTCTGGTGAACTATAATTCTACATCTTTGCTTCCGAAGATTTCATTGACAACCCTTGTTTGATTACCTCTTTACAAACTGATGGACAGATTTCTTTGTGGATAATCTGTTGCAGCTATTAACCTGCAATAGATAAATATTCTCTTTATCTATTCATGTAATCTTTCTTTTCTCCTTCCCTTTCTACCAATGTCTTCTCTATCTTCTTAGTTTCTCCCATTCTATCAGTTTTCTGGGAGAATGGATAGATCAGAGATACGGGACCTCTGAAATAAGGACAACAGCTTTATGAAATCAGATGATATTGCAAGAGACTGGAGTAGCAAACTAGCCCTTCCATAATTTCATCCTCTACCTAATTCTTTCAAAAATCAGTTGAATATATTATTTTAATACGATTTATCATCATTCTTCTTGAGCTAGTTGAACGGCCATACCTGCCTGCCATATTTGTTTCAGCATGAATACATTTGTATGCATACGCTTCATCCTGCAAATTTTCTTCCTACCATATGACTTCCTTATAATGATGTGTTGTATAGCAGCAGAACAATATTTAAACTCTCTACACTTGGCGCTTCATTATTTTCAACTCCCGAAATGAAGGGATCCACCGCTTAATTAGAAAAAAGCACTTATCTAACTAGTTAACAAATTATTATTAACTTGATCTGCACATAAGGGACTGTCATCACATTAATTTAAAATTATTCTTGGGAAAGTACATGTAGCTATTAAAGAATGGAAGGGAAAAATATTTTTGTTCCATTTTTAATCTTCACATACAAACATAGTTTTAATAACAACAACCTGCTGAAATATAGATTAGACATGCTTAGGAAAATATCAGTGTATCAGTCTCTGGATAATCTGCAGATCATCAGTTTGGTAAAATTCTTGATATTGTTAAGAGAAATAGTGGGTTTTTTATCTGAATTATAGGCTGAAACCAACAAAGTCATAGATGTTATGTTTATATGACTCCTGCGAGTCCCCTGGACTGCAAGGTGTTCAAACCGGTCAGTCCTGGAGGAGATCAACCCTGACTGCTCTCTAGAAGGCCAGATCCTGAAGTTGAAACTCAAGTACTTTGGCCACCTAATGAGAAGGAAGGACTCACTGGAGAAGGGCCTAATGCTGGGAAAGATTGAGGGCAATAGAAGAAGGGGACGACAGAGAATGAGGTGGCTGGATGGAGTCACTGAAGCAGTAGGTGTGAGCTTAAATGGACTCCAGAAGATGGTAGAGGACAGGAAGGCCTGGAGGAACGTTGTCCATGGGGTTGCGATGGGTCAGACACGACTTCGCAACTAACAACAACAACAACAACAACAATATTGCTGTGTAGAAAGAAAAGCTTGATACCATTTAATAATTGTGCTTTGTCCTTTCTGCAATGTTCCATTTACGGCCTGAACAAGTTGTATGCGTTTGCAACCTATAAATTTGTAGGGGGGGGTGGGTTAAAAGTGGATATGCATGCATATAACAATTCCAAGTATTATTGAACATGGGACGAGAACCAAGTAGAAGATAAATAACTGCACGGAACAGAAGACATTCCCTTCTAATTGGAATCAATAGATCCATATGTTTTCATCTTGGCTGGCTTACATTCCGAATCCAAGCTTTGCAGAGGCAGATTTGAGGTTTCAAACCAGCCTTTAGATCTTACAGGTGGAGATCACGCAGAAAAAGCCCATCCTGTTTGCATGTCTTTGCACTTGACGAATAACGGCTTCACCTTTCCGGGGGCAGAGGAACTCGGAAGCTGCTCAGAAGCATTCTTGGAGAGCAAAGCCAAAAAGACATAAGGGAGGCAATGAATGGCCCTCTGGCACCTGTGTTTAATTAGTTGGTTACGTATCATCAGTTTGCGGAAGATGTGAGTGCAAAGCCACAGTGGGAGAAGGGCAAATGCTCATTTGGTTGTGGTTTCTTTTAGGAGTGAAGAGTAAGCCTTGACATCCGCCTCCTTCCCTCGCACGGCACACTTCAAAAGATGCTTATTGAAATGTTGTGCTTGAAGGGGATTTTTTTTTCAGCTACATTTCATTTTCCTTCATTATCTGATCCTCCTTGAAAAAAAAAAGCAGGGAGGAGGGATGTACTCCCAGGAGCACGGTGGATCTTGGAGATGGTAGAGTCTTGGGCTAACATAGGTTGCGTTTTTAATGAGACAACGGTGGCAAGCTATCGTTAGATACTTGCAGAGAAACGGCAGTTGTGGAAGCTATTAAGCCAGTGCTAAGCACACAGGACACCCTTTGAAGAATAAATTAATATGGTGGCAGCCTAGTCCTTGTCCACCTTGTTTCATTCTGGGTAGTTATTATACGGGAAGAGGCAGATATCAAGGCTAGACAAATTTGTATCTCTGCATCTCTGTCTTGTTTTCCCTGTTCCACTGGAATGAGGAAATACATATTTATAGCAAGATACAGGTATTGCTTTTTTTCTCTTGCAGGATGTTAGCTTAAAGTTAGATTTCATGAACCTTTCTATTATTTTAAAGCTATATTTTAAGGACGGGGTTGTCATTTTGTCAGGTTCGTGATGATGGGATCTACCGGTTTCTCCAGAATAGGTCTGGGGAAAATGGAGGAGGAGGAGGAGGAGGAGGAGGAGAAGGAGGAGGAGGAGGAGGAGGAGGAGGAGGAGGAGGAAAAACAAAATAGTTTTGCACCCATGTTGAGATAGCTGGGAGGGACTTCTGCAACTGAGCCATGGTGGCACAGTGGTTAGATGTAGTACTGCCGGCTACCAGCAATTCAGCAGTTCGAGTCTCACCAGCTCAAGGTAGACTCAGCTGTCCATCCTTATGAGGTCAGTAAAATGAGGATCCAGATTGTTGGCAGCGAGATGCTGACTAGAGAGGGCTGTAAAGCACTGTGAAGTGGTATATAAGTCTAAGGGCTATTGCTGAGTGCTCTAGCTATCTGGGTAAGGCTTGCAAAAGATGCAGCTGCTTTAATGATCCACAAGAACAGTTTTCTTCATGCTCCTGTGCAGTGTGTGGTATTCCTCGTTGCAAGGGTTTGCATTTGTACGGAGTCTGCAAAAAGTCCATTCAGATGGAAGTGATTTCATTTCCTTCCAGGGCAGAGAGGTTAAACTATGTTCATGAGGAATGAAAACTATCACAAAAGGTAGGAATTGACTATTTTAACCTCCGGATGTGATACTGTTCAGAAAAATTGGAAGGTAGTAGTGTTTAAATCAAGTTAGGTATCAGCACTGACGTTACATCTCTGAATGATAATGATGATGATGATAGTAATAATAATAATAATAATAATAATAATAATAATAATAATAATAATAATAATAGTACCATCAAACATCCACATCTGCCTATCCCAGGCCCTTGGTAAGGACTCGATAGGTAGACAAAATGCCAAATCCAGTCTGAACATCTGGCTGACTGTGCGATAATCCATAATAATAATAATAATAATAATAATAATCGTAATAATAATGTTGGAAGGGACTTGGAAGTCATCTAGTCCAACCCCCTGCTCAGGCAGGAAACCCTACACCATTTCAGACAAATGGCTGTCCAGTCTCTTTTTAAAAACTTCCAGTGTTGGCGCATTCACAGCTTCTGGAGGCAGGTTGTTCCACTGGTTAATTGTTCTCACTGTCAGGAAGTTTCTCCTTAGTTCTAGGTTGCTTCTCTCCTTGATGAGTTTCCATCCATTGCTTCTTGTCCTGCCTTCAGGTGCTTTGGAGAATAGCTTAACTCCCTCTTCAAGGCTCTCCAAGAAGAGTAAGAATGAAAAGTCAGCCATTCTCCATTTAACTCTTTCCCCCTTCCTCACCTTTTCCATGTCCCTCTCTCTTTCCCCCCTGTCTCTCTGTGTCTACAGTATGTCTATCTACAGTATATCTATATCTGCATATGAATATACTTCTTCAATAAACAAGGGTATTCCAATGAATTTTGAATTCCTTCCTTCCTTCCTTCCTTCCTTCCTTCCTTCCTTCCTTCCTTCCTTCCTTCCTTCCTTCCTTCTTCCCTCCCTCCCTCCCTCCCTTTTTCCTGCCCTGCCCTCCCGTTCTGTCCCTTCTCTTCCAACTTCTCTGCTATTCATTTCAGAGACATGTTGCTTTCAGTCATTCTGAAACCCGTAAAAAAAAACAAAACCTCTCATTCCTTTTATTATTATTCATTCGTACTCACTTCTGTTCTGCTGGTGAATGAGGCATGCCTCTTCCAATCCATTTCACGGCTTTTTGGAACTGGCTTTTTACTTATTTATTTATGCATTTTGCATTAAAAAAAAAAAACAACAGTTTTTGGTGATGGCTTCTATTTGCCATGACCACGCCATGTTTAACAAAGGTTATTCTCTGCATTCTTACAGGGGTAGCGGCAAAAAAGCTGCTACTCTTCAGGAGTGTTGCAGATAATTTCACCTCCCCTCTCCGTATTGTGTCAAGGAGCATCTACCTGGCATGTTTTTCTCGTGCTTTGGGAGAGTGTGGCTGGCCCATTAGTTAATTTCCATGTCTATGACAGAACTCAAGTCTTCCTCTTCTGTGGATGACATGGTAGCAGTGTTCCAATATCTCAGGGGTTGCCCCAAAGAAGAGGGAGTCAAGCTGTTCTCCAAAGCCCCTGAAGGCAGGACAAGAAGCAATGGGTGAAAACTAACCAAGGAGAGAAGCAACCTAGAACTAAGGAGAAACTTCCTGACAGGGAGAACAATTAACCAGTAGAATAGCTTGCCTTCAGAAGCTGTAGGTGCCCTATCACTAGAGGTTTTTAAGCAATGATTGGAGAAACATTTGTCTGAAATAGTACAGGGTTTCCTGCCTGAGCAGAAGGTTGGCCTAAACCAGGGGTAGGCAACCTTGGCTCTTTTATGACTCGTGGACTTCAACTCCCAGAATTCCTGAGCCAGCCATGTTGAGGGGAAAGGGAGGGTTTCCAAGCTGAGCCAGGCTGGCTCAGGAATTCTGGGAGTTGAAGTCCACGAGTCCTAAAAGAGCCAAGGTTGACTACCCCTGACCTAGAGGAACATATGAAAGCATAATTAATGTTAATTAATGTAGACTTTATTAATTTAGAGCAGGGGTAGGCAACCTTGTCTCTTTTATGACTCGTGGACTTCAACTCCCAGAATTCCTGAGCCAGCATGGCTCAGCTTGGAACCTCTCCCTTTCCCCTCAGCATGGCTGGCTCAGGAATTCTGGGAGTTGAAGTCCACGAGTCATAAAAGAGACAAGGTTGCCTACCTCTGGCCTAGGCCGCTTTATGACTCGTGGACTTCAACTCCCAGAATTCCTGAGCCAGCATGGCTCAGCTTGGAAACCTCTCCCTTTCCCCTCAGCATGGCTGGCTGAGGAATTCTGGGAGTTGAAGTCCACGAGTCATAAAAGAGCCAAGGTTGCCTACCCCTGGCTTAGGCCTAGGCCTCTTTATGACTCGTGGACTTCAACTCCCAGAATTCCTGAGCCAGCATGGGGGAACTATGGCCCTTCATGACTCGTGGACTTCAACTCCCAGAATTCCTGAGCCAGCCTGGCTCAGCTTGGAAACCCTCCCTTTCCCCTCAACATGGCTGGCTCAGGAATTCTGGGAGTTGAAGTCCACGAGTCCTAAAAGAGCCAAGGTTGCCTACCCCTGCCCTAAAAGACCTCCAAGGTCCCTTCCAAGTCTGTTATTCTGTTATTCTGTTAACCATTATATTAGGGATGTCCAACTTTGGCAACTTTGATACTTGTGAATTTTAATTCCCAGAGTTGCTGGCAGAGGATTTCTGGGATTTGTAGTCCACAAGTCTTAAAAGTTATCAAAGTTGGACAGCCCTACACTGAACCAAAGGGACTGGGTAGTTTCCATTTATTTGATGCAGTGTTCCAAAGCATTCACAATTTACTTCTCTGCTAGTTTGAAGGGATGCTATCTAAGAAAACGTATGGCCCGAGCCAGCCCACAAATGGGAGGCTTTGAAACAAATTCCTCTAGTGGGATTGTAAAGAAGTCATTTGTTTTGCTCTGAAACGTCCGCAGGAACATTTTACTTACGTAATACATTGTTCCCCAATTAATGTATCCACGAATTGCTTGGCTTAACTAGAGTACTTCTCTGGATTAGACAGCTGAGATAGCAAAGCAGCCTTGCTGTAAGTCTTCAGAAGGGTATCGCTGTGAAAGTCCCTCGCTGAACGTGCATCATAGGTGGATATTAGTCATTTCCACCTATAGATATGTTCACCTAATACAGTGGTTCTCAACCTTTTTAATGCCGCGACCCCCAACCGGTCGTAAGTCGAGGGTTACTCAACCGGTCATAAGTCGAGGACTACTCAACTGGTGCAGCACCGTTTGCAGAATGGGACTTTTGGTGGGCTCAGCAAGGCAGAGACAGCCTGGACAATTCCTATTGGCTTTTGAAAGCCAATAGAATTAGACTCTATTCAAGAGAGTCTATTCTATTGGCTTTCAAAAGCCAATAGAATAAAAGGGAGTAGCACAGCTAAGGAAAAGGGGGGAAAAATGGCGGACTGCATTGTTTGGCGACCCCCGTGAAATGGTCGTTCGACCCCAAATGGGGTCCCGACCCACAGGTTGAGAACCGCTGACCTAATAGATCTCTGAGTGGTTTGCTTTCTCACTCTTAATAGATTGCCAGCAAGAAAATCAACTTTAACAAGTATGAAAAAAAAATCTGTGAAAATGAAGAATTCATACGCTAAGAGAGAGTGGAGTTTGTTTGTTTGTTTGAAAGGACTGTGAATTCAGATTAAAAACTCAGATTTTTTTCCAATGTCTTCGACTGTATTTTTTTTTTTTTAAAGATATATCTAGTAAGGTGGTATTGTGGAATAAGTTGCAACAATACTGATAGAAGAGAATCGGGGTTGAACTTTGGGTACCAAAGGGCTCTCTCAGTTTGACTGTTTTCTTGCAGACTAGCTAAATAACATCATCAGTGCACTGATGATGTTACCTACTTTGGTAATAAAACATCTGCAAGAAAACAGCCAAGCTCAGAGAGCACTAAGGTCAGTGGTGGGATTCAGCCAGTTCACACCAATTCCGCAGAACTGGTAGCTAATTTTTTGTTGTCTGGGCCCAGAATGGACTTCCAAAAGTGGCATCCACACAGAGAACCGGTTGTTGGCATATTTGAATCCCACCACTCCTTCCTTCCTTCCTTCCTTCCTTCCTTCCTTCCTTCCTTCCTTCCTTCCTTCCTTCCTTCCTTCCTTCCTTCCTTCCTTCCTTCCTGTGGTGGGATTCAGTCACTTTGCACCAGTTTGGCAGAACCGGTAGCTAATTTTTTGTTGCCCAGGCCCAGAATGGACTTCCGGAAGTAGCATCCACACAGAGAACTGGTTTTCACATAGTTGAAGCCCACCACTTTCTTTCCTTCCTTCCTTCCTTCCTTCCTTCCTTCCTTCCTTCCTTCCTTCCTTCCTTCCTTCCTTCCTTCTTTCCTTCCTGTGGTGGGATTCAGCCACTTCGCACCAGTTCAGCAGAACTGGTAGCTATATTTTTGTTGTCCAGGCCCAGAATGGACTTCCAGAAGCGACATCCACACCGAGAACCGGTTTTCACATAGTTGAATCCCACCATTGACTAAGACAACCAAGTTCAACCCTGATTCTCTTCTATTCAAAAGCCCCAACAAACCCACAGGAACTTCTGTAATCCAATCCAGTATAACTTTCTACCTTATACCAGTTTGACATTCCACCCGCTGTTTCAGTTTGCATAGCTGCTCACCTTTCTCTTACATTTGACTGAGGGCTGCAGCTGCCTGCATGATGTTGCATAAATATAGCGTGGTGACATTCATCAGAGTCAGAAGCCAAGTTAGATTTGTGATGGCTCTTTCCAACTGCAAAAAGCCATTTGACATTTTCAAAAAAAAAAGTAGGTGTGATTTGAGACCTAACCAGTTTCTTCCGAGACCTGAAATTTACACACATAGATTTTCTGACTGAATTAAAGAAGTTAGAAACTGATAAACAAGAATATTTGTTGCTCAGGGTTGAACTGTGGAATTCTTGGTGCTCTCTAAGTTTGTTTTTTTGCAGACATTTCATTACCCAACTAGCTTACATCATCAGTGCTTGAAGGGAGTGGGGTTTGATCCAACCGGTCAGTGCTGGAGGAGATCAACCCCGACTGCTCTTTAGAAGGCCAGATCCTGAAGTTTAAACTCAAGTACTTTGGCCACCTAATGAGAAGGAAGGACTCCCTGGAGAAGAGCCTAATGTTGGGAAAGATGGAGGGCAATAGAAGAAGGGGACGACAGAGAATGAGGTGGCTGGATGGAGTCCCTGAAGCAGTAGGCCTGAGCTTCAATGGACTCCAGAAGATGGTAGAGGACAGGAAGGCCTGGAGGAACGTTGTCCATGGGGTCGCGATGGGTTGGACATGAGTTCACAATTAACAATAAAGCTTGGGGTTTTTTGCAGACATTTCATTACCCAACTAGCTAACATCATCAGTGCTTGAAGGGAGGGAGTGGGGTTTAGAGCAGGTATTTAGTACAGCCTCTAGCACTGAGGATATTACCTAGTTGGGTAATGAAACATTTGCAAGAAAACCACCAAGCACCAAGGACCCCAAAGTTGGACACTGCCTGAATTTTGACTTTTGAAAGGAAAACAAAACAAAAACGTGTGAATCCCAAAATACAAAGTTAAAGAACTTAGTTTGACCCCACTCTAAAAAGTGATGGGCAGATGAAAATGAAAACAACTGTAAAACGCTTGAAGATCCACAGTCACCATTTAATATGGCCAAAGAAATAAGCCGATGTGGCATTGAAAAGCCACTTCCTTGTTCATGCTTTAGAGCAAGGGTAGGCAACCTTGGCTCTTTTATGACTCGTGGACTTCAGCTCCCAGAATTCCTGAGCCAGCCATGCTGAGGGGAAAGGGAGAGGTTTCCAAGCTGAGCCGTGCTGGCTCAGGAATTCTGGGAGTTGAAGTCCACGAGTCATAAAAGAGCCAATGTTGCCTACCCCTGTCCTAAAGGAACATATGAAAGCATAATTAATGTCAATTAGTGTAGACTTTATTAGTTTAGAGCAGGGGTAGGCAACCTTGGCTCTTTTATGACTCGTGGACTTCAACTCCCAGAATTCCTGAGCCAGCCACGCTGAGGGAAATGGGAGAGGTTTCCAAGCTGAGTCATGCTGACTCAGGAATTTTGGGAGTTGAAGTCCACAAGTCATAAAAGAGCCAAGGTTGCCTATCTCTGCTTTAGAGGATTACAATCGAAATCTTTAACGATTTCGGACCCCGAATTAGCCTTCAAGAAAGATTGGAATCCTTCCAAGAATGGTGAAATACGATTCTCAACAGCAGGTAGTAAAGTAATACTCCTCAACTACTGAACTGTTGTGTACGTCGACTTACAACAGTTCATTTAGTGACCGTTCAAAGTTACAATGGCACTCAAAAAAGTGACTTGCGACCATTTTTCACCCTTAACAACCATTGTGGTTGTAAGTTGAGACTGTCCTTTATTTGGCAGGCCACACAAGTCAGCTACAAAGGTCTGTGGTAGCATTTCTGAATTCCAGAGAATTTATGTTTCACCTAAGCAACATGCGTAGCATATAGCTCATTCTATCTGTCAGTTTCCTATTGATTTTTCCTCATGCAATATTATTGAGACGAACCCCCCCCCACTCCCAAGCTTCAAGGGCAAGCCAAATTCTCATTATTTGGAGATTAATATGTAGTGAGGTGTTTGGGCCGCGAATCCTTTTAAGAAAGAACGGAGGTTAGGAAAAATGATGTATTTTCCTGGGCATAGAGAAGTCGGTGGCCATACATTCCTTTTACTATTTAAGCAGAAATCTCTTAATTCGCATCTAAGGTTCCTTTGCATCAGCTGTATTTGCTGTGGTCAAAACGGTGAAAGAATTCCTTTAATCAAAAACACAGCTATTATTATTATTATTATTATTATTATTATTATTATTATTATTATTATTATTATTATTATTATTATTAATCATCGCACAGTCAGCCAGATGCTCAGACTGAATTTGGCACTTTTGTCTACCTATCGAGTCCTTCCCAAGGACCTGGGATAGGCAGATGTGGATGTTTGATGGTGTTACAGATATCATCGCAGGATGGAAGCAGTTCCTAGTAAGGCCACCTTTTGCAATTAACTAATAGCGAATTTGTCAATGCCAATGGTGTTTAAGTGGTGCTCCAGTTGTTTTAGGATTGCACCCAAGGCACCTATTACTATTGGTACTACCCTTGCTTGCTTTTGCCACAGTCTTTCTATTTCTGTTTGTAGGTCTTTGTATTTTGTTATCTTCTCCAATTCTTTATCCTCTATTCTGCAGTCTCCAGGCACTGCCATGTCCACTATCCAGACTTCTTTGTCTTATTGACAGTTGTTAAGTCTGGGATATTATGTTGCAGGTGCTTGGCTGGTTTTATTATTGTTTTGTTGTTATTGTTATTATTATTATTGTTGTTGTTGTTGTTATTATTATTATTATTATTATTATTATTATTAGTTTCCATGCATGAAATGCAACTGCCCTTAATTTCTGAGCAAGTGAAAAAATGGCATGTCATTGGTAAAAAAAAAAAAGGGGGGGGGAGGCTCACTTGATTACCCAAATAAGGATGAGTTCTTACTGGCGCTTTTTTCATTAGTAACATTAATTTATTTTCCTAAGCTTGCACCAGCAAAAATAAATCAGCTTCCCTGGGTTCATATGCCACTGGAAATGATTGCAACCGGGCATTTGAAAGGACCATATTTTGGGCTGTCACCCCCATTGCTTTTACATTCACAATCAGGAACCATTAATTCTTTTCGGCATCCCTAGTTCTCATTTATATGAAAATCCAGATAGAAATGAAAGTCATGCATTAGCTGGATTGAGGGAAATATTAAGTCAATTATACTCCTGCAAGATTTATAAGAGCTAAAGTGGGTATAAATTTGACTTGTCAAGAGAAATTTTACATGCATTAATTGCTCAGTAAAATCTATCCTATGTATTTAATTATGGGCTGAATTCTGATGGGTCCCGTTTCAATCAGCACGGAAAAAGTTTTTTTCTTAACTATGTTGACATACTGGTGAATTATGTATATAGAAGACTTACTGTTTTCTACATCTGAAATGTTTGAGAACAGTTTACACGTGTGTGCATAGATTTATCGGTGAGAATACAGGTGATCCTGAAGTTATGATTGCAGTTGGGCCCAAAGTGTCTGTTGTTAAGCGGATCTTGTCCCGTTTTATGACCTATCTTGCCACAGTTGTTAAGTGACTCACTGTGGCTGATAAGTTAGTAACCTGTTATTATTTATCAGGTTTTTCTCCTTCTGTTTTTTTAAGTTTACAGGCTAACCATCTTCCTGGTTTATTTGCATTTTCAAAAAAAAAAAAAATGTTTTGCTCTTTTAATTTGCCGTGCCAATTTTTCTGATTTCATTAAATTTAATTGATGTTTTATTATTTCCATTTGTTTCTTTCAATATTTTCTTTTGTGGATTTATTTGTAGTTCTAATTCTAGTTTTTTTTTAAAAAAAAATATTCTTCCCTTAACAGTATATGTTGTTGTCTTTTTTTTTTTGCCATATATGTTATTGTACCCCTCTAAAATATGCTTTGGCTGTATCCCATACATTTTGTAATGTTATATCTTCTTTTTTATTTTCTTTAAAAAAGAATTCTGTTTCTTTTGTTGCTAGTTCTATAAATCCTTTTTCTTTTAATGTAGATTGGTTCAAGGTCCATCTTATTTATTTATTTTGTATTCCTTTCCATGTCGCTTTTAAAGGGTTATGATCTGCCCATGTGCCTAATTCTATCTCAACCTCCTGCATATTGGTCCTTAATTCAGGCATCATTCAAATCATTGGATGTTGTTAAGTGAATTTGGCTTCCCTGTTGACTTTGCCTGTCGGGAATGTCGCACAATGGGATCGCGTGATCTTGGGACACAGTAACGGTTATAAATATGTTGTTCCTCCAACAAATGTCTATCTGTGATGATTTTTTACACACACATACAAACATGCATATGCGTAGATATGTATTTAACGCACGCACTACAGGTATAGGCACCACTACGAAAAGCAACGGGGATTTTTAAAAAAAAGAAAAAGAAAAAAATATTACTATTAACTAATGTAAATAGAGTGTGAAATATAATCAGCTGCATGTAACCATAGTTGTGCATTTGAGAAAATTAATTGCTCGGCCATTGACATATATACATACGAAACATCCCGTTCCAGACAGTATTTTTTTGCACCTACGTAATGCTAAATAAACACATTCACACACACGTAAAGTGTAATTAATTGGAAACAGAATTTTTTAAAGTTAGGGATGAGGTAAGGGAGGAAGGAGACGGGGGGGGGGAGATAGATTGGTTATGCAGTTTATTAGTTCAAACTCTCCACTGCATTTGATGAAATGAAGTGTAATTCACCAATGTTTACGGCCTGTAATACTATATTTAATCTGAAAAGTGTTGCCAGATATTTTTTTATTTTTTGGTTACCATTGACTGTTTTGGGATCATACAGACTAACTTGTTCATCCCCCACAATGTCTGATTAAAGCTTGTGCCTCAATTAAAGTTATTTCAGCTGATTTAGGATTCTAATTTTTCATTTTGTGAATAGAATAGAATAGAATAGAATAGAATAGAATAGAATAGAATAGAATAGAATGTGGAATGGAATAGAATGGAATAGAATAGAATGTGGAATGGAATAGAATAGAATAGAATAGAATAGAATAGAATAGAATAGAATAGAATAGAATAGAATAGAATAGAATAGAATAGAATAGAATAGAATAGAATAGAATAGAATAGAATAGAATAGAATAGAATGTGGAATGGAATAGAATGGAATAGAATAGAATGTGGAATGGAATAGAATGGAATAGAATAGAATGTGGAATGGAATAGAATAGAATAGAATAGAATAGAATGGAATGGAATGGAATGGAATGGAATGGAATGGAATGGAATAGAATAGAATAGAATAGAATAGAATAGAATAGAATAGAATAGAATAGAATAGAATGGAATGGAATGGAATGGAATGGAATGGAATGGAATGGAATGGAATGGAATAGAATAGAATAGAATAGAATAGAATAGAATGTGGAATGGAATGGAATGGAATAGAATAGAATAGAATAGAATAGAATAATGAAATGAACAAAACAGAACAGAACATAGTAGAGCAGAACAGAACAGAATAGAACAGAACATAACAGAACAGAACAGAATAGAATAGAATAGAATAGAAGTAGAATAGAATAGAATAGAACAGAATAGAGTATAGAGCAGAATAGAATAGAATAGAATTGGAAGGCACCTTGGAGGTCTTCTAGTCCAACCCCTCAGGCTCAGGCAGAAAACAACTATACCATTTCAAACAAATGGTTGTCCGATGATGGAGCACCCTCAACTTCTGGAGGCAAGTTGTTCCACTCATTAATTGTTCTAACTGTCAGCAAATTTCTTCTAAATTTTAGGTTGCTCCTCTCCTTGATTACTTTATACATCTGATCGTTAAAATCAGAGAAATCTCATTGCCTTCTGCTTCCTGAGATCTCGTCCACTTATTCTTGTGCTATACTCACGTAGCCCATTTGGAACATGATCTCAAACTAAAAAAAAAAAAAAAAAAATGAACTGTAACATTTCCTTTAGATGCTCGGAATTTATTTTGGAGATTTTTTTTTATTTTTAAAAAGGTTATATCTTATGCATGGCCAGCAAAATCCAGCAGTGCCTGAGTTTCAAAACAGCACAAAAGAGACCTCAGCTCTCCTTAAATCAGTGGTTTTCAACCTGTGGGTCGGGACCCCATTTGAGGTCGAACGACCATTTCACGGGGGTCGCCAAACAACGCAGTCCACCATTTTTTTCCCCTTTTCCTTAGCTGTGCTACTCCCTTTTATTCTATTGGCTTTTGAAAGGCAATAGAATAGACTCTCTTGAATAGAGTCTAATTCTATTGGCTTTCAAAAGCCAATAGGAATTGTCCAGGCTGTCTCTGCCCTGCTGAGCCCGCCAAAAGTCCCATTCTGCAAATGGTGCTGCACCAGTTGAGTAGTCCTCGACTTACGACTGGTTGAGTAGTCCTCGACTTACGACCGGTTGGGGGTCGCGGCATTAAAAAGGTTGAGAACCACTGCCTTAAATTTTAATGGAAACTCTTCAAATTCTCTTGAAATTGGAATAACTAATAACTGTCCAACAGATGTCATAATCCTTAGGTTGCTCACTCGGCTTTGAAGTATCGAAAGAGTCCCGTTACAGTGGATCGTGAACTTTTCACTTAATATACCATGACAAACCCCAGTCGTTTCCCTTTAACGTGTTTATTGGCTGGATGACAATGGTTGTTTTTCTCAACTCATTATTTCTAAGAAGATAGTGTTTTTTTTCTCCCTCTTACTGGAATATCTCTGAAAGGTTAAAACAGAGACAACGCACATTCCTAATGTAGTGCAAAAATATACCGATGCATAAAACATGCCGATATATCAAGCACGCATGAGGATAATGCACATTTACACATGCGTATACATTATTCTCAGGACTTAAAATGGAAAACAGAGGCATTCTAATTTAATACATCCTTACATCTTAGGCCTATAACTTTGTTGCTTGGATCTTACAATTTATATTGTTTTATTTAGTATCCTAGTATGATTTATGTTGTTTGCTTAGTCAGGGGTAGGCAACCATGGCTCTTTTATGACTCGTGGACTTCAACTCCCAGAATTCCCGAGCCAGCCATGCCAATCAAGAAACTCCTATCCTCCAAGACAGAGGTGGGGAACTGTAGCCCTTTTATGACTCGTGGACTTCAACTCCCAGAATTCCTGAGCCAGCCGTGCTGAGGGGAAAGGGAGAGGTTTCCAAGCTGAGCCATGCTGGCTCAAGAATTCTGGGAGTTGAAGTCCATGAGTCCTAAAATAGCCAAAGTTGCCTACCCTTGGCTTAGGTAGTATCCTATGACCATCACTGAGTGCTGTATCTTATGATTTATGATGAACATGTTGTATTTTATGATTTATGATGAATGTATTTTTACGTTGCTTATGATCATGATTTATCATTATTACTTGTACTGTATATGTACACTGAGAGCTTACGCACCGGAGACAAATTCCTTGTACGTCCAACCACACTTGGCCAATAAAGAATTCTATTCTATCTGCCCCACATGCAGTGATGGGATTCAAATATGTGAACAACCGGTTCCCTGCAATGGAGGTTGCTTCCGGAGGTCTTAGGCTTAGGCCTGTGAGGCCCAGAACAGGCTTCCGGAAGTGGCATCCATGCACTTCTGGAAGGTGGCCGTTCAGGGCCTGGGAGGCCTCCCCCGGGCCTCTGAGGCCCAGAACGGACTTCCGGAAGTGGCATCCATGCACTTCCGGTGGGCCACTCTGGGCATGGGAGGCCTCCCCTGGCCTCCAAGGCTTGAAATGGACTTCCAGAGGTGGTGTCCACACATTTCCAGTGGTCCGTTCTGGGCCTGGGAGGCCTTCCCTGGGCCTCCCAGGCTCAGAACAGACTTCCGAAAGTGGCTTCCATGCCCTTCTGGCGGTCCAGTCTACGCTTTGCAAAAAATGGCTTTGGCTTCAGCCGGTTTGCCAAAGTCAACAAAAAATTAGCTGCTGGTTCTGCTGAACCATTGTGAACCAGCTGAATCCCATCACTGCCCACATGCGACATTCCTGTGTGTAAAAATGAACACACGTGAGGCTGTGTTTAATTAACAGCAGATATATTACATTCCTGAGGAGACTGATCCGTCGAAAGACTGAAAGTCAAAATCAAGGTGTAGAACTTTATTCAAGAACTAAAAAAATAAATAATATTCAAGAAGCAGAAATCAAGGACTATCTGTAGTACTGACAATACAGGTAGTCCTTGACTTATGACTACAATTGACTCCCAAGTTTCTGTTGCTAAGTGAGACATTTATTAAGTACACCATTTACCCCATTTGATAACCTTTCTTGCCACAGTTGTTAAGTGAATAGTACCAGTTGTTAAGTTAGTAACCTGGTTGTTAAGTGAATCTGGCTTCCCACATTGACTTTGCTTGTCAGAAAGTTGCAAAAGGGGATCACGTGATCCCGGGACACTGCAACCATCATAAATATGAATCAGTTGCCAAGCATCTGAATTCTGATCACGTGACCATGGGGGGAATGGTGCAATGGTTGTAAGTGTGAAAAACGGTCACAAGTCACTTTTTTTAGTGTGGTTGTAACTTTGAACAGTCCCTAAATCAGTGGTTCTCAACCTGTGGGTCGAACGACCATTTCACGGGGGTCGCCAAACAATGCAGTCCGCCATTTTTTCCCCCTTTTCCTTAGCTGTGCTACTCCCTTTTATTCTATTGGCTTTTGAAAGCCAATAGAATAGACTCTCTTGAATAGAGTCTAATTCTATTGGCTTTCAAAAGCCAATAGGAATTGTCCAGGCTGTCTCTGCCCTGCTGAGCCCGCCAAAAGTCCCATTCTGCAAACGGGGCTGCACCAGTTGAGTAGTCCTCGACTTTCGACCAGTTGAGTAGTAATAGTAATAGTAATAGTAGTAAAGTTGGAAGGGACCTTGGAGGTCATCTAGTCCAACCCCCTGCTCAGGCAGGAAACCCTACACCATTTTGGACAAATGGCTGTCCAGTCTCTTCTTAAAAACCTCCAGTGTTGGAGCATTCACTGCTTCTGGAGGCAGGTTGTTCCATTGGTTAATTGTTCTAACTTTCAGGAAGTTTCTCCTTAGTTCTAGGTTGCTTCTCTCCTTGATTAGTTTCCACCATTGCTTCTTGTCCTGCCTTCAGGTGCTTTGGAAAATAGCTTAATTCCCTCTTCTTTATGGCAGCCCCTGAGATATTGGAATACTGCTATCATGTCCCCCCTTGTCCTTCTCTTTGTTAAACTAGACATACCCAATTCTAGCAACCGTTCTTGTCCTTGATTTACGACCGGTTGGGGGTCGTGGCATTAAAAACCACTGCCCTAAATGAACTGTTGTAAGTCAAAGAGTCCCTGTATTAATTCTGAAAATGTCTTCCATGAAATACGGAATTAATATTCAATGGGCTTACCTGAGGTTATGATTTAGCCAAATTAGCGCCTTTTAATAATTCAGTATTTTGAGGGGAAAAGTTGGCTTTGAGGATTAGGAAGGGCAAAAACCTATTTCAGTCATCAAAATTATGGCTGCAGCTTCACAGAGGGAAATGTGACAATAAATACTTGACCTGCTCATAAGTCTCTGGACACCTCTGAGTATTTCAGCTTCATTGATTTGGCCTTTTCCCAACTCCCCTTCCCAGAAAATGAATAATCTCAGTGAACTCTGAGTGTAATTAATTTGTGTAAGTGTTTGAAGCATATTGGTGGAGAAGAAGTTGAGCGAGGCAGCTGAACCTTACATAAGTAGGTCGGTTACCATAATATGTGAAATAATGGTTGAATGGATCAAAGGAAAAAGAAAAGGAAAGAGGAAGGAAGGAAGGAAGGAAGGAAGGAAGGAAGGAAGGAAGGAAGGAAGGAAGGAAGGAAGGAAGGAAGGAGAAAGAAAGAAAGAAAGAAAGAAAGAAAGAAAGAAAGAAAGAGAGAGAAAGAAAGAAAGAAAGAAAGAAAGAAAGAAAGAAAGAAAGAAAGAAAGAAAGAAAGAAAGAAAAGGGAGAGAGGAAAAAAGAAAAAAAGAAAAGGAAAGAGGAAGGAAGAAAGGAAGGAAGGAAGGAAGGAAGAAGAGAAAGAAAGAAAGAAAGAAAGAAAGAAAGAAAGAAAGAAAGAAAGAAAGAAAGAAAGAGAAAGGGAGAGGAAAAAAAGGAAAAAGGGAAGGGGATGGGTGAGAGGAGAGTGAAGGAAAGGCAGGCAGGAAGAAGGAAGGAAGGGAGGAAGAGAGGAAGGAAGGAAGGAGGGAGAGAGGAAGGAAGGAAGGAAGGAAGGAAGGAAGGAAGAAAGGAAGGAAGGAAAAAGTGAAAGGAAAGAAGGAGGAAGAGAAGCGAAGGGGATGGGTGGAAGGAGATGCAGGCAGGCAAGCAGACAGGCAGAAGGAAAGGAAGGAAGGAAGGAAGGAAGGAAGGAAGGAAGGAAGGAAGTGCAACATACATTTGGCATGAAGTCTCAGCATTTGAATCATCTTGTATTCCACTGTACTTTACCTATGTTTAAAGTATATTTTAAACATGAATTTCATGTATATTTATTTTAGCAGTTTTCTAGGCTGTCTAATTCCAAATTTCTCTAGGCTGTTTAGAAGCTCCAAAAAATATTCCCTCCCCACCCCCTCTTCCCTTCCCTTCCCTTCGTCCTCTTTTCCTTTCTCCCTTTTTCCTTTTACAATTTTTCCTTTTTTCTTTCCTTCCCTTCCCTTCCCTTCCCCTCCTCCTCCTTCCCTCCCTCTCCCCCTCTCCCTCTCCCTTCCCCTTCCCCATCCCTTTTCAGACATGTGTAACAGAGGCAATACAGGTGACTGACAGTCCTTGTTTTCTCATGACAAACGCATCTTTAGAAAAAATATGCAGAGGCTTCATCTTTGTAATTACGAAAAGTAGGAAAGCTAAAATGCGTCTCGGAAAAAGTGTCAGGCCGAGGTGATCAAGCTGACAGTTTCATAATCAGTTGTCATCTTGAGTTTATGTTAAAAGTCATTATTTAAAGGATTTGAATATTTTGATCGGAGTTGGGGATGGTGGATGTTATATGATTAATCTGGACTGAACAAGGTGATAGTAAACTAAACTGCATCCATTAAGGAGAAGTGGAGATTAAATGAATTGTGAAATTACCAGACAAGGAAAGGGAAGGAAAGGAAAGGGGGGGGGAGGAAAATATAGTAATAATAATAATAATATAATAATAATAATAATAATAATAATAATAATAATAATAATAATAATAATAATAATAATAATAATAATAATGCAGCCAAGAGACTCTAAAATAAAATCTAAATAGTTAGACCAGAATTCTGAAATATGATAGATCCCTTTACATCTATTTCAAAAGCCATATTGTTGAAGGAAAAGTCTTCATCATGGTTCAGTCCAAGCCGGGAATAAACAACATGGTGACTGCTTTAGAAAGAAGGTTGCAGTTTATTGAAGAGGAGAGCCAGACAGGAAGATGGCTCTGGAAGAAAAGAGAGCGAGCACATGTAGGGAGTGGGTTTTTATACTCTCTGGGGCTCTTGAGGTTGTTTCCTGTTCCTGTTTGAGGGTTTGTATTTCCTGTGTCATGTACTTTTGACCTGAGTGTGAGTGTGCCTCTTTGGCATCTGTGGGTTAATCCTATTATGCCCTGTCTTAGAGTCTGAGTGGGGTGTGTAGATTTTGGATGTCTTTGTCTTCCTAAGCTTCTAGCTGGAGGGCTCCATCTTTCCTGAATGGATTATTTACATCTGCATTTCTACAGAGCTGGTTTCTGCTTGGGGGTGGGAGATTTGGGGCTATTAGGAAAAGCTGGGCATGCTTTTCTGCCTCTTTAAGATCCTTTGAGCAAATATAATATTCTGCCCTTTTAATATTTCCTTCTCGGGGGGGGGGGCTGACTTCCCACAGTATATTTGTAAGGAAACTTCCTTACATTTTCCTAGCAAGATTTAGACCTACACTATAATATTTTGCAACATAAAACCTTGTCTGGGAAGAATTGTCAAATTAAATAAATTTAAGATTTGAAATGCCATGCTGTGCTCATTAGACCTCTAAAGTTTTTGCCTGTTTTTTTTTTTTTTTTGCAAATCAAAATATGCTTGGTGGGGGCATCTAACTGACCTGACAGGAGATTATTGCTTAGCTAAATTAATCATTTTATCACCATTTATCTTTCAAAACTGAGGCTGTAGCTTGATTCAAAGTTTAATAAGATTATCATTAACTCTAGACTTTAATTTGAAGGTCGGTTGTCCACAGCTCGGTTCGCTCTCTAGCTTAGAGTAATAATTCTAAAGAAATAGATTTGAGGCAGAAGAACAACCGTACAAACGTTGCTAAGTATTGCTGTTTGGATTGATTCACGTTTTAATAGCAAGGAATTTTTGCAGTCCAGATTGATGAATGATGATGTTTACCTAGTGCCCTGATGAAGTTACCTGGTTTGATAATGAAACGCCTGCAAGAAAAGCACCAAGCAATGAGAGCACCAAGGATCCCACAATTCAACCGTGTGCTAAACCTATTCTATTAGTAAATTGATCAATTTTAAACTCTTCATATTTTTTTTGAGTGCTTCTGATAAAGGGGGAAAACGCTTTTGAATTAAGTTGAGCAAAACATTGCAAAAACAAGCATTTTTTTTTCTTTTTAGGTAACCATTGCTACCTGAAAGAATTTCTGGAGTTTTATCTATCCATAGCTTTGAAGGATATTTCTGTTTCCAAGTGGAATCTTCTTCAGTAGTACATGTAGTCTTAAATTAGATCAGTATATTCCATTTTGACAACCATAACAACAAAAAAAGGGGAGAATATGTGACAGAAAGGTAGCAATTATATTATTTTGGATAATAATCAGCTTTGCTCTCTGTGAAAGCTGTTTGAAGCACAACATAAATCTCTTTTCAATTGCCTAGATGTGTCTGTGATTGAAAACTTGACTGTCATTGCTTTTTATTTCTTTTCAGAAATGGTCCTTTCAGAGACATCTTTGCTTAATTTCTGTTGCATTTAATTATGTTTCTCTCTTTTTAATACAAGCTTAGTGCAGGAAAGGAGGAACACATCTAGTGTATAACTACCCTCTTCTGAGGACTAAAATATTTTTATGAAGCTTCTGTTCTTTTTTCCCCGTGTGAAATGATAATAAACACAGTGTAAAAATCTGATGTGATATTTCTTCCCAAAATAGCATACCTGATAAAGAATATTTGGAATATTTTTACAGTAGTCTGAAACGCTACTGCCATAATGATGTTGGAGAAGTTTTGGTGTTCAGGGTACAAAATGTAAATTACTGAAACTGAAGAAGGCAGAAGGGGAAAAAAAAAGAATGTGATTGTCCATTCCCCCCCCCCATGTCCTGATTGGCAGTTATGGGAATTGTTGAAAGAAAAGTCTTCATCGTGGCAACTGCTTTGGGAAGAAGGTTGTAGTTTATTGGAAAGGAGAGCCAGACAGAAAGATGGCTCTGGCAGAAAAGAGAGTGAACACATGTAGGGAGTGGGTTTTTATACCCTCTGGAGCCTTTTGTTTGGAGCTGCTTCCTGTTCCTGTTTAAGGCTATTTCTTGTGTCATGTATTCTGAGCTGAGTCTGGGTTTGCCCTTTGGCATCTGTGGGTTAATCCTATTATGTCCCAAAGGTCATGTCCTGCTTCCCTGGGCTGGGGCTAATGACTCTTAGAGTTTGGGTGAGGTATGCAGATTTTGGGTCTTTGTCTTCTTAATGTTCCAGTTGCAACCTTTACATCTGCATTTGTATAGAACTGGCTTCTGCTTGGGACAGAGAGACTCCAGGGCAGGGTTGGTTTCTGCTTTTAAAATCCTTTTGGGAAAATGTGTGTGCATGCGCGCGCATGCGCAAACGGCCACGTGCATAGCAGTGGCACATCTGCATACATGCACAAGTGGCCCATGCGCAGCTGCAGTGGTGCTTTTGGCAGCACTGGTGCTGGCATACCCATGCAAGCATGCTGCTAGCACCCACAAATGGGCCACTAGCAACCGCACACATGAGCAAACGGGCCGCTAGCAACCGCATGACACCAACGCAGCACTAGCACTCCCGTGCATGCGCAAACGAGGCCACTAGCATGAGTCATGCTAATGAAGTCCAAATTAACAAGATTTCTCTCTAAACCAACAATTTAATGCATCCTGTCAAAGTTGTCCCTTAAGTATATTCAACGTGGTCTAAGAAGACTGATTTGTTTAAGCATGTGCAAATGACAGAAACTGCAATTTGGTGGGGCATTAGGTATGCTTAAAACTATTAATTTGGAGTTCATAATGCTTAAACGTCTGGAGAATTCTGACCAAGATGCCCTCTGCTAAACTAAATAAACTGGTTGTTCAGATCTCTACTGAGAGAACTGGAAAAGAAGTTATATAGGTTTCCAGAAATAGAATAGAATAGAATAGAATAGAATAGAATAGAATAGAATAGAATAGAATAGAATAGAATAGAATAGAATAGGTAGAGTAGAGTAGAGTAGAGTAGAGTAGAGTAGAGTAGAGTAGAGTAGAGTAGAGTAGAGTAGAGTAGAGTAGAGTAGAGTAGAGTAGAGTAGAGTAGAGTAGAGAAGAGAAGAGAAGAGTTGGAAGGGACCTTGGAGGTCTTCTAGTCCAGGGGTGTCAAACTCACGTGACGTGTCATGATGTATCACAACTTTTTTGCCATTGCCAGCAATGGGGTGGGCGCGGTTTCGCTATGATTTATCTGGCCTGCGGGCCGGCAGTTTGACACCCCTGTTCTAGTCCAACTCCCTGCTCAGGCAGGAAATCCTATATTATTTCAGACAAATGGCTGTCCAATCTCTTCTTAAAAACCTCCAGTGATATGGCACCTACAGCTTCTGAAGGCAAGCCGTTCCACTGATGAATTATTCTCACTGTCAGGAAATTTCTCCTTAGTTCTAGGTTGCTTTTCTCCTTGATTAGTTTCCATCCATTGCTTCTTGTCTTGCCTTCAGGTGCTTTGGAGAATAGCTTGACTCCCTCTTCTTTGTGGAAGCCCCTGAGATATTGGGACACTGCTATCATGTCCCCCCTCATCCTTCTCTTCGTTAAACTAGACTACCCAATTCCAGCAACCATTCCTTATATATTTTAGCCTCCAGTCCCCTAATCATCTTTGTTGCTCTTCTCTGCACTCTTTCTAGAGCAGGCATGTCAAACTCGCGATGTCATGTGACATTGCGCGACGTATAAGAACTTTTTGCCCATTACCGGCAATGGGGTGGGGGCGGTTTTGGCATGACGCATGTGGCCCATGGGCCAGCAGTTTGACATGCCTGTTCTAGAATCTCAACATCTTATGCCTGAGCAGAGAATTGGACTAGAGGACCCCCAACTCTTCTATTCAATTTTGCTAATGTCTGCTTGATTACTTAACAACACTTTTTGCCTTAGTCTATCTAATATTTTTATCCAATTGTTTTTCAGATGTGCATGCAACAATCGGTCCAAAGATAATCAGTCCAAAAATAATCAGTTTTAAAGCATAATTCACAAATGTGATCCAAAATCAGGGACTTTTTAAATAACCAAGCAGTTTATGAATATTTATTAAGGTGCTTAAGGGACTGGATCTTCCAGGAGGGGAAAAAACTCCGTAGAAGAAGCAATAATTATTCTCTGGATGGGATGAAACATGTTTTTATCTGTTATGTTTTTGAACAGATGGGTGGTGTAAACTAGAAACCGATGGACTTTTTAATTTGCTGGAATCCAACCGATATCGTTGCTCTCCAATATTTACCTGAAACTTTTAAATCTCCTTCGAAACATATTGTCAGGTGTGAAGTGAGATACTATGTTTTAATAATCTCTTTGCATCCAGCATTCAATATTTTCCAACAGATACAATCAGCTTTGGCTTCCAGCAACTGCCCATAAAGGCAGAGGCATAAATACACCACTGATTTTTAATGTTTTGAAGCTCGTAACATTGACCAAATCTTCTATCGTCCTATAATGATATTTGGAGGGTACTTTGGTCAATATTAACTAGAGAGGGATCACAGATGTGTGCTCAGTTCAGTAAATCTCAAATGAAAGGATTATATGATAAAATACTGGAAGGGATCAGAGATGACATTGTAGCAGGCTTTATGTGTGATTAAGGAAGGAATGCACAGGGACTCTTTTGCATGTTTTCTCAAAATCAATCCTGCTGTGTGAATAGGCAGCCTAAGATGCCCTTTACGTTGTGATTTGGTTACTTATCTATTCCCATTCTGTTTAAAAATTTATCCTTTGTATAAAACAGAAGTACTGAGCCTTGCATAAAACAAGGGCGAAGACACACAGGGGAGTATCTTTTGAATTTTGGACACTTGAACGTGCTTCATTACTTTCTTCCTGCTGTTTTTGTTGGTTGCTGTGAGGCAGTTTGGGTCAGTGTGTGAGGTGGGCTGCCATGTAAGGAAGGAAAGATAGAAAAGAAAAGAAAAGAAAAGAAAAAAAGGGAGGGAGGGAGGAAGGATAGAAAGAGAGAGAGAGAAAGGAAAGAAGGAAGGAAGGAAGGAAGGAAGGAAGGAAGGAAGGAAGGAAGGAAGGAAGGAAGGAAGGAAGGAAAGAGAAAGAAAGAGGAAGGGAAGGGAATGGAGAGGAGAAAGAAAGAGAAAGAAAGAAAGAAAAAAGAAAGGAAGAAAAAAACAGAAAGAAAGAAAGAAAGAAAGAAAGAAAGAGGAAGGGAAGGGAATGGAGAGGAGAAAGAAAAAAAGAAAGAAAGGGAGAGGAGAGAAAAAAGAAAGAAAGAAAGAAAGAAAGAAAGAAAGAAAGAGAAAGAAAGAAAGAAAGAAAGAAAAGTAGCAACTTATTTCCTTGTTGTTAAAGGTTACAGCAGATGTTGACTTTTAACACAGTGATATTCTTGGTTTTGGGACCACAGGGGTGTCAAACTGCATCATAGTGAAACCCTGCCCACCCCATTGCTGGCAATGGAAAAAAAGTTGAGATACGTTGCGAGTTTGTCAACCCTGTGATAGATCCTTTTGAAGCTGCATCACTTCAGACTACAAAGAAAGGATCCACAAGCTGTAATCAAAGACACAGAGAGCCTCAATATTGTGAGCTGGACAGAACTCTTCTATTGCTAGTTTTCTATAATAATAATAATAATAATAATAATAATAATAAAGATGACTGTGATAATGGTAGAAAAAGCAGCCTACTAAATACAGACCAGCGAAGCTCTACAACTTACTTGAGGGGCTTTTCCAATTTGTCTGTAACCCTTCCTGTTGCCTCAAACAAAAAAAGCCAAAATGCTTTTTTTCCCCCAACCACAACACTACCACTTAGCATTTTTGGGGGGCTAGGTGAGCAGGGGTTTCCCATGCTTGCAAAAGCAGTTTTATTTGGCCGATCCACCTAGAAATCAGAGAGTCTAAGGCAGGTGTCTTCAAACGTGGTCCTTTTATGACTTGTGGACGGCTGGCTGAGGAATTCTGGAAGTTGAAGTCCACAAGTCACAAAAGGGCCACATTTGAAGACTCCTGGTCTAAGGTATTGGCTTCAATGGAAGGGCCATGTTTGATTGGAGGAAACTGGTTAAGGCATCAGGCTAGAAAGTGGAAGGCCATGATTCTAATTCCGCCTTAGGCAGGAAAGCAGCTGGGTGACTTTAGGCCAGTCATCAGGAGACTGTGAGTTCTAGTCCTGCCTTAGGCATGAAAGTCAAATGGGTGACTTTGGGCAATGGAAGCAATGGGTGGAAACTAAGCAAAGAGAGAATTTAGAACTAAGGAGAAACTTCCTAATGGCGAGAACAATCAACCAGTGGAACAACCTGCCTCCAGAAGTTGTGGGTGCTCCATCACTGGAGGTTTTTAAGAAGAGACTGGACAGTTACTTGTCTGAAATGATATAGGATCTCCTGCTTGAGAAGGGGGTTGGATTAGAAGACCGCTGAGGTCCCTTTCAATTCTATTCTATTTTAATGTCTGCCATGGCTTCGAGCTTCCAGCTATACAGCCCAGCAGTCAAAATAACCATTAGAGTGATGGCTTTCTTGTCATTGGCTGATTTAGCTTTTCTTGCTTATTTAGAAGTATATTTTCTATAGCTTTGTCAAAAAGAGAAACACTGATCCGCTTGTCTTTGTCAGTTCTGACTTCTTTTGCTTCCCGCTTCCTTCTGCCTGACTGGTGAGAAGTAGCCTCAGAAAAGAAGTGGATATATAGAAAGCCGTGTTTGCTGTTGCATTAAATAATTTGTAGTGTTGTTCTTGCAAGTTTCAATATGATGCATCAGACAAACAGGCAGACAGACAGACATATACGATATTGTATCATCTAGATATGATTTTAGTTACAATCCTTCTGCACTGCTCTGTAGATGTAATTTGATGGGATTTTTAATAACAGAACAACCCAATCATTGGTTCATTCCTTCCTCTCTTAAATAATTGGGAGTAGACAAGGTCAATAGCTTCCGCTCCTAGCCCTGTTGTGATTCCTCACCAGCCAGTGGACCTGGCAGCTGAGTCTGAGGACTCAGAGGAGGAGGGGCCAGAGGGACATCAGTATCAGAGGAAGGCTCTGAGGAGCTCCAAGACTTACAGTCTGACGAGGAGTCTGGCCCCTCTACTCGCACTCAGGCTGAGACCAAACTGTGCTGAGAGTCTGAGATGGACAGTGATGAAGAACAGCTGGGACAAATCCAGGATGCATGAAAACGCCGCCAGGCAAAGAGAGGAGGACAGAGGGATGCAATGGGGCGGCTCCAAAGGCAAAGGAGAAGGCTTAGGTAGCCACACCTTGGCTACATAATAAAAGGGAAGGTGTGGGAGGTGCTGGTTGCCAAAGGCAACCGTTCATGTTGAAGATCGAGATTCTGTGAACTGTGTGTGTTTGCCTTGGATGTTGACTCAGGTCTGTGAATAATAAAAGGGAATTTTTTTCCCCTGTGATTCCAGCCTGCTTGTTGGAAGAGGGGTTTCTCCTTGTGAGCTTAACAAGGACTCACGTGGGCTGGGACAGAACAGGCCCATGGCATGAGACCAGTGGTGGGAGTCAGCCAGTTCGCACCACTTTGGCAGAACCGGTAGCTAGTTTTTTGTTGCCCAGGCCCAGAATGGACTTCCGGAAGTGGCATCCACACAGAGAACCGGTTGTTCACATATTTAATTCCCACCACTGCATGAGACACATGCCTTGGATGTCTTCTGTGCTAAAGTGAGATGCTATTTTGAATGCAGTTTTTCTTAGCAATGTTCTCCAACTGTCCATCTTGTATACAATGGTTGTATACAATCATTGGCAGCATTTATCCTAATTTGATTTACAAATTAGGTGATTTGCTGTTCCCAGCTAGATGTCCTCTGAATAATTGTTATAAGAGTGAAGTCTGGACTTAGCAGAAATATTTAGATGCGCCCATCGTTTTTTAGAGCATTCCTGACACAATTACAGGTAATTTATCTTCCACAGTCTTGCATCTTAGCATCAGTGTGACACTTTTAAATCAAGGGAGAAGCAATAACCCTCTTTATTTATTTATTTTTTAAAAAAGAATAAGCATAAATAATATTTTCCCATATTGAAAATCCCCATTCAAATTATAATGAATCTAGCTTGATCCATAGAGCACAACTAAAATCCTTCATTTCCCAACCTAGGGAAATAGGTCTTAAAAACAAACAAATAAAAATCTATAGCTTGATATTTTCACCATCATTCTACAAGAGAGTCAACTAGATTTGCTGTTGTACAATTCATCATTTTGCACATCACGTCCAGGCAGAGTGAACTTACCGCCAGATGACTCCTCACATGGAGTGACCCTTTGGTCACGTGACCAACTGACCACATAAGACTTATAAAAGCAGAAGGGAACCGAAATAAGACCTTTCAACCAATAGCTCCACTGAGGATGTTATCTAGCCTAGTGTTCTGTCCCAGCCTATGTGAGTCCTTGTTATGCTCACAAGGAGAAACCCCTCAGGCAGGAAACAGACCTGAGTCAATGTCCAAGGCAAACAAACACAGTTCACAGAAACTCGACCCTCAAGGTCAGAATACATGACACAGGAAATACAAAGCCTCAAACAGGAACAGGAAACAACTCCAAACAAAAGTCCCAGAGGGTATAAAAACCCACTCCCTACATGTGCTCTCCCCTTTTTTCTTCCACAGCCATCTGTCTGTCTGGCTCTCCTCTTCAATAAACTGCAACCTTCTTTCTAAAGCAGTCAGCATGTTGTTTATTCCCAGCTTGGACTGAACCATGATGAAGGCTTTTCCTTCAACAGACCGTTGTAGCATCCCCATGGTCACGTGATCAAAATTCAGATGCTTTGACACATGACTCGTATTTATGACAGTTGCCGTGTCCCGGGGCTCATGCCATCCCCTTTCAGGACTTTTTGATAAACAAAGTCAATGGAGAAGCCAGATTCACTCAACAGCCCGTGTTACTAATTTAACAACCCCAGTGATTCACTTAACAACAGGGATAAAAAAGGTCGTAACATGGGGACAAAATTCACTTAACAAATGTCTCGCTTAGCCATAGAAAGTTTGGGTTCAGTTGTGCTCGTAAGTCAAGGACAACCTTTTCTCAGAGGGACCAGCCAGCAAGGCTCTGATTATTGGTGGAACGTTACTTCTGAACTGGATCAAAATCAGAACATTTTAGATGATTTTGTGTGTGTGTGTGTTATTGCTCAGTTGTAACATTTCAAGAGAGCAGAGGGCAAACAAGTCTTTCATGGAACCACGGTGTAAAGAATTTTGCCAGAAGAAATTTGTTTTAGGTCTAATACATAGGTATTAAAACAATACACAGGCATTGAATGAGTGAGTTATTTCTATCAGGGCTTTTTCATTTCAATTGCATAGGTCTGCAATTTATGATAAGATTCACATTTCTTATTCACTTTAAATCCCATTGTGTACTGCTAAGATGTACAGGTATATCATGGGCAGATAATTAAGCTCCTCATTCTCTCACTCAGCTGGATTCCACATCACTAAATGAAGTATTTTAAGATGGCATGAAGGCTAAATAAATCCCTACGGTTATTGCTACTTCTCATTCAGCGGAGCAACTTTTTCTTGACAGTTGCTTAAAAAGACAAGAAGTCTCAAGATGTTCATCTTCTGCCTTCAAGAATCGTATAAAGTTCCTTCTGCAATGTGAATTATTTAGAAGATGGTTAGCATGCAGGCCATGGAGATTTCTTAATTTTTTTTCTCCCCCGTGTGAAGGGAATTTAAGACACGATAGGAAGGGAATTAAGAGACATGCATTTTTATGCTTCTATCCTGAAGATTGTGGGGACTAAGAGCTTATAGGCTTTGTAACAAGAAGGAATTTGGTACTGAATTCTACCTAACAAATAATGTTAATGCATTTTCCCATATGTTGGAGTCCACCATTGCTCTCCTTATAGTCATTTTCACCCTGTGATAGCCATAGATACTATGTCCAGTTTCCCCAATCATTTCTGCTAGTCTCCAATTAATTGTAGTTTATGCCTTTTCTTGTGAAAACGTTCGTTTCCGAGAGTTCCTCTAGGATCGTTGCAATGGAGGCCCCCAAAAGATGATCTTTGGAAGATAAGATTCCCCCCCCCATACCAAATTTAAATTGTTGTTGTTGTTAGTTGCGAAGTCGTGTCGGACCCATTGTGACCCCATGGACAACGTTCCTCCAGGCCTTCCTGTCCTCTCCCATCTTCTGGAGTCCATTTAAGCTCACGCCTACTGCTTCAGTGACTCCATCCAGCCACCTCCTTCTCTGTCGTCCCCTTCTTCTCTTGCCCTCCATCTTTCCCAGCATTAGGCCCTTCTCCAGTGAGTCCTTCCTTCTCATTAGGTGGCCAAAGTACTTGAGTTTCAATTTCAGGATCTGGCCTTCTAAAGAGCAGTCAGGGTTGATCTCCTCTAGGACTGACCAGTTTGATCACCTTGCAGTCCAGAGGACTTGCAGGAGTCTTCTCCAGCACCATAGTTCAAAGGCCTCATTCTTTGGCACTCAGCCTTTCTTATGGTGCAACTTTCACAGCCATACATTGCAACTGGGAAAACCATGGTCTTGATTATAAGCACTTTTGTTGGCAGGGTGATGTCTCTGCTTTTTAGTGTGCTGTCTAGATTTGCCATAGCTTTCCTCCCCAGGAGCAAGCGTCTTTTAATTTCTTGGCTGCAGTCCCCATCTGAGGTGATCTTGGAGCCCAGGAAGATAAAATATGTCACTACCTCCATTTCTTCCCCATCTGTTTGCCAGGAATTGAAACAGAAGAATATAAAACAAGCGAACAGTAAACTAAAGTTATGGAGGAGACGAGGAGCCAGAATCTATAACTAGGTTAGAGGATTGGAAGGATGCCATTCAAACTCATGCATAGAAAAGAATACTTGTAGCTCAAGGTTCAGCTGTGAGGTCCTTGGTGCTCTCTGAGCTTGGTTATTTTCTTGCAGACATTTCATCACCAGACTAGATAACATCATCAGAACTAGAAGGGTTGTGTTTGCTCTCTGCTTATATGCTCTCTCTATATAAATTGAGAGCCAACACTACTCCCTTCTAATGCTGATGATGTCAGTTAGTAAAAGTCTGCAAGAAAGCAACCAAGCTCAGAGAGGACTAAGCACCCCACAAACCAGTGGTGGGATTCAAATACGTGAACAACCAGTTCTCTGTGTGGATGCCACTTCTGGAAGTCCATTCTGGGCCTGGCCAACAAAAAAAATAGCTACCGGTTCTGCCGAACTGGTGCAAACTGGCTGAATCCCACCACTGCCACCAACTCATCAACGCATGCTGTTTCCTCAAACAGCGAAGGCTTGACAAAATTAGTCATTATAATTCCTTTTATTTCTTGGGAGAAGGGATAGAAGTGGTTCTTGCCGATCCTCCAGCCCTCTCAGCTTGTTGGAGTTGCAGGGACAGAACGAAAGCATAATCAACAGCAATAGCACTTATACACTGCTTCACAGTGCTTTTACAGCCCTCTCTAAGCGGTTTACAAGTCAGCATCTTTGCCCCCCCCAACTGTCTGGCTCCTCATTTTACCGACCTCGGAAAGGTGGAAGGCTGAGTCAATGTTGAGCTGGTCAGGATTGAATGAATCGAACTCCTGGCAGTGAGCAGAGTTAGCCTGCAAAACTGCATTCTAGCCACTGCACCACAATGAGCCTACATCTGCTCTTTCTATTGCAGTGGTTCTCAACCTTTTTAATGCCGCGACCCCCAACCGGTTGTAAGTCGAGGACTACTCAACCGGTTGTAAGTCGAGGACTACTCATCTGGTGCAGCACCGTTTGCAGAATGGGACTTTTGCTGGGCTCAGCAGGGCAGAGACAGCCTGGACAATTCCTATTGGCTTTTGAAAGCCAATAGAATTAGACTCTATTCAAGAGAGTCTATTCTATTGGCTTTCAAAAGCCAATAGACTAAAAGGGAGTAGCACAGCTAAGGAAAAGGGGAAAAAAATGGCAGACTGCGTTGTTTGGCGACCCCGTGAAATGGTCGTTCGACCCCAAATGGGGTCCCGACCCACAGGTTGAGAACCGCTGTTCTAGATTCAGCTCTAACAGTCCTGTCTCCTTCATTGTTTTTGCTAGAATAGCCCCCTTTGAAAGCTTCCTATGATGGTGATTTGTTAAAAGAAATATGGAGGAACTTACAGAGCTTTCTTAATAGATGATGTTGGGAATGTTATGAGGGAACGTTTGCAAAAAAAAGAGGGTGGTGGTAGTAGTAGTACTTTGCTTCTACTAATAGGGGGTCAACCTATTTTCCAAAACACCTGAAGGCAGGACAAGAAGCAGTGGATGGAAAGAAATCAAGGAGAGAAGCAACCTAGAATTAAGGAGAAATTCCTGACAGTTAGAACAATTAACCAGTGGAACAACCTGCCTCCAGAAGCTGTGAATGCTCCAACACTGGAAGCTTTTAAGAAGAGACTGGACAGCCATTTGTCTGAAATGGTGTAGGGTTTCCTGCCTGAGCAGGGGGTTGGACTAGATGACCTCCAAGGTCCCTTCCAACTCTGTTATTCTGTCCTGTTCTGCTCGTACAGACGGAATTTTTCTGTCCAGTGCGCCAAACGAACAACAGCAAAAACTCTTATCATTTTGTTGAAATTCCTTTTCTGTTGCCTTCAGCTGACAGCTGACATGTGATGTGATTACCGGTTCAATTGCTTTGATTCTAAGCCCAGATTTGGATGTGGTGATGTATTACTTGTGCTGCAGTCTATTTGAATGACGAAATATTTCCCAAAATAAATGTATAAAACAATGGTTCTTCCATAAGCATCCAATCTACAGTGGACCATGTTAAATCTTTGTTAAACTTGTAATCTAGGAATATACAAACTATAATTAACACAGCAAGATTATTAGATGGTGATTATAGAGTAACAGAGTTGGAAGGGATCTCGGGGGTCATTTAGTCCAACCCTCTGCTCGAGCAAGAGACCCTAAACCACTTCAGATAAATGGTTGTCCAGTCTCTTTTTGAAAGCCTCCAGTGATGGAGCACCTCCAGCTTCTGAAGACAAGCTGTTCCATTGATTGATTGCTCTCACCATTAGGAAATTCCTCCTTGCTTCTAGGTAGCTTCTCTCCTTAGTTCAGTGGTTCTCAACCTTTTTAATGCTGTGACCCCCAACCGGTCGTAAGTCGAGGACTATTCAACCGGTCGTAAGTCGAGGACTACTCAACGGGTGCAGCACCGTTTGCAGAATGGGACTTTTGGCGGGCTCAGCAGGGCAGAGACAGCCTGGACAATTCCTATTGGCTTTTGAACGCCAATAGAATTAGACTCTATTCAAGAGAGTCTATTCTATTGGCTTTCAAAAGCCAATAGAATAAAAGGGAGTCGCACAGCTAAGGAAAAGGGGGGAAAAATGGCGGACTGCGTTGTTTGGCGACCCCCATGAAATGGTCGTTCGACCACAAATGGGGTCCCGACCCACAGGTTGAGAACCACTGCCTTAGTTAGTTTCAATCTGTTGTTTCTTGTCCTGCCTTTTGGTGCTGTGGAAAACAGTTTCGTCCCCTCAGCTTTTTAGGAGCTCCTCAAATATTGGAACTATGGCACTTTCAACATTACTCACAGTGAGGAATGGCTGGTGAAGATGGTGGCCAACTTTAAATACTTGATACATGGTCCTAAATTCATTGTTGACTGAAAACCCTTTAAAGACCTTTTGCCCGAAAGAGAAAAAAAATGAACTTAAGATTTTGATGATTAGAAAAAAAACTAGATTATGGGGGAAGGGGAATGATAGTCATTCTGCAATCACAGAGAAGAGATCAATTTATAACTGCTGTCAAGAAAATCGAAAGTTGCTTTTGAAATATTTTCTTTTTTCCCTCTGAAGCTTTAGCTTTCTCCCTTTTTTCTCTTTTTCTTTATTCTAAACATTAGTTTGTTTTTATCTTTATTAAAATCTTCACCAGCATGTGAAAAAAGCATGCAGGCTGGCTTTTTCTCATATCTGATTCCTCGTAGACTTTTATGAACAGATAGCAGATTTTAGAAAGAAATTGCATTTTTTCAAGAAAGAGAGAGAGAGAAAGAGAGAAAGAAAGAAAGAAAGAAAGAAAGAAAGAAAGAAAGAAAGAAAGAAAGATACATGTGGAATTTAGACAAGAAAAACCAAATGCACAAGTACAGCATAGGTGGTACTTGCTCAATAGTAGTAAGTGTGAGAGGGACCTCGGAGTCCTAGTAGACAATCACCTAAATATGAACCAGCAGTGTGCTGCAGCTGCCAAAAAGGCCAACACAGTGCTAGGCTGCATTAACAGAGGGATAGAATCAAGATCATGTGAAGTGTTAATACCACTTTACAATGCCTTGGTAAGGCCACACTTGGAATACTGCATCCAGTTTTGGTCACCACGATGTAAAAAAGATGTTGAGACTTTAGAAAGAGTCCAGAGAAGAGCAACAAAGATGATTAGGGGACTGGAGGCTAAAGCATATAAGGAAAGGCTGCTGGAACTGGGTATGTCTAGTTTAATGAAGAGAAGGACAAGGGGGGACATGATAGCAGTATTCCAATATCTCAGGGGCTGCCATAAAGAAGAGGGAATTAAGCTATTTTCCAAAGCACCTGAAGGTAGGACAAGAAGCAACGGGTGGAAACTAATCAAGGAGAGAAGCAACCTAGAACTAAGGAGAAACTTCCTTACAGTGAGAACAATTAATCAGTGGAACAACCTGCCTCCAGAAGCAGTAAATGCTCCAACACTGGAAGTTTTTAAGAAGAGACTGGACAGCCATTTGTCTGAAATGGTGTAGGGTTTCCTGCCTGAGCAGGGGGTTGGACTAGATGACCTCCAAGGTCCCTTCCAACTTTACTACTATTACTATAACTAAGAAGTAGGCATTTCATCTTTTTTTCACAAATAACCTTTGGTTCAGAATAATGTAGTCACTTCAGTTCCCTCAGCTGAGTGCATCAGCTTTCAGTTTTTGATGACTACAGCTTGAATGTCCAAATTGCCTTCATTGAAAAATTGTGAAATTGAATGTCAAAGAGGTGTCTTTCGGACTGGATTTATGGTTCTCTATTTGCATCTGTTCAATATTGCATTTTCCAAATGATGAACAGTTGTCTTTTATCATTGGAGTGCTGTTTTGGCACTGTTTCTGGTCATTAAAAAAAAAAAAAACCTGGGATGTTATAGTAACATAGAAACAAAACAATCAACTGTTCTATAATTCAGCTCTTGAGTGTTGAGTGTGTACGTGTGTGTATGTGCGGGCATCATACTTAGAGTACCTTCTACATTTCTGGGAACAGGTTACAATGCATTCAGAAGACAGAGTAAGTAGGGATTAAAGGACCTGCTCTGTAAGGATGAACTGAGGAGATGGTGAACCTTTAGAATCATGTTTGAAAAGAATTATAATATCATTGTCCAAATACATTAAATGGTATTGTAGGAAAGACCTTCAGCAGCTATTTTCCACTGTCGTGGACAGTACAACCAGAAATAATGGGTATAAGAGGTAGCTACATGGATTTTGTTTTTTATCATTATTAAATACATCAAGAGAAAATTCCTCACAGCTGGAATTGGGTATGTCTAGTTTAATGAAAAGAAGAACTAGGGGAGACATGATAGCAGTGTTCCAATATTTGAGGGGTTGCCACAAAGATGAGGAAGTCAAGCTATTCTCCAAAGAGCCTGAAGGCAGGACAAGAAGCAACGGATGGAAACTAATCAAGGAGAGAAGCAACCTAGAACTAAGGAGAAATTTCCTGACAATTAGAACAATTAACCAGTGGAACAACTTGCCTCCAGAAGTGGTGAATGCGCCAACACTGGAAGTTTTTAAGAAGAGACTGGACAGCCATTTGTCCGAAATGGTATAGGGTTTCCTGCCTGAGCAGGGGATTGGACTAGATGACCTCCAAGGTCCCTTCCAACTTTATTATTATTATTATTATTATTATTATTATTATTATTATTATTATTATTATTATTATTATTATTATTATTATTATTATTTAATCTGCACAATGAAAATCTACCTACACAAGTTATAGGAGGTTTTTGAGAAGAAGCTATTTAATCATCTCTTCTTCAAAACCTCCTATCTAATTCAGCTTCGCCTTGTAGAGAGAGAGTCAAACTAAATTATTCCACCGGTCCTTTCCAATTGATTTTGCTGTTCTTTGAAGCGCGGATAAGGAAATCACAAAAGAGCCAAATTCAGCTTTTTTGTTTGTTTGTTATTGGAATCAGGTGACAGATGTAGACACAATGTTCAGAGAACTGTCACTAGGAGGATGAAAAGTTTTTGCTGAACGGCTTCAGTTCCTAACCACTTCCTGAGGTTTTGTTGTTGTTGTTTTAAACCAATACTTGAACACGCAGCTGGTCCTTTGGAAGGCCAAGGCTCATATTGTTTTACACTCCAGCTTGACTAACAACGACAACAACAGCTATGTTGCTGAACCCTAAACCCTAAACCACTTCTTTCAAGTCAGGACAGATTTAATGTCCATTATGATTTAGCTAGCATTCATTGCTCAGATCAGTCAGCCTAATTTTTCTACACTTGATCCTCTATTCTTCTTTGTTTGAGGATCAACCGAAGGTAGATGAAAAGTACAGACCCCAGACAAAAGGCAGAATCAAAGAAATAAAACATTTATATTTCAGGTGCAGATTTAGATTAGGAGTTTGAGGTAACTGCATATTATTTTATTTATTTTATTTTATTTTTAAAATTTATAAACCGCCCCACTCCCGGAGGACTCTGGGCGGCTAACAATAAAAACACATAAAACATAACAAAACAAACCGTACAAGAACAGTCATCCAGGGGTCAGATTTTATAAACCCCAGGCCTGCCGGAAAAGCCAGGTCTTAAGCAGCTTACGGAAAACCAACAGGGTGGGAGCGGTCCTAATCTCCGGGGGGAGCTGGTTCCAAGACGTGGGCGCCATCACAGAGAAAGCCCTCCTCCGCGGCCCCGCCAAATGGCACTGCTTGGCCGACGGGACCTGAAGGAGGCCCAGCCTGTGGGATCTAACCGGACGTAGGGAACTATGAGGTAGTAGGCTGTCTCGCAAATAGCCTGGCCCTGAGCCATATAGGGCTTTAAAGGTAATAACCAACACCTTGAATTGGACCCGGAGACCAATAGGCAACCAGTGCAGCTCACGGAGGATAAGTGTAATGTGGGTGTATTGAGGAGCACCCACTATCACCCGCATGGCTGCATTCTGGACCAACTGTAGTCTCCGAATACTTTTCAAGGGTAGCCTCATGTGGAGCACGTTGCAGTAGTCCAAATAGAAAATTTTGGCAAGAAAAGAGAGTTATATCTTCTTCCTAGATCTGTATGCATCTATAAAATAGGAATAGCTATTTTAAGCTGCTTGATGGGTAATTCGCTCCTGAGTCAAACATTCCCAAACAAAGCCGTGATTATCATTTGTTAATATTACATACCTGTATTTCTACAGATCTGCCTGTATGTTCATCAACTTAAAAAAAAAAGAAAGAAATATTTGACCAATGGGGATATTGGAGATATTGGAATATCATATAGGTTTAGCTAATCTGCGTGATTTTATTTCTAAGGGTTTAATAAAGAATAGCATTGTCTGTTTTGACCATATAAGTAACTATTGTACTTATCCTCTCCCTATTTCTGACCCCCAGCCAATCAGAAAACTCTTTGCTCTGGTGTCCACAGAGCGTGACAAAAAAGACAATGTAGTAACCACAACAGTGTAGTCGAAGTTCTCCCTGCTTTTATGTGCATCATGTAAAAAATGTTCCTTAAAAAAAAATATCTATGAATCAAGCTTAAATCAAAACAGGATTGACTTTACCAGCCAATTTTTGAGATTTTTGTCTAAAACAATCCTTGAGGAGGAATTTTATAGCTGCTATTTTTTTTTTTAATTCCTAACAACACCAAGTGGGGTTGTGACCACAAATTCTATAAATAAAACAAAGAATGAAATAATTCTAAATCGTATATCAAAGATATCAGTAAGAATTTGGGCTATTCTTATAAACGAAAAGGGAGACATTCCAAACAAGAATGGAAAGGAAATATTGGGTTTTCCCAGATTCTTACTTCAATTAACTCATCTCCTTTGATTGACAAGTATAGTATATTGGTAATTTCAGGAAAAATAGAAGAATTTTATTTGCCAACGGGGGGGTTGCTTGTTAAATCAGCTTCATGAAATTGTGGAACTCATGCTGTTGGAATTACAGTGCAAATGATTAGATCCCCAACATTTGGCCCTGCAGCCATGCTCCCTATTTTATTGTTTCAGATATTTTTAAATTAGAGTATTTGTTCGGCTCTCAATTTAATGACCATGTTCATGGAGCTTATAACTGGACTCACTGTTGTTGCTGATGGGAGGCTTGTTTAAATTTGATTGCTATTTTGAAAAGCTCTTTCAGAAAACCAGAAAATGTGATATAAGCCCCCGTTAAGGTCCTTTATTGAAGATTAAATAGCTAAGTTTTTTTTTCCCAAGTAATTCACCAGTGCCTATTGTGATCTATAAAGGACTTAACTGCAACCACAAGATTTACATTTATACTTTCCATTATATTTGATGTAAGCAAAATCTAAAATAAAATTGGACATTCTGGCTGGGAAACAAAATCTCAACAATTTCAAAAGAAAATATTTTTTTTTTTTAAATACCAAAAGTTACGGAGAGCTTTTTGTATCTCATGTCTGAAACCAATACAGTATAATTATGTGGCAATATTTCCAGCTAAGGTATGAGATTGGGGAAGGTGCTTTCCATGATAGATAGATAGATAGATAGATAGATAGATAGATAGATAGATAGATAGATAGATAGATAGATAGATAGATGGATGGATGGATGGATGGATGGATGGATGGATGGATGGATGGATGGATGGATGGATGGATGGATGGATGGATGGATGGATGGATAGATAGATAGATAGATAGATAGATAGATAGATAGATAGATAGATAGATAGATAGATAGATAGATAGATAGATAGATGGATAATAGATTAGATAGATGGATGGATAGATAGATAGATAGATAGATAGATAGATAGATAGATAGATAGATAGATAGACATTGATAAACGAGAGTAACATGCATACAGTACATACATTGATAGATGAGAGAGAAAGAGAGTTGATACATTAAAATTACTTTTCCTTTGTATTATAATAATGGTTATCATTAGTACTATCTTTTGTTAACTACTTATTTTAGGTCAGTGTTTCTCAACCTTGACAATTTTAAGGCATGTGGACTTCAGCTCCCAGAATTCCACAGCCAGCAATGCTGGCTGTGGAATTCTGGGAGTTGAAGTCCACATGCCTTAAAATTGTCAAGGTTGAGAAACACTGTTTTTAGGTGTTTCTTGGCTCTTACATAAATAAATAGCTACCTCCTACTCCACCCAAACTTCCAGGAATGACCTCTGTGCTTCTAGTCTTATTTTCTTACATGTTTTTCAGGGGGAAAAAACAACACTGTCTTTGACTGCACTCAGTTTATTTGTCTCTCTTAGCAAATTCGTGTTTGACGTTATTGAATGAGACTACTTTGGAACTGGATGCACTATCTGTACTGTATACACCATGCAAAATAACATTATATTCGGAATGACAGCAGTCCAAAGCTTGGGGCTGAAAATGCTCCTTATGATGCATTCAGTTGCCACTTAACTGTTTTTTTTTTTTTGATTTTTTGTTTTTTTGCCTGCGGAGGAAGGAAAGAAGTCACTGATGCTTTGAGACAGGTTTAAGCATTTTAAGAGTGTCTTAGCTTCTCAGAACAATGTCACAGGGATTGGGCCTAGCGCTCTACTCTGCTTCCGTTAAGAAATGAGGAATTCCCCAAAAAAAGTTGAACTCCAGTTTTATATTCAATAATAGTCCAACTTCTCCAGTCAATAAGAGTATGGCCCCTAGGAGATAAATGCCAATAGCTCTTAAAAACAGTTGAAAAGTGTGTGTGGGTGGGGGAGAGAGAATTTGGCAATAAAAGTAGCCATGGTACTTATCTCCATCCCTTTTTCTGACTCACGAATGCTAACAGCCAATCAGAAAACTCTTTGCTTGGGTGTCTACAGAGTGTGACAAAAAAGACAATATAGTAACCACAACAGTGTGGTCAAAGTTCTCCCTGTGTTTTATGTGCATCACGTAAAAATTTTCCTTTATATGTGTGTGTCTGTGTGTCTCTCTGTGTGTATGTGTGTATGTGTGTGTGTGTGTGTGTATGTTTTTGGTTATTCAGGTTTTGTCCCACATAAAATTGGAAGTGTCTTGGCGACGTTTCAACAAAGTCCCATTCGTCATCTTCAGGCTGGTGTTTTCGGCTTCATGCTTCTAGAAGCACAAAGCCGAAAAGACCAGCCTGAAGATGACGAATGGGACTTCATCAAAACGTCACCAAGACACTTCCAATTTTACGCAGGAGAAAACCCGAATAACCAAAGACCTACATATAAACACCCGCAAAAACCTCAGAAAACAAACAAATATATATTGGAATTGGAAGTGTCTTGGCGATGTTTCGGTGAAGTACCATTCGTCATCTTCAGGCTGGTGTTTTCAGCTTCGTGCTTCTAGGAGCAATGTGGGATCGTAGCTGTTTCTTCCTTTTAACTGCCAGTGGGGGTATGAACTGATTGGGTGGGAGCCTGGCTGTGTTCTGATTGGATGGAGGTGTGTTCTGATTGGTTAGGGGCTTGGCTGTGCTCTGATTGGATGGGGGGTTGGCTGTGCTCTGATTGGATGGGGGAGTGTTCTGTTTGGGTGGGGGCTTTGTTGTGTTCAGATTAGTCTGAGTTGCAGGGGGATTGTGGGTATACAGTTAAATAAAGGGCAGTGGCACGTGGGTCTAGGATGTTGAATGAAACTAAACCAAGCTAAACTGTTATAGTCAGTTATCCTGAAGATCTCTCACCTTTGTGCAATCTGTAACTCTCTTTGTAGGGGAAGAAGTAGCCTTCAATGGTGTGGCTTTAAGTGCTCCTAGAGGGATATCCAGATTGGGGGTCGGCCAAGGTAAGAAGGGCCTCAGCTGAACAGGAGATTAAACTTTCATAAAGTGAAATGTCAAAGTTTACAAGATCTTTTTCAGTATTGGTGTGAAGGACATAAATCAAGAGGCAAGGCCTGATGGACTCCAGTTTGCCTTTCAGCTACCAAGGTGGATATAGTATCGAGAGACACAAACTTAGTGAGTGGTTCCGTGGCAGCTATGGTTAATCCTATGGAGCTGTTGTAGCATATCTTCCTACTCATCCTTCTGCAGTGTTCAAAGAACTGACCTTTAACTGCATCATGCTTGGACTCATTCTGTATATCAGGTTGACTCCCAGCATCTTCTTAACATAATTGTCTTCTGGGGACATCACGGAGAAGAGGGAATTGACTTATTCTCCAAAGCACCAGAGGGCAGGACAAGGGGTAATGGGGGGAAGCATGTTAAAGAGAGATCCAATCTAGAAGTGAGGAAGAACTTTCTGACAGTGAGAACAAATAACAATCAAAGGAACGGTTTACCTCCAGAAGTTGTGGAAGCTCCATCAACTGGAAGTTTTCAAAAATAGCCTGGACGGCCATTTGACCAGGATGGCATATGATCTTCTGCCTTGTGCATGGGGTGGACTAGAAGTCCTCCAAGGTCCCTTCCAACCTTGTTTCTGTGTTCTGTCTTGCTTTTCAAGTCAACAAATGCCTATCCAAAATGTCTGAGCTTTTTAACTTAGCAGTGTCATTGTCTTTTTTGTCACAAAAGGGAAAAAAAATTGGAAATTAGCACGAGGCTGCTTTATTTTAAGCACCATAATGAGGAACAGTAGGCTGCTCAAAGATCAGTAAAATTTGCTTGCTTCCGGGCAAACTTGATAGCTACTCCGCTTTGCACAGATCTACCTGCTAATACTGACAGCGGAGTAAGTGTCCCGAGGAACGTACAATTGCTTTAGGAGAACCAAAAACCAGAATTTAGGCTGCTCAGCAATATATGAAGCACAACCTATTCTTCATTTGCAAGGAGAGAGTGTTTGGCCAAGGTAATTTTTATATATGTATATGGCTGAAGGGATTTGAAAGGGAACAGAGATGGAGACGTTTGCCTTTGCTGTGTTCTCATATATAATGCCAGTTGTGCTGATCTAGAGTCAGCTAACACTCTTAAAAAAATGTTGCTTTTTTTTCAAAGTCACTCTTTCGTGAGTCCAATTGTCCAAACACCCAGATGACTGTGTTGTTAATTGTGGAAACAGCATTTCTGCACCTTATCTCCGAGTTTTCTTATTTTGTATAAAAACCATAGACAAAGTAGAGGGGTTTGAAGACGTCAAAAGGGGGTTTGGGATGGGGGTGAGACAGGTGACTTGATTTAGTCACCTGGGAGATGTTGAAAGCTCTACCCACTGCTGTTTTTCTTGTTCTTTTTTGAAGATCTGATCTGAGTGTCTTACAATGATTATTACAGCTTCCTTGGATAATACAAGTTCCTTGATTCTTGTGTCAAGTTCAGCTGATTTGAAAGGAGGTTGAAGTCTCCATTTCTTTCCTTTCCCCTTCAATCTATCTTCCTTCCTTCCTTCCATCTCCATTTCCATCCCTTCCCCTTCAATCTCTCTCCTTCCTTCCTTCCTTCCTTCCTTCCTTCCTTCCTTCCTTCCTTCCTTCCTTCCTTCCTTCCTTCCTTCCTTCCTTCCTTCCTTCCTTCCTTCCTTCCCCCTTCAATCTCCTTCTTTCTCCATCTCCTTCATTTCCCCTTCAATCTTCCTTCCTTCCTTCCATCTCCATCTCCATCCCTTCCCCTTCAATCTCTCTCTCCTTCCTTCCTTCCTTCTTCCTTCCTTCCTTCTTTCCTTCCTTCTTTTCTCCTTCCCTCCCTCCCAATAGAAAAGGCAGAAAACCATAGAAACCTGGTGAAGATGGTATTCTCTGATCACCGCCTTGTACCTTTTCCACGTGACAAATTGAAAACAGGCTTAAATCAAACAGGAAACCAATCGAAAGCAGTGGTGGATTCCTTTACCCCAAGAATGTTATAGGAGGACATTTGGTTGAAGATTAAGTGAAGTAGGATGAAGCCTCTCCTTTTGCCAAGTACAGTTGTAAAATTTGCCACTTGCTATATATATTTCAGAATAGGATTAGGGTTAGGGTTAGAGAATAGAATAGAGTGGAGTGGAGTGGAGTGGAATGGAATGGAGTGGAGTGGAATAGAATAGAATAGAATAGAATAGAATAGAATAGAATAGAATAGAATAGAATAGAATAGAATAGAATAGAATAGAATAGAATAGAATAGTTGTAAGGGTCCTTGGAGGTCTTCTAGTCCAGTCCCCTACTCAAGCAGCTTATACCATTTCAGACGAATGTCTGTCCAATCTCTTCTTAAAAACCTCCAGTGATGGAGCACTCACAGCTTCCATTTCATTGATTAATTGTTCTCACTGTCGGGAAGTTTCTCCTTAGTTCTAGGTTGCTTCTCTCCTTGATTAGTTTCCATCCGTTGCTTCTTGTCCTGGCTTCAGGTGCTTTTGAAAATAGCTTGACTAACTCTTCTTTGTGGTAGCCCCTGAGATACTTCCATTCCTTATATATTGGAATTCTTAGATATATATAGTAGATCTTGCTAAGGTGGCAATTTTACAAATGGAGAGTGTCGTTTGCTCTCCATGGTCCAGGCATGGTCCTATGTTGCCAACCCCCAGCCTATCCTATAAGATGGCTGAAGAGGACACCATTACAACTCTTCCTCTATTTTTGTTTATTTTGTTGTAATGGGAGTTTACCTGAGCATAAATCTATATGTTTAGTTTTTCTCTGAAATTTATTCAAAAAGCTGCTCTGGGATATTAGTTCCTTGATTACCACTACCATCACTTCTTTTTCAACACAATCTTTCAAAACTAATGCATTTTAATACACCGCTGTATTACTATAGATGTAACTCATGTAGTTCTCTTCAATTCCTTGAACTTTTTAGGAATTAAAGATCCATCCGTTGGTTTTACTATCTGCTGCCCAGGGAAGATTTCTGCTCCAGAATCCCCCCCCCTTAGATTTTATAATTTAAAAAACTATATACAAATGCTGGTTTAAGTAGGCTTGTGCTTACCTTCAAAAACATGTGAAGTATCCGGGATTCTTGGTTTATTCATTCTACAAAGCAAAACTATGTGATCGGAATGATATAAACCTCCTCAAGGTGTCTGCCTCTACTTTGTCATGTGAATTCTCTTTTATAGGCGTGCTAGTCATTTTTTGTTGCAAGACTTTTAAACTAGAGACAAACCAAGTCCGTATCACAAATTTTGAACGTTGGATTAGTTTCATTTTTAAAGGAAAACCAATACTAATTGGATTTAGTTTCTGATAGCCCTTGACTCATGGTGGATTTGTTTGCAAGGAATATTGAAACAACGGGTGGAAACTAATCAAGGAGAGAAGCAACCTAGAACTAAGGAGAAACTTCCTGACAGTGAGAACAATTAATCAGTGGAACAGCTTGCCTCCAGAAGCAGTAAATGCTCCAACACTGGAAGTTTTTAAGAAGAGACTGGACAGCCATTTGTCCGAAATGGTTTAGGGTTTCCTGCCCGAGCAGGGGGTTGGACTAGATGACCTCCAAGGTCCCTTCCAACTTTACTACTATTACTATTACATTGCTATGGGCAGATGCCATGAAAGAATTATTTTACATGTGAATGGTGATGTGGGTTTGGCATCTTGTTCCCTTTCAGTAGACACGTCTGAGTCTTTCCCACCTGTGCAGTGTCTTAGATAACCAATGCTCCCTTGGCTTGTCATTTCAGAGATACTTCTTCACCTAAATGGAGAAACAGAATGACCAAGAGAATCTGGCAGAAAGCATAGGAAATTTCTCTCCCTTCCCTTCCCTTCCCTTCTCTCCCCTCCCCTCCCCTTCCCTTCCCCTTGAGCAGGCATATGAGTGGCTGCTGCTGGACATAAAAGAGAGCAAGGGATTACTAGAATGGCTGGGAAACTGTCACAGAATGTTGAAAATTAAGATGACGTGACTGCATCAGCCGAGCAGTGTAGCACTGAAGCAAACCCAATTTTCACAAATTTCATTTCCTCAGGAGTCATTGCCCCTGGGTTTTGGCACATTCTGTGTAAGGTAGCCCATTCAAGGAACCTTGGTTCAAAAATTGTTGCCGTATGATGCAACATTTTGCCAAGATAAAGATCATAACAATGCGAGTTTTAGAAGTATATAAAAGTCTCGTGATTTATGAGTTAGCCTTGATTCCTGGTATCTACATGTCCAAATGAGGTTTATGATTAAACAGGAAACTGATTTCTGATTGATTGATTGATTGATTGATTGGGGATATTTTTAGCTTCCCAGTCTAGTCTGCAGTTTTAATGTTTCTTGTTCAAGTCATAATTACCCTGCTTTACTTTTTCCAAGATGAAGAATGGAATCTGGCATGAACACTTCCCCACTCATTTCCGCTCCAGGAAATATATACAATTAAAACTGAATGGCTGGTATTATTTTTAAGAGGTTGAGCTAAAAAGTACTTGAAACTGAAAATAACAAGCAGCCCTTTTCTAAATCAATTGTAGATAATTTCTTTTCTTAGTTTAAAATAATATACTAATCCTAAATACGTTTAAAATAGTAAAGTCTCTATGTATTTTCAGGTGAACAAACAAATAATAATGCTTGACTAGATTTGTTTTTATGCCATACAAGTCACAAAAAAGTATAATCTAAATAGAGAGTAGCTACGCAATGTAAAATAAATATGCCTATGAAACTCCAATTGGGATTTTTTTTTATCTCACGATTTATTAGTGAACTATAGATAAAATTTTAATCAAATCTTTCTTGTGGTCATAGACTAGCACAAAATCAATTAGAGATTTTTGATTGTTAATTAGTACAACTTTACTCTAGCAATATACACTTAGATTCGTTGTATATAGCACTTCCTAGTGCTTTACAGCCCTCTCTAGGCAGTTTACAGAGTCAGCCTATTGCCCCCCAACAATCTGGGTCCTCATTTTACTGACCTCGGAAGGATGGAAGGATGAGTCAACCTTGAGCCGGTCAGGATCGAACTGCTGGCAGTGATTAGAGTTAGCCTGCAATACTACATTCTCACCACTGCACCACCACAGCTTTTACTTCTATTTGCAATACTAATAAAAATACCTTTAAAGGTATAGGTAAGTTTAGAGGCTAACAATTCTCCCTACATGGGATTCACGAAGAGAGAGAGAGAGAGAGAAAGAAATAGCGAAGAAAGCAAGGCAAGTGGGTGGGTGGTGCTGAAATCACAAAAACACTACAACATTCACTAAACACTTTCCAATTACCAATCTCCCTGCAGTTAGATACCTACATAAACACATAGTGTTTGAATTTTGTTTTGTAAATGCAAAATGTTATTTCTTAAAGCTGTTATTAACGTTCTGCCGATCATTTGTTATTATCGTTCATTTTCATGCATTGCCTTGCCAGCCTTCATATGTTTGTATCCCTAACTTTAGAAACAATTAAATTAATGATTTCTCTGATTGATATGGGGCCAAATTGATCTTACTGCCTGGATAATTAACCTCACCTGGAGATGTCCCCCCAATTTTTTTCCAACTAAGTTTATATTTGAGGTTAGCTTCTTCTGGGCAATGGATATATCTTAAATTCAGCTAAAGCTGAATGATTAATTTGTCACTCAGGAATCAACTCCCTCCCCCATGTGAACTAAACTTAAGGAAGGAGTAACTTTTTTTTAAAAAAAAAAGGTGTTTATAGGGGAATATCAATGTTTGCAAGATAGATAAAAGGATGTGACACAAAGTTAATATAGGTTAAGTTGAATTTTGTCTGAAGGTAAGACCCATAGACATCAATGAGAGAGGAGAGGCGGGATATATAAAATCTGGCCTTGAACATTGACCTACAGAAGGCAAGAATGTGAATTTATTCCATTCCCATTTAGTAAGTTTCATGCTTAGCCCTCTTTGTATCCTACTTTGTTAGTGTAGGAGATGATCAGGCTAAGCCTGATGGTGGGGTCAAATGCATTATCAATCTAGAATCCCTACAACATGAAAGAGATCTAAATCCAGCCACTCCTTGAAGTCTGTTGGCTCTTCTAGAGCCAACTTGCCTTGACCTTTAGTAGATCAGATTCTTGGGCATAGGTAGCATGAAATAAACACACAGTGCTTTTGAACTCTATCCTCTATCCTGTTTTTGTTTTTGCTTTTTTTTTTCACCTGATACAGTTCTCATATATATCCAGAATCCAGTCTTGGCAAACACACATTCTAATTGGCTATAATTGATTATTGCTTTCTTTTTTAAAAGAAGCAAAATGAGTTTGGCAACCTGTGCCACATGGTTTTAAAAGAGTCACCCTCAGATTTCCCTCAAAATGACTTTTTAAGCAACTAGAGTTGTCACAGGTGTGAGGAATGAGGAAGAGAACCAAATTCCTTTACGACAGCTCCAGCGAGGCTTTCCTAGGTCTGCTTACTTGTGCATAAGTAAAATGTCTATGGAGGTGTTCAGTCATCCAGGTCATGGTTGTCCCAAAGGTTTCAGGAGGCAACTGGACTTTCTCGTTTTTCTTTGAAGACATTTCGCTTCTCATCCTAGAAGCTTCTTCAGCTCTGACTGGATGGTGGGGGGAATGGACAGATTTATACTCCTTGCAGCCCGCTGGTCATTTGCATTCTTTTAGAGAGTCGTTGAGGAGATAAAACTCCAAGTGGCCTCAATGGCGCTCTGAAAGAATGCAGATGACCAGCGGTCTGCAAGGAGTATAAATCTGTCCATTCCCCAGAACTGGAGAAGATTCTTGGATGAGAAGCGAAACCTCTTCAAAGAAAAACGAGAAAGTCCAGTTGCCTCCTGAAAAAAAAAGCGCAGCGCAGAAGCCATTTCTGAAGCTGCTCCTGTCCAGTTTTTCCCCAGGGGAGCAAGGCGCGAAATCTCAACATCCTTTGTTGCTCTTTGTTTGCAGATTCAAGACCTCTGCCGGATGTCGCCCTGACGGGAAAGTGCACCCGGGAATGCGACGAGTACGGCCACTCCGATTCCTGTTGGATGCCTGTCCGCACGTCACCCGAAAGGAAGCCCAAGAGCCAGCCCAAACTCTCCACTTTCATGCCTGTCGATGAACGGGGCAGTCCGGAGAAGCTGGCCAACGGAGAGGCCTCCCTGATGGGCGATCGCAACAGAAACCTTCTGAACAAAAAGTTGACCTCATCTTATGAGACCTTCAGCGTAGCTAGCTTCAGCAAAAGTGAAGACACCAACCCAGAGGATATTCCCCTGGCACAGACAGGGGAATACAAGCCATCTCCTATCAACACTTTATCTCGAAGGGAAGTTTACCTCTAGGGGATCAGGAAGTAACAATGCCAGTTCTTTCCCAGAGCAGAAGGCCCAAAGCCGATCACTCGAAACCATTGGAAAATTGGGGAAGGAAGAAAAACCACTCTGTCGAATCCAAGGGGGCTACCAAAGAAACGAAGGCCTGGCTTGCTTCTTCTGCCTCCCAGCCAGGCATTTCCATATCCTGTCTGCCTGACTATATTGTACAATGTAGAAACCATTGTTGTCCCTGCATGTCTTAACACCGTGCTCACCTGTTCTTTTATTTTATTATTATTATTTTCCGAAAAAAGTTACCTTTATAAGTTCCTTGCTAGGGAACAAACCTGAAATTGAAAAAAAAAAAAGAAGAAGAAGAAGAGAAAAGAAAACATAAGATAGACATTCTGGTTCCCCTCCCCAGCACACACAAACACCCACACACATAGACACAGAGAGAGAGAGGGACAGACAGACACCGTCACAAACAGACACACATCACTGGAGTGCTGTTTGAGCCTCTTTTGATTGTCCCTGGATGGCCATCTGCTTTGTTTGCAATCGCAGGTCATTGGGGAAAAAAAATCTTCTCAGATGTGCAGGCAGAACTACGCATTGCTATGTCTGCATGTGTCTGGTTTCCATCAGAGGTAAACCTTCAGAAGCCCTACAAAAGAAATGTGTAAAATAACGTTTTTAAAAGAAAGGAAGAAGAAGAAGCACTTTTTAAGGACCATGTCTTTAATACAGTCCTGTGGCTGGAAACAAGAAAGAATGGGGGAAAAAAAAATCAGCCTGAGATTATAGTCTAAAATATTACACATTCCCTCCAACTGTCACCTGTAGGTTTAGTTTTACTCATAGACAAATGACATTATCTATCTCTTTCTCTTTTTATTATTCTTTATCATGCCTTTCTTCCTTTCCCCCCCCCCTCCTCCTCCCATTCGCTAACATTTTAACTTAAATATAAAAGGATGGAATACATATATAAACACACTGGCACACATACAAACACAAAAAGAAGCATACATGTACACAAGAATGAATGAATGAATAAATGAATGAATGAATGAATGAATGAGCAAATGAATGAATGGTGGGGCATGATTTACCGATATCAAGAAACTGCTGAAACTGGTGTCATTTTTACAAGGCCAACCTTTTAGCTCGGATGATCATAGTAATTTAAAGACCAAAGAACGCACTATGGATCAAGGAAATTGCTCGTTGGTCTTCTCACGTAAAATCTGATCCAGGAACACACTGACACTAAGCATGGTGATTGTTGTCAACATGGATTTTAGTTTGATGCCCAAAGGAACCTATGACATGAGCTTGCTGATTTTTTTTTTAAAAGTGATTACATTCACCAACTATATTAACATGACCCTCTGGCTTCAAAAATATGTTTTCCTTAGAAAATTTACAAATCCATCTGAGAAGCTTCAAAACACGTTCAGGGGATAGCCGAAAGAAGAGTGAGAATGAAGGCAGGATGAAGAATATGCTTCAAGTCAAAACATGGCAGCATCTTGGTTGAGAATGGATGCTAATTCTTGGGTTCTTGCAGTGTTCCAGGTTATTCATTTGCTGTAGGCAAAGGTATTATGCAGGTTTTCTTAAAACACAAGTGCATTTAAGCTGAGTCTTGTGCAATACCCAACCCGTGTTGAGACTCCAGGCAACCCAGAGTCTCGGCAGACGTCATTCCCAACGTGCTCTTGTGCAAAATTGTGCGGCTTGCGACTTTGTACAAAGCATTCAAGCCAGATGCAGAGCTCCGGGGTCGTGACGAATTCGTATAGTTTGCACTATATACAGGGGATAGGGGAAAAAAATGGACGAGATATTTTTTTTGTGCAATAAGAAGTTGCAAGAGTATGGAAAATTGAGCTAGTTCTGTATTGATGGTAAGCAAATAGTAATAAAGAATGGACATTCAAATGAAACTGACAATCGGTCAATGCAGTGGGAACAGCTTGGGAAAGGTGCAGAGACACCATCTCCTCAGGTTGTTTAACTTGGCATTAAAGCATGGCTAGATGGTTGTAATAGATTTAGTGACAAGGTAGCTTGGATAGCTTGCATTAAGAGTGACATAGAATATATTATTAGACTGTCTGACATATGGGCCAATCAGCTGGTACAAATCCCTCATGACTTTTGTCTTTTAAACGCTCCATAGCAAAAGTGCCCTTTGTTTTTTAAAATGTACATCTTCTTTGCATTTAATCGTTCGATTGGTTCTTAGCTCGCCTGTAACAACTAAACATATTGCCACGTTTTAGAAATGGAGAAATGTCGAAGGAAAGTTTAGGAGTGAATCGATTGTTCTAATGCATCCTTTTTTAAAAAAACAAACAAACAAACAAACAAAAAAGATATATATCAGAAATTCAAATTTCGACTTGATTAGAGGACTGACTAAACCCTTTTTCTGTATTTGTGTAACTCTTAAGTATATGTTAAAGGTAAAATGCTTGTCGATATATTTGCATTAAATATGCATTTTTTTTTCAGGCTTCAAGCGAAAACACCATCAGCCACACAAAAAGAGCAATTGAATAATTTCTCTGTGTAGAATGACAATACACCAAGCATTGTCTTACAGACACTAAAATGGTAGCGGTCCAGATCGTTGTGTTTTTTTTTTTTAACCTCAGTTCTAGACAGCCAATATCTTAAAAGAAGACTTTCAAAGTTAAATGGATTGGCATCTATTCCCCCTTTTGTGCGCCACATAAAGGCACATGCAGTATAAGACTGAACAATTTACCTAATTTAGTTGTAGTGATAAGCCCAAAGGATGTAAAAAAAAAAGAAAAAAGAAAAAAAAGAAAGAAAAAAAGAAAGAAAATTATGTGTGCTTGTTTGTATGTTCAGTAATCTAGTAACACCTAACCATCAAAACATAATCAACAGCTTCTTACTACCCAGCATGATCCACAGATATATATATTTTTCCGTAGGTGTTTTTCATTTGAAATTAGTCGAATTGGAAAACACTCCTTCTATAGAGTGCTTTTATATTAAATAAATAAAATAAAAAAAAATGGAAACGGAAAGTTTTAGAGCAAATGCAAAATATGCAATTGTGCCTTTTATATTGTTGTCATGGTAAAACAGTGCTTGGGTTGGACACTAAAAATATTGGACTGTTCCCACTTTTTTTCAACCTGTATATTTAACCCTGTTTATTTTCTGAAAAGCATCAAATGGTATATTTAAGAGAGAGAGAGGGGGGGGAAACCTTTTATCAAACTCAGATAATGGACCAGTCTTAAATATAATTCATGAAAAAAAAAGGAAGAAAAGAAAGACTATGGTTTGGGAACAGGTTAAACAGGTTAAGTTAAAAAGTTACAGTATTGATCTCAGTGACAAGAAATTATGCCTCTGTGTCCCTCTCTCTCTTTGGCAGAGAAATTGACGAATCTTTGTTCATTGTTGCTTTTTTTAATAGATGAAGATTTTCTTTGCAGCCATTTTGTTTTAATTCCTGTTTTAGTTCGATTTCACAAGGAACTCAAGTGAACTGTGTTTGCATTTGACACTTTGCACATTCCTAGCTTGACATGCCACTTATGTAAACTTTATATGAATTAGAAAAAAAGAAGAAGAAGAAGTCATATTAACTTTGATATAAACTCTTACTCTCATTCTGACCTCCGGCTAGGCTAATATTTGGGTCAGTTTCATTCTTGGCTGGCCTACTCTCTTGAATTTCTGGAAACAAGGTAGATGCTATTTTTTATGTGGGGGAGAAAGAACTCCACCTAAGAGATGGAATGTGTTGGAAGAAAGACTAGGAAATTGTCACTGTTGGAAAGCAAAGGTGTGGGGGAAATGGAACTGGGGGTGAAAAAGGAAATGGAAGTGTGTTAAATACAACCGTCACTAACAAGATTTGAACAGCGTTTGACAAGGCGAAGAATGGAGCAAGGTTTCCAGATAGTAAACAGGCAATGTTCTCTTAAGTGCTGAAAGGAACAACACTAATGTTGGACTATTCCTTGAAGAACCTAATAGCTGGAATAAAGCATCTTTCCTAGCTACCTGGGGTAATTCTTTCAGCCCCTTCTTTTCCTGATTTTTTTTGAAGCACTTACATTCAGTGTGGTTACGATCCGTTGTATTATTAATCATTGACTATTGTTCTGCTACTTGGATGTTGGTCGTGAAGCAGAGAACCAACTTATTGTTTATTATGAGTCACTATGCACGCAACTATGCTAAGAAGAAAAAAAAAACATGGCAAAAATGTATTCGATGCTAGTCCACCTCTATTTATGAAAGATTTTGCATAATTTTATTTGCTTTTGTACAGTTTTCTGTAAATAAATTGCTTGTCATTTTTGTCTCTGCAAATTAAAATATAACATGTTAAAAACGGCCGGGCGTGTGTTTGATTTCTAGAAGTAGCAGTATAGGAGAAGAGAGATAATGTAAGTTAGGGGGATGGGCAGCCAATAAATTTAATAAATAAATAAAATAAAGCAGGCTGAATAATGGAAGAGGTCTGCTTTATCTAGAGCCCTTTGTTAACATCATAATGCCAACTTTATATATATATAATATGTGAACTCTCTAGGACAGGGGTGTCAAACGTGCAACATCATGTGACATGTCGTGATGCATCGTGACTTTTTTTCCATTGCCGGCAAAGGGATGGGCGCAGTTTCACCATGACACATCCGGCCTGCAGGCTGGCAGTTTGACACCCCTGCTCTAGTAGGGCCTTGCACACATATAAACATAAAAGGTGGGAGATCTAAGTGAGCTCTTTCATTTTATTCCATGTAGCATGTTCATTCTGGAGTTATCTATCAATTAAATGAACGTAGCTGCCTTTTAAACCTAGTGGAAGCTACTAAAGTTGCAGGATCCAATCTGAGTTGGTCACCAGGACCAAAGGTTTATTCGTCCAAGCTTTCAAGTTTGTGCTGGAGCCCATCTCCAGGGAACTTCTATCTCTCCAGAACATCTCTCCATTCATCCAGTTTTGGTTGCCACAGTTTAAAAAAAGATGTTGAGACTCTAGAAAGAGTGCAGAGAAGAGCAACAGAGATGATCAGGGGACTGGAGGCTAAAGCATATAAGGAACGGTTGCTGGAATTGGGTAGGTCTAGTTTAATGAAGAGAAGGACGAGGGGGGACATGATAGCAGTGTTCCAATATCTCAGGGGTTGCCCCAAAGAAGAGGGAGTCAAGCTATTCTCCAGATTACCTAAGGTAGAACAAGAAGGATGGAAACTAGTCAAGGAGAAAAGCAACCTAGAACTAAGGAGGAATTTCCTGACAGTTAGAACAATAAACCAGTGGAACAACCTGCCTCCAGAAACTGTGAATGCTCCAACACAGGAGGTTCTTAAGAAGGGACTGGACAACCATTTGTCTGAAATGGTATAAGTTTCCTGAGCACGGGGTTGGACTAGAAGACCTCCAAGGTCCCTTCCAACTCTATTATTCTATTCTAAGATGGGTCCAGCACAAGCCTGAAAGTTTGGAAACTTTTGATCTCAGTGAACGACTCAGATTGGATCTTACAATATTGTCCGGGACACGTATATTTGCCTTCATTCACTACTAAAGTATAAAAGCTAAGCTTAACTCCTCTTGAGTGCACTTGTCTTGGAAACAATTTACAATTGTTGGAAGTTTTTTTTTTGTTTCCCAGCCCTAGAATTGTCTATGATGTTTTCTCCAAGTATTACCTAAGGCTGACCCTATTTTACTTACGAATCAAGTCCAGGCTAGCCTGATTCTGTCAACTGCAAAGACTCTAGAACTAAGAACAGAACTGAACAGAACAGAGCTGGAAGAGATCTCAAAGATCTTCTAGTCCAGCCCCCTGCTCAAGCAGAGAACCTATAGCACCTCAGACAAGTGATTGTCCAGTCTCTTCTTAAAAACCTCCAGCGATGAAGCACCCACGATTTCTGGAAGCAGGCTGTTCCACTGGTTAATTGTCCTCACTGTTAGGAAGTTTCTCCTTAATTCCAGGTTGCTTCTCCCTTAGATCAGTTTCCAACCATTGTTTCTCGTCCTGCCCTCTGGTGCTTTGGAGAATAATTTGACCCCCTCTTCTTTGTGGCAGCCCCTCAGATCCTGGAATACTGCTATCATGTCCCCCCTATTTCTTCTTTTCTTTAGACTAGAGAAATACATTCAGAATAAATAAATATATTTTGTTCTCACAGAGCACTTTCTATTGTTGTAAACAATGTTGTAGTCGTTTTTGTTACTTTGAATTTAGACTCAAAAATAGATTGGGGGTGCATCGCACAGGCTCGGACTTCCTTATCTGTACTGAAACAATTCCAACTTTCTATATACCTACACATTCCTAGTTATTTCTGTTCCTCAACTTTTCCAACCATTATGTGGTAATAATTTGGCCTAGGGCAGGGGTAGGCAACTTTGGCTCTTTTATGACTTGTGGACTTCAACTCCCAGAATTCCTGAGCCAGCATGGCTCAGCTTGGAAACCTCTCCCTTTCCCCTCAGCATGGCTGGCTCAGGAATTCTGGGAGTTGAGGTCCACGAGTCATAAAAGAGCCAAGGTTGCCTACCCCTGGTCTAGGGCAAACAGATGGATAGCCACTAGATGGTAATGAAGATGCATAAAAGGCTAGCTGGCTTTCAAACCTAGTGGAAGCTACTAAACTTGCAGAATCCAATCCAAGTTGGTTACAGGGACCCAAAAATTTATTCTTCCAAGCTTTCAGCTTTATTGACATTTTTGTAGACCAAATCAGATAGCTATCTCCCTATCCCTCCACACAGTCCGAAGGGCTATCTTACACTGAGAAAATGTAATGCATTGGATTTAATTGGCAATTAGAATCTTCAAAGCTTTAATCTTTATCCGAGCTTATTATTCCAGAAGTTAGAACACAACAATATAGCACATATTAGTTGACTATAACCATTCTACATTTCAAAAAGATGAGTTTCTGGCAGAGGTGAGCTTTGAAAAATAGAACTGTAACATCCCTGACTCACAGTTTTGCTTGATCCTTTGACTGCTTGCTGAACATATAAATATTTCCTCTTAATCTGTCATTCAATTTTGTGTTAACCAAATCTGGTCTATGATTTTTCCCTGTTTGAGATCCGAAAGGAAGTCAGCATAAATATCTTAAGAGTGTGGGTTATTGCAGAAAGTTATTGCTCCTGTTTGTATGGCAATCCTGTCATTCTGCTGTGGATTTACCACATTATGCTTGTTTATATTGATTTATTTGGCTTGATCAAATTCTCAGAACAGCAGACGTTTGATTGGTACTTACAGGTCCCAATCATTGCACTGAACAATATTTTAAGCATGCTGGTCTCCTTGAATTGAACTGAATTGCTTTCAAACAGGTTTATGAACTAGCCCAGATATTGGTTTATCCTCTCAAATGAGCTTAGTTGTCAATATGTAATGTTATTTCTGACACCTGGCCTATTAGTTCTAGAAGAGAAGTCAACTGGTTCTCGTAACTGTTATTTAATTAACAATGTTAATTATGACATTATTCTAATTATTACAGAAAAAAAATTAAAACACTTCCCCCCTCCAAAAAAATGCCATTCCTTTCCCCCTCCCAGCATTTTGCAATAGTTGTAGTTCTCTTCTGCAATGAACCAATATTTGCAGTTGATGATAGAAAGAATAGGACAATCCTTCCTTCCCTTCTTTTTTTAGCCCCTTCTTCCCACTACCCCATGACAATTAGCAAGTTCTACTAGTTCTATTTTGAGTGGTCATTTCACTGGGCAATTTATTTTATTTTTTTCTAATGAATGGATCCTGGTGGACGTCACCCTGGTTTCAAACCCTGAAGCGGCGTTCCACGGATGGTCCAAATTCATACTGCACATCAGGATCTCATTTGCTGCTGAATTCTGTCAACTGATCTGTAGCTTATGCAATGGACACTCCCAAAGCTTCTGTTTTACACACAGTTGTACTTAGGGAAAGCTCCGCTGTTTCTGGCTCCAGACTCTGTTAAGTATGTTGTTACTCCCACCAGTTATCTTAGTCAGTTGGAGTCGGCAAATCACTGGAAAGAGAAAAGAAGGCCTAGGGGTGACAGGATAGCAGTATTCCAGAAAGGCTGCCAGAAAGAGGAGGGGGTCAATTTATTTTCCAAAGCACCAGAAGGCAAGACAAGAAACAATGGATGGAAACTAATCAAGGAGAGAAGCAACCTGGAATTAAGGAGAAACTTCCTAACAGTGAGGACAATTAGCCAGTGGAACAGCTTGCCTTCAGACACTGTGGGTGCTTCATCACTCGAGGTTTTTAAGAAGAGACTGGACAGTCACTTGTGTGAAATGATATAGGGACTCCTGCTTGAGCAAAGGGTTGGACTAGATGACCTCCAAAGTCCCTTCCAGTTCTATTCTGATACAAAAAGATGCCACTGACTGAAAGATTTTGCTCAGGAGAGGTGGAGACAATTGGACGCATACTCCTTCGATGCTCTTTCTATAGAGATATTTGGAAAAAAAATATATTTTCCCAATAATTAATAGATATCCTGGCCGTTCTGACACTGCTCATCTCCAGTGGCTGCTTAAGGACAAACAAACTGTGATTACAGTGCAGGTGGCTAGATTCTGCGCAGCAGCACTGGGGATTTGTCAGAAACATGTGATTAATCCACCATAGCAATCTTACACAATTAATGTAGCAAACTCTTCTGCAATACTATTTTTTTTCTTCTTTTTTGCATTCTAGTATTCAATGACTATGGGCTCCATAGTTTAAGGATTATATTATATTTAGTTAGGCCATGTGTAACTGACAATTTGGATGCCAAATTGTGATTTTAATATAGGTTTTATCTGCTATTTATGATTTTACTCTAGAATTTTAACTGGATATTCATTGAGTGCTTTTATTTGTTCTGGTCTCGGGTCTTTGATTGTAATAAACTTAAACTACACAATTGTGCACAGTTCTCCAGCATGGTTAGCCATGCAAAATAGTTTAGACAAGAAGCACATCCAGAAGTACTAATTCTTATTTTATTTCATGGTTACATTAACACAATCTTGCAAATCTGTTATCTCAACCTCCCCCCCCCCACAGCCTTTATGGTAAGAGCACATGTACTGTTTGAACAAAACCAGAATTAATATATGCTCCTCTTATGCATCATTCTCTGTAGGGGATACTTCGTTAAATGCAAGTAGCTAAGCAAATTTTAATGTGACTTTCTGAATATTTAGTATTGTATGATTTCCTTCCAGATGTACACTATGCAGAACAAACTTGGAAGTGAGAAAATCTATGAATAGAATAGAATAGAATAGAATAGAATAGAATAGAATAGAATAGAATAGAAGATAGGAATATAGAATAGAACAGAACAGAACAGGATAGGATAGGATAGAATAGAAATTGGAATATAGAATAGAACAGAACAGAACAGAACAGAACAGAACAGAACAGAACAGAACAGAACAGAACAGAACAGAATAGAATAGAATAGAATAGAATAGAATAGAATAGAATAGAATAGTTGGAAGGGACCCTGGGGGTCTTCTAGTCCAACCCCCTGCTCAGGCAGGAAACCCTATACCATTTTAGATAAATGGTTGTCCAATATCTTCTTTAAAAAATCCATTTTTGGAGCATTCACAACTTCTGGAGGCAGATTGTTCCACTGGTCAATTGTTATAACTGTCAGAACATTTCTTCTTAGTTCTAGGTTGCTTCTCTCCTTGATTAGATGATATGACTGGATTGTAAAATTTTAATTCTCAAGATTTTATTAGCAGATTTCAATAACTTAATTATTCTAAATTGGGTGAAGGAAATTCATAGACAGATTGTGTTTCCCAATTGTTAAGTAAAGGGTTCAAAACTTCAAAACGTATAATACAGGTAGTCCTTGACTTATCCCCACAATTGAGCTCAAAATTTCTGTTACTAAGCAAGACAGTCCTTAAGTGTGTTTCGCTCCATTTTACGACCTCTTGTGAAGTAAACCACTGCAGAGGTTAAGTAAATGACATGGTTGTAAAGTGAATCTGGCTTCCCCATTGACTTTGCTTGTCAGAAGTTCGCAACAAGGGATCATGTGACCCTGGGACACTGCAACCATCATAAATACATGCCAGTTGCTAAGCGTCCGGATTTTGATCACATGACTATGGGAATACTGCAACCGTCGTAAGAGTGAAAGACAGTCATAAATCACTTTTTTTAGTTGCCATTGGAATTTCGAATGTTCCCTAAATGAATGGTTATAAATCAAGGACTACCTGAAAATCAGAGTTTCTGCCATAAATCACACTTGAGATTGAACGGTAAGGAGTTCACAGCAACGGGCTTTTTTCCCTTTTGTTGTTTTTGAATTAGAGCTTAAGAGAACTAAGGTTGTGGGTACAAAATGCCTCATTTGTGTTGATAATAAGGAGTCCCTGTGGGTTTAACTCCGCTAGTCGTTCCCAGCGATAAGGGATGATGCTAATCTCCATTTTAAGACCACTGAGCCAGCACTGTCTGAAGACATTTCCATGGTCATGTGAGCAGTGTGACATCCTGGACTGTTGTTACCTTCCCACTGAAGTGGTACCTATTTATCTACTCACATTTTCACATGCTTTCAAACTGCTACCGTGTTTCTCCGAAAATAAGACCAGGTCTAATTTCTTTTTCTCCAAAAGAGGCACCAGGTCTTATTTTCAGGGTAGACCTTACCTCACCTCCGGCATCGACAGCCCCACCCAGCCAGTCCACTTCTTCTGGGGCCGAAGTTCTGCAGCTGCATTTGGGTCTGCATTTCACAGTCAGGGTTTTCCAGAAGGCCTATGAAGCCGAGTATCGAGCTGTGGATTCAATCCATAACTTGGTCTCCGGCTGCAGAGGTTTTCCAGAACCAAGCTATGGATTCAATCCATAGCTCGGTTCTTCTTCGGGAAAGGCCTGTGACTGAGAAATGCAGGCCTGGCTGCAGAAAAGGCCTCAGAAGAAGAAGTGGGCCGACGAGGAGAGGCCTGGCTGCAAGGTAAGTGGGTGTGGGGCAGGTGGGGCAGCTCCACCCCCCACCCCTGCCCTAGCTTGATTTTTAGGTGTGTGCCTCACCCCAAAACTAGGGTTTATTTTTTGGGATAGGGCTTATATTAGGCCCACCCCCCAAAATCAAGTTAGGGTTTATTTTTTGTGTAGGCCTTACTTTTGGGGAAACAGGATAGATGGACTGGAGCTGGGATGAGGATGAGAGCTCACCCCGTTGTGTGGCATTGGGTCTCGAACTTGCAACATGCCCAGTATCTTAACCACTAAGCCACTGCCCCACCCCTCTTTTGATAATAGCTGACCTTAAATATTTATATTTGTGTTGGATCCAGTTAGCAGTCTTATGGGAAATCACCATCAGGCTAGAGGCTAAATTTCAAAATGTTGCTTCGAGTAAAACTGCATGGGCATAGCTTTTGACTTAAGGGATCCTGTCTTTTCCAAAATAGTATAAGTGCAATAAATAAAGCTTAGCTGGTAGGGAATTGTCACCTGAATTGAAGTCTCAGTAGAAGACTATTTTCCAACATCTCTTGAAAGATTCCAAAGGTGACCTTTTTAACATAAAAGATGATCTCGGGTTCTTAAGTTGAAATTTGTTTTAAAAAATTAAAGCCACTTTTTTTTTTGAGCTTCTGCAAAAATCTGACTTGCGGTCCATTTCTTAACCTTTTGATATGTTTATAATTAAAACAGCTTCCCTTTGCATGCAATTGAAGTCATCCCTCTTTTTTAAAAAAACTCCTATTTAAATCCCCTGGCAGGATACAATGAGCCTGTAAAATCGTTCTGTATGGTTCCATAACAGTGGAGTCCAAAAATAGTCTTTTCTTTTAAAAAAAATATGTTTGATGGTAGAGCAAACAAAGCTATGGATTTATTAAATAAATAAATGAACGAAAGAAAAACTTCAGAGAACTTCACAGAGATTTTTAGAAGAGAAATAGGGTTAAAATAGAAGAGGGGGTGGGGTATATTCTAAACAGGCTGCCTGCACAGCAGATATCTCTCAGTAGGATTTGAAGGACAAGTCAAAGCCAATTCATAGCCTTCAGCGGGAGAAAAAAGCCCCAGTGCTATTGACTCATTAAATCATATTTCTATTTACAATAGAGAATAAGACTAATTAATGCATCAGAGAAGCTGAGATAATTTCAAATGTGCAGATGTGTTGCTAGGACCCGCTGACACAAATACAAAGAAGAAAAAGGAAAAAGCAGACAACAAAAGAAACTAGACACCCAACCATCCAGATTATTGAGAATTTCATACTGAAAGGCAGCGACCAAGGGTTTAGGCATCTGAAGCAAATGCTTTGGAGACTGGAATGATGGTTGTTTTAACACAACCTTTCAGTTGCTCTCCAAGGTCGTAAATTTATAACCCCGGATGCATCATTCAAATATTTTCAATAGATTGGCACCATTCATTTATTTTTTTTTTAAATACTCAAAGCTTTTAACAATTGTAAGTAGAATGGAATGTTAAATGGAACTTGGCTATAGCTAGCCTCCTACCCATTGTATATGTCTCTAGAATGGAAAACAGAATAACAGAATTGTAATGGACTTTGGAGATCTTCTAGTCCAGTGTTTCTCAACCTTGACAATTTTAAGGCATGTGGACTTCAACTCCCAGAATTCCACAGCCAGCAATGCTGGCTATGGAATTCTGGGAGTTGAAGTCCACATGCCTTAAAATTGTCAAGGTTGAGAAACACTGTTCTAGTCCAACCCCTGTACCACTCTGGATAAACGACTGTCCAATCTTTTCTTAAACATCTTCAGTGATGGAGCACCCATAACTTCTAAAGGCAGACTGTTAATTGTTTTAATTGTTCTCACCTTCAGGAGATTTTTCTTTAGTTCTAGGTTGGATCGGTCTTAAATGGTTACTTCTTCTCCTGCCCTCAAGTACTTTGGAGAAGAGGTTGACCACCCATTCTCTGTGGCAGCCCCTCAAATATTGGAAGACTGCTATCACGTCACCCCAACATTAACTATTTGCTTTCAGTCAGATGTTTAGGATGTCTGCCACCAATTCTCCCTTGCTGTTTCCGACCCTGAGATTCTAGTTTGAACAAAAACAGGTTTTGTAAGTTTCCTGCCGCTCTGCTTAAATAATGCACTCAAACAATGTTTTCAAAGTAGCTTCTTTAACAATCTGCTTATATCGAGAGAGGCTGCTAATGGTGTTACATAACCATAGACGTGAGGCTAAGAATTTTCCGTCCTGAAGAAAACGCAAGATTTTTTGGGAAGTTTACCAAGTCAAACTAATAAGCGTGAGCCAGTTTTTTTTAAAAAAAAAATGAAATAGATCTTCCATTTCATTCTGCTAAGTTACTCGGTTCCTCAGCTTTTCATTTTGTCTTAATGGGAAAATATTTGTAGAGGTTAAAACTTGAAGAAGCTAGTGAAGCAAGTAACAAAGTTACTTCACTCTTTCTCTCACTGTCCTTTTCCTCTGTTAAATACCCCCAGCTATTTTTTTCTACTTCACTGAAAAATATACTAATTCTTTTGTCATTCCTCTGCAGCTTTGAATGGCAGGTTGAAAGTTGCCTCAAGCAGACAAAAGAAGAAGTGAAACAACTTTTCTTTCTGTGTTCTGGCCCATTCATGATTTTAACCTGTAGCAATCTCTCTCTCTCTCTCTCTCTCTTTCTCTCTCTGCCACTCCTGCTCTCTCTCCCTCCCTCTCCTTCTCCCTCTATCTCCCTCTCCCTCCCTTTCTCTCTCTTCCTCACTCCCTCCCTCTCCCTTCCTCCTCCTCCCTCTCCCCCTCTATCCCTCTCTCTCTCCCTCCTCTCCCCACTCTCTCTCTTCATCTCTTTCTCTCCCTCTTCCCTCCCTCTTCCTCCCTTCCTCCCTTTCCCTTTATCCCTCTCTCCCCCTCTCTCCCTCCCTCTCTGTCCCCTCCTTCTCTTCCTCCCTCCCTGTCTCCCTCCCTGTCTCCCCTCCCTCCCTCCCTCTCTCTCCCTTCTTCCCTCTCTCCCCCTCCCTCCCTCCCTCTCTCTCCCTCTCTCTCCTCTCTCTCCCCCTCTCTCCCTCTCTCCCTTCCTCCCTCTCTCCCTCTCTCTCCCTCCCTCCCTCTATCTCCCTCCTCTCTCCCTCTCTTTACCTCTCTCCCCCTCTCCCTCTCTCTCATAGGAAAACAGATTCCCTTGAAATTGTGTCCCAGATAGATTGAACTTTGAGGTCCTTTAAGGATTATTTCCAAAGTAGCAGGTCCATTCATTAGAAAAAAAAATAGAAACTTAGAAGTACAATTGGGTATCTGCCAATGATAATTGGGTTGAATTCAACAGGAGCTCTTGTTAAAGTATGTGCTCCTGAATATAAGCCAAGTTCTAAAAAATACTGAGTAATTAAGTTGCATAATATTCCATTAAAAGTAAAGAAAATGACCATAAGCTAATTGTTTGCATGTAGAGTTATCAAAAAAATGTAGCAGAGTAGAGTAAAGCAATAAATGCCTTATTCATTATGCTAGAAGTAGTAATGTAATTAATGGGAAAAATGGGAAAAGCTTCACTTCTATCTGATCAACATCTGGAAAAGAGAAAGAAAGAAAGAAAGAAAGAAAGAAAGAAAGAAAGAAAGAAAGAAAGAAAGAAAGAAAGAAAGAAAGAAAGAAAGAAAGAAAGAAAGAAAGAGGAAGTCAGATCTGAATCTAACCAACTTTAGGCCAGGTGAACAGCAGACAAAGAGATGCTTCCTTACTATTTCTCTTAGTGGTCTCCTAAGTGCAAAGAGAAGATCTGGTTCCTAATTCAGCAAATCAAGGAAGCTAGTAGACCTTGCAAAATATTTCAGCCCAAATATGTCCTAACTCTGAAATAGCCTGGACTAACTTAACCGGAAGGATTCTTAGAAGAAGCGATTGAAATAGGCCATTCCAAAAAGAAAAAAGAAAAACAGAAGGATCTTGGATACATGTCTGTTCTGAGGTCTCAGTCTTGAAAAGACTTCAGATCTCTCCTTCTTATCTCGCATAACCTCATGCTCCATTTTTCATTGGCACACATCCCTGTGACAGTCTTAAAAAGTATCCTACATACTGTATATTCCGGCGTATAAGGCAACTAGGCGTATAAGACGACCCCCAACTTTTGAGAAGATTTTCAGGGTTTAGAAAGTCATCTTATACGCCAGAAAATACAGTACAATATTGCATTTCTGTTTATAGATGAGCACAATAGGAGCTCCTTTGCTGCTAGAAAGCTTTGTCCTGTTACTGCTTATTTCTGTAAAAAAAATAGGGCTGGCCACTAGGGGGCAGATTGGTTTTAAATTCAGAGAACAGCTACCCGTATATTCCTGCGTATAAGACGACCCCTGACTTTTGAGAAGATTTTCAGAGTTTAGAAAGTCGTCTTACACACCAGAAAATACGGTACATAGAGGAGGCCAGTGACTCAGCAGTTAAGACACTGTTGGCTGGAAAGCCAGCAGCCCAGGTTTGAGACCCCAGCACCATGCAATGGGGTGAGTTCCCATCCTCATCCCAGCTCCTGCCAAACTAGCAATTTGAAAGCATGCAAATGTGAGTGGATAAATAGGCACCACTTTGATAGGAAAGTAACAGCACTCCATAACATCATCCTGACCACATTACCACAGAATTGTCTTTTGACAGTGCTGGCTCGATGGCCTTGAAATTGAAATGAGCACCACCCTAACGACTAGTGGAAAAAAATCCACAGGGATATATACACCCATACATAAACACACATATACACATGCTATATATACATCCATATACAAACACATATATATGTATGCATATATACACATCATCATCATCATCATCATCTGCCACATAATGCCCCAGATTTAACAATTGTCAATAAGAAAGACAAAAAAGTTTCAGTGGTGGACGTGGCAGTGCCTGGAGACAGCAGAACAGACAAGAAAGAACTGGAGAAGATAACAAAATATAAAGACCTACAAATAGAAATAGAACGACTGTGGCAAAGGCAAGCAAGGGTAGTACCAATAGTAATAGGCGCCTTGGGTGCAATTCCAGAACAACTGGAGCACCACTTGAACACCATTGGCATTGACAAATTCACCATTAGTCAATTGCAAAAGGTGGCCTTACTGGGAACAGCTTCCATCCTGTGACAATATCTGTAACACAATCAAACATCCATATCTGCCTATCCCAGGTCCTTGGTGAGGACTTGATAGGTAGACAAAAATGCCAAACCCAGTCTGAACATCTGGCTGACTGTGCGATGAATGATAACGATAACGACAACAACAACAACAACAACAACAACTATTATTATTATTATTATTGAGATGGAAGGGACCTTGGAGGTCTTCTAGCCCAACTCCCTGCTCAGGCAGGAAATTCTATACTATTTCAGACCAATGGTTGTCCAGTCTCTTCTTAAAAACTTCGCAGACCATTTAGAATACATAACGGAAAAAAAGAGTCTTGACCACCACTTTATAAAGCCTTAGTAAGACCACACCTGGAATACTGCATCCAGTTTTGGTCACCATATTATATAAAAAAGAAGAAGTTGTGGGTGCTTCATCCCTGGAAGTTTTTAAGAAGAGATTGGACAGTTGTTTGCAAGTGTCTCCATTGCGGACCTTCCTAGAAAAATCCCAACAACACAACACACACACACACACACACACACACACATATATGTATATATATATATATATATATATATATATATATATATATATATATATATATATATATATATGTATATATATATATATATATATATATATATATATATATATATATATATACATACATACATACATACTTTGGTTATTCGGGTTTTCTCCCGCGTCAAATTGGAAGTGTCTTGGCGACATTTTACCGAAGTGTCATTCATCATCTTCAGGCTGGTGTTTTCGGCTTTGTGCTCCTAGAAGCACAAAGCCGAAAACACCACCTTGAAGATGACGAATGAGACTTCGTCGAAACGTCGCCAAGACACTTCCAATTTGACGTGGGAGAAAACACGAATAACCAAAGACCTACATACAAACACCCGCAAAAACCTCAGAAAATATATATATGGTATGCAGGTCTTGGTGTATTCGGGTCTTTTCCCATGTAAGATTGAGAGTATCTTGGCGATGTTTCGACGAGGTACCACTCATCATCTTCAGGCTGGGGTCTTCGGCTTCATGCTTGTGTGAGCAAAGTGTGATCAGAGCCACCAATATTTATAGAGAGACGGCAGCTCCGATCACACTTTGCTCACACAAGCATGAAGCCGAAGACCTCAGCCTGAAGATGATGAGTGGGACCTCATCGAAACGTCACCAAGATTCAATCTTACATGGGAAAAGACCCGAATACACCAAGACCTGCATATATATATGTATATATTTTCTGAGGTTTTCGCGGGTATTTGTATGTAGGTCTTTGGTTGTTCGGGTTTTCTCCCGCATAAAATTGGAAGTGTCTTGGTGACGTTTCGATGTTTCGACGTCCCATTCGTCATCTTCAGGCTGGTGTTTTCAGCTTCGAAGCACGAAGCACGAAGCACGAAGCTGAAAACACCAGCCTGAAGATGACGAATGGGACTTCGTCGAAACGTCGCCAAGACACTTCCAATTTTACACAGGAGAAAACCCGAACAATCAAAGACAGCCAATACCCCCAGCCAATGCTTTGGTTCTTAATCTACTCAAAACAAGATTTTTGCTAGATGCTTCTAAGTAGGCTCCCCAACATTATAATAGACCTAATTGTCTTGATTTTGCACTTTTCATGGCCCCCATGAATCATAATAAATTTATCTCCAGGAGCTTTTTTAAAAACCAAATTTAGTCATTAAATTTAGAAATGAATTGAAACAGAGGCAACAGGAGGAAAGGATGAGAGAGTTTGGGAGTGGAAAGTGTAACAAGGGATAACTCTGAGCATACTAATTAAATGTCCATTCATTTTTGATCCAACTCTAGCAGAATGATTTTGCTTTTAGCATGAGACTATGTATTATTTTTTTAGCAACTGTACTTTCTCAGTGTAATTTCTGAGTGTTACAATTCCCTCCCAAAGATTTCTGATCCAGATGCTTTCAGAAGCAATGAACTTAACATAAACCCTCCAGATTTACCTCCTCAGCTAGATTGCTTTAATGAGTAGCTTCCTTGAGGCTCTTATGCTTAGTATGTACTAAGTAGAGCACACAAGGACTGACCTTATTTCTACTTGTTCGGTCTCTGATCTCCATTCTCTAGTCAGACTTGTTTACCTGGCTCCATCCACGGGGATGATTAAAATGAGATGAAATGAATTTTCCCAAACTGGAGAGAATGACAGGATGGAAGCAAAAAACAACAAAATAAAAATAAATGAATCAATGATGTGCCCCTGATCACCTCATTTTTATCTCCTTTCTGCTACAATATGTAAATCACCATCATTAATGTAGGCAACCGAAGCCAAAGTAATTGGTGCTTTTTATCAAGTCTCTTGTGGAAGTGTGCTAAACATACTCCTTGGGTCATAAATGCACTGAACTTCCCATATCGCAGTAATTGACTGCACAAGCACCAACCCAAGAAATGAATCTTTGCAAGCATTAAGAGCATCTGGGTAGATTATGCTCATTTCTAAACAGTCTCCATACATTGGATGTAAGGTATTCTTCATGCTGGTCTCTGTTGTGTAAACAAGAAAAAGGGGAATGGCTATTTTCCCAAGGGATTTATCTCATAGATAGGAATGCTTAGGCCAAATAGATAGATAGATAGATAGATAGATAGATAGATAGATAGATAGATAGATAGATAGATAGATAGATAGATAGATAGATAGATAGATAGGTGGGTGGGTGGGTGGGTGGGTGGGTGGGTGGGTGGATGGATAATAGATAGATAGATAGATAGATAGATAGATAGATAGATAATGATAGATATGATAGATAGATGATAGATAGATAGACAGATAGATAAATGATATAAATAGATATATAGATAATGATAGATATGATACATGATTGATAGATATAGATGATAGATAGATAGATGATAGATAGATAGATAGATAGATAGATAATATAATACAGATATAGATGATAGATATGAAAGATGATAGATAGATAGATAGATAGATAGATAGATAGATAGATAGATAGATAGATAGATAGATAGACAGATAGATAATATGGGATGAGAAGCTACCTTCCATGGTAGATCCCAGAGCATGTAGGATAGAGAAAAGACAGGAGCAGTGGAAATCTGCCAGATTACTCAGGAGAAAGCCCTGCCCATTTTGATGGGCTGCACCGCAAAGCTATTTATCATATCAGGCAGAGGGATATTAAATTTTGCTCCCAAAGAGCATTAGGGATTATTTTCCAGTTCTTATTTTGGGGGGAAATATCGTACTAAATACATCCATCTGGCTGACGATCTTAACTGGGGCTTAGTTTTGGGGTAGGGCTTATATTACGAGGATCACGCTAGGACTTACTGTATTTTTCGGTTAGGTCTTATTTTGGTGGAAATATGGTAGCTACTTGTGATTGCTCACTTTCAAATTGCTACGAGTTCACTCTTCCATGCAGCAGCACCCAGCTTTCAAATGTGGGCTTGCTGGTCAACAATCCAATGTCCTAACCTCACAAGCCAATGCCAATCTTCACCAAGAAACCTTAAATATCACCTTCCCTCTATAGGGTTGGCTATTATCGCTCATTAATTTTGATAAGTGTCTCAGAGTAGGTATAATAAAATATTCCTTCATTTCAGTAATACCCTCCCCATTTCTACTTATTTCAGAAACACAGCACGTCCACCTCCTTTCCAAAATAGATATTAACATTCAGAAAGGGGAGTCAAAGCTCAGATCAGCTCCAAGCTTGGCAACAATGTGTATATTCCCAGGATAAATTGAATTAGCTTTTACTTATAGTATAATGGGTACGGGGAAAATCCTGCTCAGTTGCTGTCGTTATGTATTTCTAATGAACATAGTCAACATTAAGAATTGCAAAAATTAGTGTGCTCAATGGCTATTCCACCTTCAAGCATATGGACATGTTTTCATGCCCAAGTACATTTGGATGTTGAGCCTTAGCACGTCTGTCTATATTGTGTGAGCTACCATTCCCCATCTCCCTATCCCAGAATAATCTTTTAAAGCAAGAATTGCAAAAATTAGTGTGCTCAATGGCTATTCCACCTTCAAGCATATGGACATGTTTTCATACCCAAGTACATTTGGATGTTGAGCCTTAGCACGTCTGTCTATCATTGTGTGAGCTACCATTCCCCATCTCTCCATCCCAGAATAATCTTTTAAAGCAAGAAAGCTGAACAAAAGTGCCAAATGTGGTCTCTAGGCCCAATGGAGGCCATTCTTGGTATGGTCTTTTGAAAGGGGGGGGGGAAGGGCAGGCAAGAATGTCCCAGAATTTTTGATTTAATTAATTTGGAAGAACATTCTGACTACTGTTAATCAGATTCCATTTGGACGAGACTGATATTTTTCTGACTAATATCTGCTTTGCAAATTATGCACGCATATCAAAGTCAAATATTTTCCTTTCAGTGTTTTGAAAGATACAGTTGACTAGGTACCACTAAAAAGTGAAAAAAGCTATCCCAAAATAGTCTTTTAAAGCAAGAAAGCAAGTTCCAAATGCATTTTCTCAACCCAACTGAAACCATTCTTGGTATGGTCTCTTGGGTGGAAGGGACAGGACTAGGAAGAATGCCCAGTAATTTTTGATTTAATTAGCTTAGAAGAAAACATTTTGACTCTTGTTAATCAGATTCCATTTGGACAAGGCTGGCATTTTCTGATCAATACTTGCGCCACAAATTATGCAAAGGCAAGTATTGTCCTTTCACTGTTGTAAAAGATACCGTTGACTAAGTATCAGTAAAAAGTGAAAAAGCCATATAGATGAAATATTTATTTATACATGGAATCTCTGCCTCTTTTTTTTGATACACAAAACATTTTAGCGCTGTATTTAGGCATATACGCCTTTGCAGGGCTTTTTTTCTCATAGAATGCCGAGAACGGAGTTCTGGCACCTTTTTGGGATGGAACCTTGTAGGGTAGGCAAGGTGGGTTGTATGACGTATGTGACGTCCGGCACCTTTTTTTTTAAGAAAAAAAGCACTGCGTCTTTGTATAAGGCATATACAAAAAGAGCGAAAGGTCGAAGAACATGAGACAGATCCAGAAGAAGATGGAGAGAGAACATCAAAGACACAATACAACAACATCAATTAACAATGTTGAGGCCAAGAGAAAAGCAAGAGCCAGAAATTTGTATCTCCTTCAAGGGAAGAGGAGGAGAAGGGGGGGAGGAGGAGGAAGGGTTTAAGCCCCATTATAATTTTTATATAATCCTATGCAATATCCACACATTTTCCTTTTCTAAACCAAACACCTTGCCATGTGACATTCTGGTTATGTCTGAAGTGTATTATATGTCACTTAATTTATGAGTTATGAAACAACTGATCTGTACAAAAGTGCTCCCTTCAGCTAAATTGCCCTCTTTAAAACAAGGGTTGCCCACAGGAGGTTTTAATGAATAATGGCTAACAAGAGAGCATCGTTGTATTAGTTGACCTTCTCGTTAAACCCAACCATCCTAAGTTTACTATGGATTGCACTAATGTCTTCATATAAAACCATAGAAGCAAAGCTGTTGCCCTTCCTCCCGTTGACTCTGCCTACAGATCATTGGTTTTTCTGTTTGGGGAAAGAAATTATGTTGATTGGGCTTGTTGGAAGTGTCCTACTCCTTCTTGACCTGCTGACTTCTTACCATCCTTTGAACCAAGAAAAAACAGCAACCTGCTTCTTATAATTAACCAACTGGTTGCAAGAGTTGGAAGCAGAAAGCTCTGAAGTTTAACTTTGCTGTTGGTTTACCTGCTAACTACCTTTTCTTATATATATAGTAGATAGACAGTTAAATTGGTTGGAATAGATATGTAAAAGTTTATAAATTGTAGGCCAGCTTTGCAAGGTGGGGACAAACTATGATTGCTACAATATACCTATCAGTATTCAACAAGGGGTTGTATCTGTATAGGTGTTTTTGTCTTGTCTTTTCTAATGCACTTTTTAAATGTTTCAACGTTTTGTCTAATTTTGTTTTGTCTAAATTTGTAAAATTTAGAAGAGAATGGAATGGAACAGAACAGAGTAGAATAGAATAGAATAGAATAGAATAGAATAGAATAGAATAGAATAGAATAGAATAGAATAGAATATGGAATATAGAATAGAATAGAATAGAATAGAATAGAATAGAATAGAATATGGAATGGAATATAGAATAGAATAGAATAGAATAGAACAGAACAGAACAGAACAGAACAGAACAGAATAGAATAGAATAGAATAGAATATGGAATGGAATATAGAATAGAATAGAATGGAATATTGAATGGAATATAGAATAGAATAGAATAGAATAGAATAGAATAGAATAGAATAGAATAGAATAGAACAGGGGTGTCAAACTGAACTTCATTGAGGGCTGCATCAGCATTGCGGTTGCTCTTGGGGGGTGTGTGGAGGTGTGTGGCCAGGATGGGTGTGGCCTACTGGGTGGGTGTGGATGGAGTGGGTGTGGCCTACTGGGTGGGCGTGGCCAGCTCTACATCATTCGCATCAAAGGTGCTAATGGGGGGCCTGGGCAGGAGTGGGACAGATCTGAGGGTCTCTGGCAGAAGGGGGTGGGACCGGGGCAAGCGCCAAGGCATGGTCTATTTCTTCATTCCTCACCAAGGGTGACACCTCCCCAGCAGGAACCCAGGGGGTGGGGCCGACATGGCAGGGGCTGGTTCCTCGCTGTTTCTGGATGGCCTTGTGCAGCTAAGACTGAATGCGTTTCAGCATAGATGGCCACCACAAAATTGTACATTGGCTCCCAGACGGCCTGGGCCAAGGCCAAAGCAGAGGGAGCTGTTTCCTCACTGTTTCCAGGACGGCTTCGCGGGCCACATGAAACCATTTTGTGGGCCACATCCGGCCCCTGGGCCTTGTGTTTCATATGTCTGGAATAGAATAACAGAGTTGGAAAGGACCTTTATCTTTCTTTCTTTCTTTCTTTCTTTCTTTCTTTCTTTCTTTCTTTCTTTCTTTCTTTCTTTCTTTCTTTGTCTCTCTCTCTCTCTCTCTCTTTCTTTTTTTTCTTCTCTTTTAGGCTTATACAGGTAGTCCTTGACTTATGATCACAATTGTGCACAAAATTTCTGTGGCTAAGTGAGACCTTTGTTAAGTAAGTTTTTGCTCCATTTTACGTTTTTTCTTATCACAGGTGATAACTGAACCACTGCAGTTGTTCAATGACTAACACAGTTGTTAAGTGAATCTGGCTTCTCCCCATCGTCTTTGCTTGTCAGAAGATTGCAAAAGGGGAACACACGAAGCTGGGACACTGCAACCGTCATAACTATGAGTCCAAATTTTGATCACGTGACCCTGGGGATGTTGCAATGGTTGTAGGTATGAAAAAAGGGGTCCTAAGTCATTTTTTGCAGTGTCATTGTAACTTTGAATGGTCACTAAATGAGGTGTTGTAAGCCAAGAGCTACCTGTACTTTAACTTTCTGAATAAAACAAAAAATTATGTGGAAAATTTGGAAAGCAAATTTTGCTTCAGCCTTTGTTGTTGTTAGTTGCGAATTCATGTCCGACCCATTGCGACGCTATGGACAACATTCCCCCAGCCTTCCTGTCCTCTCCCATCTTCTGGAGTCCATTTAAGCTCACGCTTACTGCTTCAGTGACTCCATCCAGCCACCTCATTCTCTGTCGTCCCATTCTTCTCTTGCCCTCCATCTTTCCAGCATTAGGCTCTTCTCCAGTGAGTCCTTCCTTCTCATTAGGTGGCCAAAGTACTTGAGTTTCAACTTCAGGATCTGGCCTTCTAAAGAGCAGTCAGGGTTGATCTCTTCTAGGACTGACCGGTTTGATCGCCTTGCAGTCCAGGGGACTCGCAGGAGTCTTCTCCAGCACCATAGTTCAAAGGCCTCAGTTCTTTGGTGCTCAGCCTTTTTTATGGTCCAATTTTCACAATCATGTGTTGCAACTGGGAAAACCATGGCCTGAACTATATATACCTTTGTTGGCAGAGCTTCAGCCTTAGAGAGGATTGACTGAAAAAAAATTCAGAGAGGAGATGAGTTGGGTTGGGTTTGACTGTTAGGGGTTAAATTTGTAAGCTCGTAGATAAAAAAGTGACAGACAAAATAGTATTTCCCACTATCTCCTCCCCCCCCCAAAAAAGACAAGAATGCATAGAAACTCGAACAACTGATAAAGGAAAGAATGGGGAGGATTTTTTTAAAAAAGTCATTTTAATCTAGTTTTCCTCAGAATAGTTTGAGAGAACAGGGAAAGATGATTCCTGCTAAGAGATTGAACCCCCTGACTGAAGTAAATGGGATTTTCTTAATATTTAGTTATCAAAAAAGAAAATTATGGGGTTTTGAGTCAAGCTCGCAAGAATCTGCTGGGTGGACAATTGAATTCATGTGCTGTCAATATTTCAGTACGAGGTTCCATTTTTGGATTCCACAGTGAAACAACATGCAACAATAATTACACTGCTTGCAGCTGACTTTTAAATATATATATATATATATATATATATATATATATATATATATAATATATATATATATATATATATATATATATATATATATATATATATATATATATATATATATATATATATATATATATTCCTTGCCAAGCCATGTTGCTTCCAAAATTCCCCCTTATACATAGGCGGGGCAAATTTCAGAAATGAAACAATTGTGGAAAAAAGATTTAACTCTCTGCAGTCCACTTCTTCATCTAGAACAGTGATTCTCAACCTGTGGGTCGGGACCCCATTTGGGGTCGAACGACCATTTCATAGGAGTCGCCAAACAACGCAGTCTGCCATTTTCCCCCCCTTTTCCTTAGTTGTGCTACTCCCTTTATTCTATTGGCTTTTGAAAGCCAATAGAATAGCTCTCTTGAATAGAGTCTAATTCTATTGGCTTTCAAAAGCCAATAGGAATTGTCCAGGTTGTCTCTGCCCTGCTGAGCCCGCCAAAAGTCCCATTGTGCAAACGGTGCTGCACCAGATGAGTAGTCCTCGACTTACGATCGGTTGGGGGTCGCGGCATTAAAAAGGTTGAGAACCACTGCTCTAGAACATGGAGCAAAGTACCAGGGCAATTCGGAAATAAACCTCCATTTGGTTATCAATGACAGACACTCGCAGATACAGAACTTGTATCATAAGCATTAGAAAACTGCAACATTGCATTACTTTTTGACATCATCGCCATTCAAATTGAGGCACTTGTCATAACATCTTACAAGGTGTGAAATTCCTTAGTAGGAGTCACTCAGCACCAAATCTGGGCTATGGAGGAAATGATCAAAAATAGCCCAACAGAACTGCTTCAAAAGTTCTTGGGTGCATCTAGCGGTGTGCGGGCGAGCATTGTTGTGAACCAACACCACATGGGAAGTCAGCAGGCCCCGACATTTGTTATGGATGGCTCGTCTGAGTTTTTGTAACATTTCACATTAAACTTCTGAACTGATGATCAAACCATGCTCTGTGAACTTCACTAGCAGTACTCCTTTGGCATCTTCACATTTGGTGGGATTTTCTATGGCACAACCTCCAATGTGGTGTCGGTTCACGATAATGCTTGCCCGCACACCCCTAGACACACCCAAGAACTTTTGAAGCCATTCCATTGGGATGTTTTTGATCACCTCCCTCTTATAGCCCAGATTTGGCGCCTACTAAGGTATTTCAAACCGTGGAAGGCCTTATGACAAGGGCCTCAATTGGAATGGTGATTGTGTCAAAAAGGAATGTAATGTTGTAGTTTTCTAATGTGTATGATAAAAATTCTGTATCTGTGAGTGTCTGTCATGGATAACCAAACAAAGGTTTATTTTCGAATTGCCCTCATAATATTTTTAGCTGAAATATTAACGAGTGGCAGGCTGTCCTGATTGCATTAAGATGCAAACACTATTGTTTGCACGTCCAAACGTTAATAAGTCAGAGGGTGCTGTCCTGATTGCATTAGAATTCAAGTGGAGTTCTCCAGAAACTCCACAGCCTTGTGTTTTCACTAGAAAGCTATCTCCAACTATCACTTTAACTGATTTTATTACAGGCCAAATCCTGCCGGATATTAAAGTGCTAGGAGGAACCATTGCAATACAGGACTTTATGATGGGGTCTACGATCACTCGCTGTAGCCAACTCATCACAGCCAACCCAAAACAGCCAACTAATCAAGGAGGGAAGCAACCTAGAACTAAGGAGAAACTTCCTGACAGTTAGAACAATTAACCAGTGGAACAACCTGCCTCCAGAAGCGGTGAATGCTCCAACACTGGAGGTTGTTAAGAAGAGACTGGACAGCCATTTGTCTAAAATGGTATAGGGTTTCCTGCCTGAACAGGGGGTTGGACTGGAAGACCTCCAAGGTCCCTTCCAACTTTACTATTATTAGTAGTATTATATGGATCATCGCACAGTCAGCCAGATGTTCAGACTGGATTTGGCATTTTGTCTACCTATCAAGTCGTTATCAAGGACCTGGGATAGGCAGATGTGGATGTTTGATGGTATTACAGAAATTGTCGCAGGATGGAAGCAGTTTCTAGTAAGGCCGTCTTCTGCAATTGACTAATGGCAAATTTGTCAATGCCAATGCTGTTCATGTGGTGCTCCAGTTGTTTTGGGATTGCACCCAAGGCACCTATGACTATTGGTACTACCCTTGCTTGCTTTTGCCACAGTCTTTCTATTTCTATTTGTAGGTCTTTGTATTTTGTTATCTTCTCCAGTTCTTTCTCCTCTATTCTGCTGTCTCCAGGCACTGCCACGTCCACTATCCAGACTTTTTTGTCACTACTACTACTACTACTACAACTACTACTACTACTACTATTGTTATTATTTATTTATTTATTTATGAGACTTATATACCGCTTTAAGTGCAAGCACTCTCTAAGCGGTGTACACTAGTAAGCAATGTATATATATATATTTACAATGCCCCCTATTGTTATTATTGTTGTTATTATTATTATTGATCATATTATTATTATTTATTATTATTATTATTACCAACTCTCCATGGGACAACTTTCTGGACAAGAATTGCACTAATATCAAAGAAACAGTGGAATCTAATCCTTAAAGAAAGGAGGGGCCAAATGAAATGTGAATGACAAAAATTTACATCATTTTTCAAAAATTGTTTGAAATAATTAAACTGAATAGTTGAATTGTCCTGCCATAAGATGTCCCATGGTGAGTTGGCCATGGCAAGTTGGCTGTGATGAATTGTCCCGTTCCAATGATGCGTAAAGGGACATCTTATCCCATTGGATGGAAGAGAGGGATCTCTGTTTTTTTTAACCAGTGTTGACTGCTTCTTTC
>CM077924.1:79676175-79681783 GCA_039797435.1 Crotalus adamanteus
AAGAAAAACCAAATGCACAGGTACAATATACACGGTACCTTGCTCAATAGCAGTAACTATGAGAGGGCACTTGGACTCCTAGTGGACAAATCACTTAAATAGGAGCCAGCCGTGTGCTGCAACTACCAAAAAAGCCAACACAGTGCTAGGCTACATTAACAGAGGGATAGAATCCAGATCACGTGAAGTAAAATCCCCTTTTGTGATCTTCTGACAACAGGAAGGCAGATTCTTCTAACAACATGTCACTAATTTGACACCTGCAGTGATCCACTTAAGAACTGTGACAAGAAAAGTCATAAAAATGGAGCAAAAGTCACTCAACAGATGTCTCATTTAGCAACAGATATTTTTTGGCTCCACTGTGGTCGTAAGTCAAGGACCACATCTGTACCAGAAAGTGCCAGGCAAGGGGAAAAAAAAGAATTATTATTGGGTGTGCATTTATGGAGAAATTAGCCTTTATATAGAAGTTTGAAAATCTATAAATCTGAACTGTTTGATCAGCTATACAAAGCAGGTCGTCATCCTAAATTTGTACAGCTGAGTCATTCAAGTTGTGCAACTATCTTCTACCTCAAGGTTATCTGAGAAGATACATCTCGTTGTGTTGCAAACATCGTGCAAAACATAGGCAACTGTGCAAAACCTATGCACAGGGCAACAGAGTGAAACCGTTGTCACGCCAGCCTGCTCTGACAGCTGACCTTGAATAAAAGCAGGCTTGAAATGCATGGAGACCCAGTTGTATAGACAACATATACACATACACACAAACAATTCTATCAGAAAAGTACTGAGTGTTCTGTACTATTCTTTCATCAGAATAAGCTTGTGAGGGGTTCCCAAATAAGACAATGTAAGCTCAGTGTTTTTTTTCTAAATAATATATAGGCTTGCATGGAAATATCTGACTTATCCAACAATGCAATAATAAATTTGCAAATTCTCCTTCTGGTGCCATGTTGTTATGTTACCAAATTTTGCAAAAGTTACTCCCCTCAGTATTTAACTTGTTCAGCCTTAATGTGTCTTTCTTTCTTTCTTTCTTTCTTGGTTTCTTTCTTTCTTTCTTTCTTTCTTTCTTGGTTTCTTTCTTTCTTTCTTTCTTTCTTTCTTTCTCCTTCCTTCCTTCCTCTTCTTTCTTTTTCTTTATTCTCTCTCCTTTCTTCCTTCCTTCGTTCCTTCCTTCTTTCTTTCTTTTTCTCTCTCTCTTTTTCTTCCTTCCTTCCTTCTTTCTTCTGTCTTTTCCTTCCTTCCTTCCTTCCTTCCTTCCTTCCTTCCTTCCTTCCTTCCTTCCTTCCTTCTTTCCCACAATCAGCAATCTGCATAAAGATTTGTGCAACCAACCAGGAGAGAAACCCATGGTCTGCCTGTATACACTTTGTTTTTCTTTTTCTTTCTTTCTTTCTTTCTTTCTTTCTTTCTTTCTTTCTTGTCTTTCTTTCTTTCTTTCTTTCTATTCTTCTTCTTCCTTCCTTCCTTCCTTCCTTCCTTCCTTCCTTCTCACAGGAACCATCGACTCTGATGGGAGTTTAGAATTTTTTTTTTTTTTTAGGAGTTGTTTGCAAGCTGACAGTTGATGCCTAGATTGCAATAGAAAATAATTGGAGCAGAAAAAAGGACGGTCATTTTCTTTGGATGGGTGAGTGAGTATATTTCTAGAATCTGAAGGACAGGCCTAAAGAAAAAGGATGAAGGAAATCAGATTGGAGTTGAAAGTTAGTGGAATCATTAAAATTTAAGCTTTAGGAGTTCCCAGCACAGCTGGCCAACCATCTTTTGAGAAAAAAAAAGGAATAAAATAGATACCCTTGTGCCCTAAGACAGCACAGCTGAGCTCAAAATTTCTGCGGCTAAGTTAAACATTAGCTAAAGTGAGCTTGGCCTCGTTTTACGACCTTCCTTGCCACAGGTGTTAAATGGATCACTGCGGTCGTTAAGTGAATCTGTCTTCCCCCCATTGACTTTGTTTGTCAGATGGTCTCAAAAGGGGATCACATGAGTTTAGGACAAAGCAACGGTCATAAGAATGAACCAGTAGCCCATGATCTGAATTTTGATCACGTGACCAGGGGAGGCTGCTAAGGTCATAAGTGTGAAAAACGGTCATCAGTCCCTTTTTTTCAAGGCTGTTGTAACGCTGAACCACTACTGAGTGAACTGTTGTAATTCGAGGACTATCTGTGTTAAAATAAGAGGTGAATTCTTATTTTTTGAAAGTTGTTCTTTTTCTGTGAAAATTGGGTGCTTTTGATTTTATATATGTATATCTATGTCTATGTCTATGTCGTATATATATAAATGCTGTTGACATTGTTGCAATTGGTCCTAGTGGTCCATCCCTTAAATAGGAGCCAGCCGTGTGCTGCAGCTGCCAAAAAGGCCAACACAGTGCTGGGCTGCATTAACAGAGGGACAGAATCAAGATCATGTGAAGTATTAACACCACTCTTCAATGCCTTGGTAAAGCCACACTTGGAATACTGCATCCGGTTTGGTCACCATGATGTAAAAAAGATGTTGAGACTCTAGAAAGAGTACAGAGAAGAGCAACAAAGAAGATTAGGGGACTGGAGGCTAAAACATATAAAGAATGGTTGCTGGAATTGGGTGTGTCCTTCCCTCCCTCCTTCCTTCCTTCTTTCCTTCCTTCCTTCCTTCTAGATTCTTTCTTCCTTTTTCCTCCTTCTCCTTTCCTTCCTCCTCCCTCCCTCCCTCCCTCCCTCCCTCCCTCCCTCCCTCCCTCCCTCCCTCCCTCCCTTCCTTCTTCCTTCCTATCCTTCCTTCCTTCACTTCCTTCTAGATTCTTTATTTAAAGGACGGTTGCTGAATTGGGTATGTCTTCCTTCCTTCCTTCCTTCCTTCCTTCCTTCCTTCCTTCCTTCCTTCCTTCCTTCCTTCCTTCTAGATTCTTTCTTCCTTTTTTCCTCCTTCTCTTTCCTTCCTTCCTCCTCCTTACCTTCCTCCCTCCCTCCCTCCCTTCCTTCCTTCCTTCTAGATTCTTTCTTTCTTTTTCCCTCCTACCTTACCTTCCTTCCTCCCTCACTCTCCCTCTGAATGCGCCAAAATGATATGCAGGCAGTCTCCCTTCTTTTATGCCCAACTTTGAGAGAATGACTGACCCCAAAATACCCACTGAATTGCTTGATCTGAAGCTGAGCTTGAAGTTGAGTCTTCTGGTCAAAATTCACGGCAGGTTAATCAATGGTTAATTTTAACCACACGCTTTCCACTCCCCACACGCACTATATTTTCTATTTTGATATTGTTCTCTGATTCTTATAAAATATTACCGAGAGGAAGGGAGAGAGAAAGAGAATGAAAGAGACAGAGAACAGTTTATTTTTCTCTGGCTAATTACCTCTGTTTCAGCTGGAGGTCACCTATACGAAAGGATTCAAGAGAAACATTTGACAATAAAGACCCCAATGTAAATGTGTGCATATTATTAATCAGCTGGCATGAATAGACCACAGACTAGTCACTACTTAGAAGTGCACATTAAGCCATTTAAGGAAAATGAACCATCCTAGAAAGAAGGAGAACCAATCTAGAAATAAGGAGAAACTTCCTGACGAGAACAATTAATCCATGGAATGACTTGACTCCAAAAGTTGTAGGTAATCCAACACTGGAGGCTTTTGAGAAGAGATTGGACAATGATTTATCCAAAATGAACTAGAAGACCTCCAAGGTACCTTCCAACTCTTTTATTCTGTTAAAAACATCTACAGTATAAATTTCACTCATAGGCCTTAATCCAGGGGTCTTCAAACGTGGCCCTTTATGACTTGTGGACTTCAACTCCCAGAATTCCTCAGCCAGGCATGCTGGCTGAGGAATTCTGGGAGTTGAAGTCACAAGTCATAAAAGGGCAAGTTTGAAGACCTCTACCTTAATCCAACCAGGTGGGCATACATAACTTTCTCAGAAAACAAACTTAGTGACAGGAAAGAATATTGTACTTTGCTTCAAGTATTTTTCAGCCATGTTCTTAAGGCAGCGTTCCTCCACCTTGTCGACTCCTAACCTGTGAAGCTTTAGCTTCCCCAATGCTGGCTGGGGGAATTCTGGAGCTGAAGTCCATCCTTCGTAGACTTAATAAAGCTGAGAAACATTGTTCTAATCATGTGCAAATGTGTGTTTTCTTCTTAAAAGGTTTGCAAGCGGCGAGGCCAACTGGTGGATGCGTTGTGTGGTTAGCAACATTCAGCCAGGTGAAACCAGTGTCTCTGCTAGTCTATGGAGATTCTCTGTCACCCAGGTCATAGGACAATTTATTTATGATATCTTTCCTCTGAATCTATTGGAAATCTGTAGCACTGACTCTTAGAGGTTGTTTATATCGTGTAACCCAGTTGTTCTCAACCTTTTTAATGCCGCGACCCCCAACCGGTCGTAAGTCGAGGACTACTCAACTGGTGCAGCACCGTTTGCAGAATGGGACTTTTGGCGGGCTCAGCAGGGCAGAGACAGCCTGTACAATTCCTATTAGCTTTTGAAAGCCAATAGAATTAGACTCTATTCAAGAGAGTCTATTCTATTGGCTTTCAAAAGCCAATAGAATAAAAGGAGTAGCACAGCTAAGGAAAAGGGGAAAAAATGGCGGACTGCGTTGTTTGGCGACCCCCGTGAAATGGTCATTCGACCCCAAATGGGATCCCAACCCACAGGTTGAGAATCACTGGTGTAACCATTTTTAAATTGTAAGTATTAGAATTTTGATGCCACTCGTAACAGTGCATTTTCTATCTTTAACAACAAGGAATCCCTCCTGTCACACGGAATGCTACAACTTGCAAAAAACCAACCCAGCACTAATTAGGACCAAGGTGAAACAAAACAGCACATAGAAGGGTCTCATATAAAGAGATCACCAATTTATGTACATGGAATTTAAAGAAACATAGTGTCTTTCTTCATAAGGTGTTTCCAAGGAATAACAAATTTCCTCAGATTCTTTTCCTGTCCCTATAAATGAACTCCCTTCAAGAGAGGCAATAGGAATCATCATAATAATTAGGACATGAAGATCCCTAAGATAGTGGGAAGCGAAGGCAGTAAACTTAACTCTTTGCTATGTAGAGTTCTGTCCCAGTCTATGTGAGTCTTCGTTAGGCTCACAAGGAGAAACCCCTCTTCCAAGAAACAGGCAGGAACCGCAAGAAAAAACCAACCCCTTTTATTCTCACAGACCTGAGTCAATATCCAAGGCAAACAAACACAGTCCACAGAAACTCGATCCTCAACACAAACGGTTGTCTTCAGCAACCAGCAACTCCCACACCTTCCCTTTTATAATTCAGCCAAGGTGTGACTTCCTAATGCGTTCTCCTTTGCCTTTGGAGCCAGCCCATTGCATTCCTCTGTCCTACTCGCTTCTCTTGCCTGTATTTTTGTGCATCCTGGATTTGTCCCAGCAGTTCTTCATCACTGTCCAACTCAGACTCCCAGCACAGTTGTGTCTCAGCCTGAGTGCGGAGTAGAGGGGCCAGTCTCCATCACCGACTATAAGTCTTGCAGTTCTTCAGAGCCTTCTCTGACTCTGATGTCACTCCAGGTCCCTCCTCCTCCTCTGATTCCTCAGATTCAGCTGCCGGATCCA
>CM077924.1:79681883-79784383 GCA_039797435.1 Crotalus adamanteus
GAAAGAAAGAAACAGAAAGAAAGAAAGAAAGAAAGAAAGAAAGAGAAGAAAGAAGGAAGAAGAGAAATAAATAAATAAATAAATAAAGAAGAGGAAGGAAGGAAGAAAAGAAAGAGAAAGAAAGAAAAGAAAGGAACGAAGTAAGGAAGGAAGAGAAAAAGAAAGAAAGAAAGAAGAGGAAGGAAGAAAGAAAGAAGAAAGAAAGAAATAGGAAGGAAGGAAGAAAAGAAAGAAAAAAGAAAGAAAAAAGAAAAGAAAGAAAGAGAAAGAGAAGAAAGAAGGAAGAAGAGAAAGAAGAAAGAAAAAAGAAAGAAGAGGAAGGAAGAAAAGAAAGAAAGAAAGAAAAAAGAAAGAAGAGGAAGGAAGAAAAGAAAGAAAGAAAGAAAGAAAGAAAGAAGGAAGGAAAGAAAGAAAGAAAGAAAGAAAAGAAAGAAAGAAAGAAAGAAAGAAGAAAGAAAGAAAGAAAGAAAGAAACCTCTGAAACCACAGATACCTCTCCGTCGACCTCCATAGGATCCCATTCCAGCTCATTTTCCTCTGGCAGATTCAGGCTGTGATGGAGGCATGACACTCCTATTCTGCAGATCTATTGACTGTCCCTTGAACTTTTGAATGGGAAACTTGACATGCCGATGAGGACTTCAAGAAAAGTCAACAGTCATATTTTCAGATAGCAACAAAGGTCTGCCCTGATGTTTTGCAATTAATTCCCATAATGACAGTATTAGACTGTAAGCTCACCTAGAAACTATGTGGTAGGGTGTTTCTTTCTTTCTTTTTTTTTTTTTTTTCCTGAAAGTGTCTATTATGAATAATAGTTCTTTGATGGCTGATTGTATTTATGTAATTTTGTGAAGAAAACACCACAAACAAGCTTGATGTTATACTGCTCCCTTTTCCCCATTATTTGTCAAAATGATGGATTCTGAATATCAAATTGATGGAATCTCTACAATGCGACTGTAATGGATCTCCCTTTCCTCCCTTTTGATCACATACACGCACGCACGCACGCACACACACACACACACACATACACACACACACACACGAACATGTTCAGACGAAGCCAATTCCAAAATAATTCAGGTGAATTTTTCTAAACAGATTAGCGACATTTCTTGTTGCAATTACGTGGATTCAAAAATTGGTGGTATAATATTTTTTTGGGGGGGGCGGGGGGGGAATTGAATTATGATTCTTTTTTCATGCTAAATTGACCTTAAATCATAATCTAGATCTTGATTTAAATATATGGGATATATGTTATTACTTTAGATCAATTATTGGATGATAATGATTTGTTATAATTTCCCATGATGAAGGATAAGTATTATTTGTCCATTGTAAGCCACTGGTAGTATTTTTAAAATCCAATATCTATTGACACCTCATTTTGGGTCAACGGCCCTTTCCATCTTTAAAGACCCCTAAATTATTAAATATCATGAGAATCCTTATAAATACCATCAAAAATGAGTTTGATATGGCACATTTAAAGACTGAATGGAACAAAGAATTGGCAATCCCCATTTTGTCCAAATTATCTAATCAGTGGAAAACTTTTTTCCTCTGTTAAAAATTCAGTAGTTCTTTGACTACAGCTTATTCCAAAAATTATTATTATTTTTAATTTATTGAATCCTATCGCATGGAAAAGGAGTAATTCATCCTTTTGTGATGTCTGGGAAGAAATAATTACATATATTAATTTGATTTGAGACTTGATTTTTTGAATGACTACAGGTGGTTTAGATAGATAGATAGACAGACAGACAGACAGACAGACAGACAGACAGACAGACAGACAGATAGATAGATAGATAGATAGATAGATAGATAGATAGTGGAAATAGAGGAACAGACAATAGAAATGAATTTTCTGTGTCTTTATTATGAATAAGAAATTTGTTCTTCCACCTAACAAAGATACATTAATTGGTCCCAATAATTCCAAACATTAAAGACCTGATGTTCCTTGTGATTTATGATATCAGAGATGAGTTTGCTAAAGTCATCTAAGATCTGCGCTAATTGCTAAGCTCTTCCTAAAAGCGTCAATAAGACCACACTTGGAAAACTGCATCGCAATATAAAAAAGATGTTGAGACTCTAGAAAGAGTACAGAGAAGAGCAACAAAGATGATCAGGGGACTGGAGGCTAAAACATACCAAGAACGGTTGCTGGAATTGGGTATGTCCAGTTTAATGAAAAGAAGGACTAAGGGTGACAGGATAGTGGTGTTCCAATATTTGAGGGGATGCCACAAATAAAAGAGATCAACCTATTTTCCAAAGCACCAAAAGGCAAGACAAGAAATGATGGATGGAAAGTAAGCAAGGAGAGAAGCGAGCTAGAACTAAGGAGAAATTTCCTAACACTGAGCAATCCAGCAATGGAATGACTTGCCTTTTATGGGTGCTCCATCACTGGAGGCTTTCAAAAAGATACCAAACAGCCATTTGTCTGAAATAGTATAGGGCCATGGTGGCAAAACTATGGCACGCGTGCCACAGGTGGCACACAGAGCCCTCTCTCTGGGCACGTGCGGCATTGCCCCAGTCCTAGCCCTTCAGCTGGGTTTTATAAAACCTTTTTGCTTTAGGCCTCAGCCACCATGCAAAAAAAAAGTTTCAACTTTTTTCAATCAATTTCAACCTTGTGGGGAAAAAAAAAAGATCTCGCAAAATTGGAATTGATTGATTGAACTTTTTAGTCCCACCCAGTCTGCCATTACCACTGCAGCCACGCCCACCCAATGGGCCACGCCCACCCAATGAGCCACACCTACCCAATGGGCCACACCCATTTGGCACCTGAGGATACATAAGTGGGTTTTGGGTTGTAGTTTGGGCACTCGGTCTCTAAAAGGTTCACCATCACTGGTTTCCTGCCTGGGCAGGGGGTTGGACTAGATGACCTCCAAGGTCCTTCCAACTCCATTATTCTATGTTCTATACTATACTCTATGTTCTATGTTATTTCATGTCTGCATAAGTCCTAATGCAGAAAAAAACCACCTTTAATTCTTTAATCTTATGCATGATGTACAGCTCTGTTCTATTTAAACACCAGACTCCTTATACAATGTCATTGCAGTAATTACATTCTCTGCTCTATTTTATACAAAAGCACAAAGTTTTTGCTCATTTCCTCTGTCCTTGACTAGGCTTCAAGTGTGAAAGAGCTTCAGAGAAAACAACACTCCCCTAACCGGTACTCTTTCAGCCTTCTAATTGCATTGACATAATTATGTCACACAGAAACATCATAAAATCAATATTTGGGATCAGACATAGCTCCCAGTCATGCTATTATTAACTTATAATTATTCTTCCCACCCGTCCTTTTTAATATCAACAGCAATGCACTTGACACGACGCAAAGTATAATCATATTGGGAGATACCTATACAGTAAGATTCTTATTGTTCTCTCTCTCTCTCTCTCTCTCTCTCTCTCCCCCTCTCTCTCCTTCTCTCTCTCTCTCTCTCTTGCTTTCATCCTTATGCTATTATTGAACAGTCAATTATAGCTCTCTTCCATTTGCTCTGTGAACTCTAAATCAAGCAACTGGCAAACAGACACAAACAAACAAATGAAAGAATCAAGAGTGAGTTAATTTAACAGACTTGTAAACCTGAACAGCCACAACCTTGTAGATTCTTTCAACATGATGATAGATGATAGATAGATAGATAGATAGATAGATAGATAGATAGATAGATAGATGATAGAGAGATTGATAGACAAGATCGATAGAGAGATTGATAAATAGAGATAGATAGATAAATAAATAGACAGACAGAGGATAGAGAGATTGATAGACAGCGATCGATAGAGAGATTGATAAATAAATAGATAGATGATAGATAGACAGATGATAGAGAGATTGATAGACAGCGATCGATAGAGAGATTGATAAATAAATAGATAGATGATAGATAGACAGATGATAGAGAGATTGATAGACTATCGACAGATTGATAAATAAATAGAGATAGATAAATAGATAGATGATAGATTGAGAGATTGATAGACAATCGATAGATTGATAAATAAATTAGATAGTTAGATAGATAGATAGATAGATAGATAGATAGATAGATAGATAGATAGATAGATGTTTTAGATCTCAGCAGTCAATTATCTCCTGCTAAATTAATTAAAATGCATATGCTCTATAAAAAATACAGTCCTTCCTTTGGGGGGGTGTTAATTGTTTCTCTTGCACATATGCCCCTTTAAACAATAATTTTGCTCCGAGAAAATTTAAATGGGTAAAAAAACACAACCTGCCATCCTAACAAAATCCTGAGGTTCCACCAGGTCCAGAAAGCACTTCTGATCCAAAAGCAATTTCACAACAACAAAAGTTGATATGTTGAATAGCTGTCATATAAACCAACCCCCGTTAAGAGTCAACAGACAAACAAGTCAACCAGAATATCATGAGAACATTAAACATTCTAGATGAGATCTTGTGAAATATCTCATCGGAATGCTGAAATCTTGGGAGACAATGCACAAAACTTCAGCTTCCACTTGAGAATCCAACCTTTCTCTCTTTGGTTAAACCTCCTCTGATTTTAATTAAGATTGTGAGCTTGTTGTAATGACAGATGACCTGGCGTGCACCCTCAGTTGATACTCTTGTCTACTGAAATAGTTTTCAAAATTCCTTCTCAAGAAACCTTGTCTGCCTCTACTGCAATCTTCCAAGGTACCTATCACAAAAATTATTCATGCTACTGAAGATTCTGGAAATAATGTTTTGTTTTGTTTTGTTTTTTGAGTCTCAGATTTGTGTTGATGAATCTCAGAAAGACAAACCACCTGGAATTTGTATATAGTAAGGGAACTATGGTTATGAAAGTTAAGACACTCTTTGGGAAAGTTTGATAGCTCTTAGGTGTTAGTCCCAAGCCTGGAGACGACACAGCGAAATCCAGCTGAGTTCAATTCTTTGTTTGTTTACATCTAATGGACAGAATCTTGCCAGACTAAAGGAATAACTTTCTGACCTACTAGATACATTCTGAGAGATTCTAGGGTGTGGTTAACTCTAAACCTCTTCCTCTATCCCCCATCAAATTTGGGACTGTACAACTTTTTAATCTGGTCCACTTTCTAGAAAAGCTCTAAGCTTTCTAGGAAAGCTCTAAGGTTGCCAAAACTCTCCCCTGCTAATCCTCTCCCCTGCTAATCCTGCATTCCTTCACATTTGATGCCAGATTTGTTAGCAGCAACAGACAAGAAATCATTGCATTCACAATGAACTAAGTCATTTACCTGCTCCTTATGCATATCAATGAATCATTTCAGGCAAATACATCAGTTTGGTCTAGTGGTTAAAGTTACAGACTGGAAACCAGGAGACCACGTGTTTTAATCCCACCTTAGGCAGGGAGGGGCAGTAAAGGAAAGAGGAGAGGAGAGGAGAGGAAAGGAAAGGAGAGGAGACGGGAGAGGAGAGGAAGAAAGGAAAGGAAAGGAAAGGAAAGGAAAGGAAAGGGAGGTAAAAGGGGAAAGGGAAAGGAAGATAAAAGGAGAAAGGAAAGGAAAGGAAAGGAAAAGAAAGGAAAGGAAAGGAAAGGAAAGAGATAAAATGAGAAAGGGAAAGGAAGATAAAAAAAGAAAGGAAGGGAAGGGAATGGAATGGAAGGAAAGGAAAGGAGATAAAAGGAGAAAGGAAGGGAAGGAAGGAAAGTGAAGGGGAAGGAAAGGAAAGGAAAGGAAAGCAAAAAGATAAAATAAGAAAGGGAAAGGAAGATAAAAGGAGAAAGGAAGTGAAGGGAATGAAATGGAAGGAAAGGAAAGGAGATAAAAGGAGAAAGGGAAAGGAAGATAAAAGGAGAAAGGAAGGAAAGGAAAGGAAAGGAAAGGAAAGGAAAGAGATAAAATGAGAAAGGGAAAGGAAGATAAAAAAAGAAAGGAAGTGAAGGGAATGGAATGGAAGGAAAGGAAAGGAGATAAAAGGAGAGAGGAAAAGGGAAAGGAAGATAAAAGAAGAAAGGAAGGGAAGGAAGGAAAGGGAAGGGAAAGGAAAGGGAAGGGAAGGAAGGGAAGGGAAAGGAAAGGAATGGAAGGAAAGGAAAGGAAAGGAAATAGTAGTACTGCTACTGCTACAAAGAATGCCTAGTGCCTGGTTTATCTGCAAAGCCATCAAGCCAATTCTCTTATAAGAGTCGAAGCTCAGCTCTCAGGTGAAATGAGAGATCAAAGGCTGCCTTCTAACTGGGAAAATAAGCCTAGTTTCAATTACATGGAGCTGAACTCTGGTTTCTTCTGCACTGTTACTGAGCAGGACATTAATCAGTTCAGCCCCACAACAGCTATCTAGAATTACTACATTCAAAGTGGCGTACCATCCTCACATATACATATATATTTTTTTCTTCCAAATGATGGAACCAACAGCTTTCTCTGCGAGGTTGTGATGGGGAAATCAGTTTAAAGAGATTCTTAAATGTGGTGGAAGTAATCCTGAAACCTGCTCATCATACTTTGAACAATTTCTTTTTGCAGCCAGAGAACTCGGTGGAAAACAATCCCAACACAGTTTAGAGAGACGATAGGAATCTGTGGCAGTAGGCGTGAGCTTAAATGGACTCCAGAAGATGGTAGAGGACAGGAAGACCTGGAGGAACGTTGTCCATGGGGTTGCGATGGGTCGGACACGACTTCGCAACTAACAACAAAAGGAATCTGAACGCAAATGGGGAGGTTCAGGATATGAGTGGCTAGTGTGATTCTGGATATGTAAGGGGAAAATACTGAATCCAGAAAAGAATCTATCCATGATTGATTACTAGTAATAATAATAATAATTAGCTTCAGCTGCGTGGCCTACTTAATTACCTTTCCTGTTTGTGGACCAATAGTTTTTCACAAACACCCAAATGCTGAAATGTTTGAATTTTAATAAAACCGTTCTATTGGCAAGAGTCCTAACTCAATGTCTTGGGTGATGCACATCTGCTGTGTGCAAATTTAAAAGATAAGTAGCATGATTACAATCAGATTAGTATGTTGGGCAACTAAATGAGATTGCCGAGTTCTCTGAGTGAAAATGTGCACTTCCTACGGAGATAATTTTTCATCAGATTAGTCTAAAATAAGGTTGTTGTTTTTTTTCAGTCAGTGGTAAGGAAGGCCTGGAGGAACATTGTCCATGGGGTCGTGATGGGTCGGACATGACTTCACAACTAACAACAACTATTAAAATGCTTTAGAGCAGCAGGATGCAGTATTTGAGATCGTGTCACAAAGAAGAGGAGGGTTGACGTATTATCCAAAGCACCTGAAGGCAGGATAAGAAGTACAGGTACACTAATATCCAGGTAGACTAGTAACCAGAGAAGGATTTTTTGAGAAATTGGAGGCACAGTGGCCCATGGTCTGCTTTTGTGAAAGGCTCTCTTTGGTGTTTGGTGGATAGATTAGTATAAAAATCCTTTCATACTGGGACTGGAATGGGAATGTCAAATAGAACCTTTATGTTCTGTGGGAAGAATCCAGAGAAAGAAATATTTTGGGGAATATTAAAAGGCAGAATATATTTCCCCAAAGGAATAATGGAGAAGATCTTTAAAAAGACAGAAACATCTCCTCCACACACACATCCCAGCCAGACAACTCAGCAGAAACCAGCTTTTGGAAATGCGGATATAATAATCCATTCAGGAAGGTTGGAGCCCTCCAGCTAGAAGCTGAAGAGATTAGGAAGACAGTGTACCTGGCTTAGGAATTCTGGGAGTTGAAGTCCACAAGTCATAAAAGGGCCAAGTTTGAAGACCCCTGTCTTAAATCTAACAAATAAAATGGAGGGTGGCTGAGGAATTCTGGGAGTTGAAGTCCACAAGTCATAAAAGGGCCAAGTTTGAAGACCTCTGTCTTAAATCTAACAAACAAAATGGAGGCTGGCTGAGGAATTCTGGGAGTTGAAGTCCACAAGTCATAAAAGGGCCAAGTTTGAAGACCCCTGTCTTACATCTAACAAACAAAATGGAGGCTGGCTGAGGAATTCTGGGAGTTGAAGTCCACAAGTCATAAAAGGGCCAAGTTTGAAGACCCCTGAGCTAAATCAATGTTTGTTAACTGCTCCTTTGGTGGAATATCAGGTCTCAATAAGTTTACGCCTGTATAACTTTGAAATAATAGAAAATACTTGTAGTTCAAGTTTTAATTTTTGGCTGTAGTTTGTTCTCCATGCTTGTTTTGGCAAGATGCTGAAAGAGTTAATCAGTTAATCAGTTGTCATGCTGTGGGAGGTGCAGATTAATAACTGAAGTGTCAGTCTCTTGGGTGATAATGATAACAAAAGGTCCGTAGGGTTCTCTAGATCAGGGTTACCATGTTTATGCACTGAAGCGGCAATATTCTTTTGGCTGCCGTGATGGGAGCAAATGGGGCCCTTCTGTGTGAAACGGACATGTTGGATAGGTTAAAAATAAGACCCCCAAGAAAGGTCTCATTTTGAACAACATTACTAGGGATGGTAGAGTGCTGGAATGTGAAAAGGGTTGGTTTGCAGTCTCTGTTGGATGGAAGCCATTCAGCCATTTGTAAATGAATCAGCTGCCTTTTCTCAGAGTTAATAATAATTCTGGCTTAGGAACAGAGTGGTTACGCTTTGAGTTTTCTATTTTTGCTTTGTCATTTTTGAAATGCAGTCCAGTACTTCTCAGGAGCTTGGCACCTCTTTGCCAAAGTGGGGAGTGGGATCTAACATGCAAGAAAACTACCGTATATGCCGGCGTATTAGGCGACCTGGCGTATAAGGCGACCCCCGTCTTTATAGCCAGGCCACATTCCTAGAACGTCGTCTTATACGCCAGAAACTACCAGTATTTCCGGCATATAAGACGACTCGGCGTATAAGACGACCCCCATCTTTGGCGCTGATTTCAGCGCTCGCGGAAGTCGTCTTATACGATGGCATTTACGGTAGGTTTATTCTCTCTATCTCTCTCTCTCTCTCTCTCTCTCTCCCTCCCTCCCTCCCTCTCCCTCCCTCTCCTCCCCTCTCTCTTATTTAATTCTAGAATCTACCGTGTCTCCATTGCTGGCTGTTTTTAGGTCACGGTTATTGCAGAGCTGATGTGATTTAACTGACTCAGCAGTGTTCTTTGATTGTAAGCCAACTTACAAAAGGAAGAAGGGTGGGAGGGAGGAAAGGAAAGGAAGGAAGGAAGGAAGGAAGGAAGGAAGGAAGGAAGGAAGGAAGGAGGAAGGAAGGAGTTATAAATGATCACAGATAATTTTCAAAAGAAAAAAAAAGTGATTATAGAAAAAAAATTGGGTCAGCTAAAAATAACCCAGACTTATCACTTCGCATTTTCTTTCTTTCATGTTGCATTCTCCATCTGGGTCACTTTTTTTTTTTTATTTCAAGATTTGGTCTTCCCAGTTTTGAATAAATGTCTAAAGCACAGCTCCCCAAGCCTTCCATCTTGGCGGCCCAGAAGGAAAGGGAGCAGCAGGGAAATATGTGTGCGGGTGGCCCCACAGAGGCATGCACAAATGAGAGTGTGCACGATGGTCCTAGTGTGCGCAGGCACAAGCAGGCTACATGCACCCATGGCATGTGCGCTGGTGCCTGCGTGCCTGTGCAAATGACCACTGGCGCCCGTGTGAAGCTGGAGGCAGTGCTAGTGTCACTGCACATGCGCAAATGGGGCCACTAGCTCCCGCACATCGGTGCTACCACAAGTGAGGGGGCTCACCAGCTATTCCCGGGGCCGGTGGCCAATAGGCCATGGCCCAGTACTGGGCTGCAGACCATAGATTGGGGACCTCTGATCTAAAGAATTGATCAACATCCTCAGAGAGCTCAGAGGACTGTCTAAGCAAGGCTGTGGACTTCAGATAGTTTAGGGCTACATACTTCCTAAACTTTATTTAGGATTTAAATTCTAGAAAAAAAGGAAAAGCTTGGGGACTAGGTTGGTCAATGTTATCTTACACCCTGGCATTCAATAATAAGTATGTTCCTCCTATAAAAGACCGTGGAAATGAACTTAACACTTGAAAGTTGAGGTTAAACTCTGTGACCTTCACCCGACACTAGGTATGACATTCAAGGTTAACTCATGATGGACACATAAAGCACAGCAATGCTCAACTAATATGATATTACATTGCATAAAGGTGCTGTGCCATTTATTTCGTTTAATTTCCTGCTGCTTCTCCCAAGAGTATTTAAAGGAAATGTATAAACATTTAGGGAGTGGTGGGATTGAAATACCTGAACAACCGATTCTCTTATTGGATGCAGGCCTGGGCCTCTGAGGCCTAGAACAGACTTCCGGAAGTGGCATCCACAAACTTCCGGTGGGCCGTTCTAGGCCTGGGAGGCCTCTTTCAGGCCTCCAAGGTCTAGAATGGACTTTCAGAAGTGGCATCCACAAACTTCCGGTGGGCCTCCAAGGCCTAGACTGGACCGCCGGAAGCAGTATGCATTCAGCTGGTTCTCCGAACTCAGCAAAATTTAGTTACCGGTTCTGCCGAACCAGTGTGAACTGGCTGAATCCCACCACTGCATTTAGCCATTAAGCTATGAGAAGTGGCAGATCCAACAATGTCATAGCATACTTCTGAGAATTAGATTAATGCTTAATAATCTTCTAAAATCCAGGGAGAAGGCCAGGGAGCTATTCAATGAAGAAGTTGCTTAGAACTTGCTGAGATGCTCATTATTGAACCACTGATAAGTCTCAGTTTTCCCAACACTGGAATTCCTAGTGTCAAAAAAAGACCACGCAAAAATCTAGAAGAAAAACTGAAACATCAAACTGATAGTAATGTTGTTTAAAACAATTTGAGGAGCTGTAGAATTTCACCTGCAGTTGCTACTAGTATATTTGTCTTTATACCTCGATATAATAAAGAGATATTTGCATGTTTCTGTTTTATAATGATCTAACAGGTGGAATTTAATCTACTTAATTACCCTAATGTATATCATACTGTGTCAGATTGCTTTTTTGCAAATACGTTTTAACCCCATCCCTTCAAAATTCCATTTCCCATCTCAGCAAACATTGCAGACAATAAATATTGATAAACATCAAAGGTAAATAAGCAGCTAATATATTAATATATGTAAAATAGGAAAAAAAGCAGAAGCAGATAATACATTTGCAGTAGGAACAGGGATAATAATGCAACAAGTTATAAGTAGATATGAATTAAAGCCCCACACGCATTTTGGTGATCAAATTAAACTATAAACTTTAGGGTGACATCAAATAACAGTTTAATTACAAAGTTGACATACCTCTCCGTTTCCTATCGGTTTACTAAGTCATGTGATTTAATTTCTACATTTATTGAGACACAAGTGATTGTTTGATGGTGTTAAATGCAAATCGGAATCCCATTTTTATTAGGATCCCAGCTGAAGAAAGAAGAGTTAACACATACCTCAACACATTGTGACTCCAGTTCAAAATATTTCTCCATTCCAGTTAAATTTTCAAAATTTCCAGGAGAAACCATGTCCCTATTGTGCAAATCTTTGCATAGCTATTCAAAACCAAGCCTCATGAGATGGTCTATTTTGACTTCCGTGGATTTTAGGCACCTTAAATCTAGAATCTTGCTAGCAATGAAAGTGCATAGTGAAATAAGCAGCTTTGGTTTTGGTTGTTGCTTGAACTTGCAAAAGTTCTGTAGAACTTTAGATCCATATACTATCCATAATAGTAACAATAATAACAGTAACCTGTTGGTAAAGAGAACTAAGAATGTCACCAATTCTCTCTCTCTCTCTCTCTCTCTCACACACACACACACACACACACACACACATACACACACACACATCTATCTATCTATCTATCTATCTATCTATCTATCTATCTATCTATCTATCTATCTATCTATCTATCTATCTATCTATCTATCCATCTATCCATCTATCCATCTATCCAATCCATCCATCCACCCGCCCACCCACCCACCAATCTATCTATCCAATCCATCCATCCAATCCATCCATCCACCCACCCACCCACTGACTTATCTATCTATCTATCTATCTATCTATCTATCTATCTATCTATCTATCTATCTATCTATCTATCTATCTATCTATCTATCCATCCATCCATCTATCCAATCCATCCATCCATCCATCCACCCACCCACCAATCTATCTATCCAATCCATCCATCCAATCCATCCATCCATCCACCCACCGACCTATCTATCTATCTATCTATCTATCTATCTATCTATCTATCTATCTATCTATCTATCTATCTATCTATCTATCTATCTATCTATCTATCTATCTATCTATCTATCTATCTATCTATCTATCTATCTATCTATCTATCTATCTATCTATCTACCTACCTACCTACCTACCTACCTACCTACCTACCTACCTACCTATCTATCTATCTATCTATCTATCTATCTATCTATCTATCTATCTATCTATCTATCTATTTTTAATACCCAGGGATTTTAACATACAATGCAGCTGAAATGAATTGGATTAGACTGGACATACTTAAGATCCTAAAAGAATATCCAGGTATAATCTTTGTTTGTTCAAAATGATTCATTTTAAGGAGCAAGCACAGGTTCCATGGTTACTCTCTCTCCTCTCTTCTACAACCACATTATTTTTGTTTACCATGTCTCTTGTCACTCAGAAGCTTTTCACATTAGATTTACTCAGATGCGAGGTCCAGTAATGTCACACGTGACTTCGGGAAATAAATTCTATTTTGAAAAACAAGAGTTGCTTTTTCAGTTTGCCTGACACGTGTACGTGCAAAAGGAGGCAGTACAAATAGCTTTGTAAATAGCTTTGTTTTGAATGTTTATGTCTATAAGAGGAATCTTTTTGTTGTTGTTCATTTGATTTTGATTCTATTTGTTTACCTCAGCATCGTGGGCAGCTTTTGTCGTAGGCTATGGATCACAATGAGCAAGCGGGAGCGTTGTGATGAAAGCGGCACATCCAAAGAACACTGTTTGTGAAGTTGTAATGACAAAGCCACACAAAGAAATAAGACGCTCTGTCCATCAAGGAAAAAAAATTAAATCCTGGCATTGATTAATGAATACTTTAAAGAGTTCTTAGAAAGTTTGACAGTTTTTTATTTACTTCAGCTGGATAGATCATTAGCTAGTCAAATGCCAGATTATTGAACAGTTTTTTTTTTTTTAAAAAAGCCCTGCTGTGATGGCCAAGCAAAAGACCATGGTTTTTTTGAGGAGTTTAGTGACCTATTTTGATTTCTCCTTATTTTAAGCAAAGTTTAGAAGGGTAGAGATCATTCTGAGCTCCCTTGCTTTTTGTGTGTCTTTATGTGTGTGTTTACATTTGTTTACTGAATAAAAGAGAAGGTGGACAATCTTTATAGGGCTGCAGAGTTGTTTTTTCTCACAGTAACAGTCTCATAATTTTGATTCCCCCAGGGTTTTTTTTTTTAACTAGACTAGACATACCCAATTTCTGCAACTGTTCTTCATATGTTATATTATGAATAGTGAATATCCCAATATTCCAATATTCCATTATTGGACTAATCCAATAGTAGATAATTACCTATAAATCTCAGTAACTGCTTTCCTTGCCTTAATTCTTTTCTTTAACCTATAGAAATAAAGGATGCTTTGAAGAAATGTGTTTTTTTTTGTCTTTACCATTATTTGCAGTTTGATACATTAAGAACGAGGTCTTGTTCTATGAGCTTAGAATCACTCATGCAGATAAAACCATATAAAAATATCCACACTAAATGCTACAAAGGAGAAAGCAACAAGTAAAATGACAGAGTTCAACGTCTGGAATTTGCATACTTAAAGTTATTAGGCTTCCCATAACCATTTAATGAAATTAAGGTTCACTAGCTTCCTCCTTATGTGGGTTTCTTTGAATTAATTAAAAAAAAATGATTCTTAATGGAGGAATTTAACCAAATGTGGTTTTAGCAGAAATCCTTCTGGGATTTCTAAGCCAGGGCTTTTCAACCAGTGGTATGGGTACCACCTGTACATTGGCACCTGGCAGGTGGTATGTGACCATCCTAGAAAAATGGTAGCGAGGAAGGGGAATGAGTTGAACCGGTGGCAGCACCACACAAGTCTGAGCTAGAGATGGCTGGAGCTGCAGGGCTCAGCGGAAGCTCCAGGATCAGTGTTGCTTTCCAGCTGATCGGCACTTCTTCGGGGCTGTCAGGGCTCAGTGGAAGCCCCAGGATCAACTCCAGCAGCACTGATCCTGGTGCTTCTGCTGAGCCCAGAAGAAGCGTCAATCAGCTGGAATGTTACAGCATTTCCGGGTCTTGTGATTTACATTCAGATGCTTGGCAACTGATTCATATTTATGATGGTCACAGTGTCCCAAGGTCATGTAAAGTGACAAAACCTGCTACAACCACCCAGCAGATGGGGGGAATAAAAAACAAACACCCCCCACCCCACCCCTGCTGCCAATCCTCAACAGAAATGCTCATAACAATGAATACCTCGGACAAGAGGAAGAGCGCCATTGGGTGGGCAGGTAGGTGTCTTGCTCAGCTGTGGCTTGGGGGCACTTTTTCAGTGCCATTGTAACTTCAAACAGTCACTAAGCGAACTGTTGTAAGTCAAGGACTACCTGTACTTTATCACTTTTTTCCTTTTTTTGGGGGGGTCGTCAAGCTTTTGACAGCTTTTTAGGTGAGTGGTGGTACTCGGATGTTGCCATATCCTAAAAGTGGTACAATGGGTGAAAAGGTTGAAAAGCCCTGTTCTAAGGCACACACACAGACACAAAGAGAAAAAGATTCTTCTCTCTAATGGAAAAGAGATCCTTTCTTCTTAAAATGTTTCTATGGTTCATCACACAGTCAACCAGATGTTCCTATTAAATTTGGCCTTTTTGTTCACCTATCGAGTTCTCCGCAAGGATCTGGTATAGGCAGATGCTGTCTGATAATTTTAAAGATATCGTCGGATGCAAGCTGTTCCAAATAAAGCTGCCTTTCGCAATTGACTGATGCTGATTTTGTCAGTGCCGATGGGGTAAAGTCATTCTACCTAAAGGGAAAGGATATTTTTTTTCCCATTTCTTCTAAAATCCAGAATCAGACAACTATTTTAGAATATCAGGGCCCAGTGTGTTTGAAATTTTTTTAAACTTTTGAAATCTAAGTAAAAGGAAAAAGCTTTTATTCGCTCTTCATGTCAGTCTGCTAGCTTTGTTCCTTCTGGCAGGGGATCAGTGGTGATTGTTAGGGTCCATATAGCTGTGTACAAAGTTAAAAGTGATATCCTAACAGGATGGGGATGCTATAAATCTGGTCATCTGCCAAAATTCTTGATAGATAGATAGATAGATAGATAGATAGATAGATAGATAGATAGATAGATGATAGATAGATAGATAGATAGATAGATAGATAGATAGATAGATAGATAGATAGATAGATAGATAGATAGATAGGTCTTTGGTTATTCGGGTTCTCTCCTGTGTCAAATTGGAAGTGTCTCCTAGAAGCACAAAGCCAAAAACACCAGCCTGAAGATGATGAATGAGACTTCGTCGAAACGTCGCCAAGACACTTCCAATTTGACGCGGGAGAGAACCCGAATAACCAAAGACCTACATACAAACATCCGCAAAAACCTCAGAACACACACACACACACACACACATATATAGTCACAAGTTCTTAATATTTTATCAGCAACATATTGTCTTGGTTCCAATATTTAACTTATTAATACATGTTAAGCTTCTTTCTCTCTACCTGGTTTTTCTAACCATGGATAAAAAATATCCCATGTTCTAAAGCAGTGGTTCTCAACCTTTCTAATGCCGCGACCCCATAATACAGTTCCCCATGTTGTGGTGACCCCCAATCACTTATACATCACCGGGTACCAGGGGCGTGGCCAAGGAAAAGGGGAAAAAAATGGCGGACAGCCTTGTTTGGCGACCCCCATGAAATAGTCGTTTGACCCCAAATGGGGTCCCGACCCACAGGTTGAGAACCACTGTTCTAAAGTATACTGAATCTTCTTTCTCTTTCATTTTCAATGTCAACCTGTCCATTTCTGCACAATCTAGAATTTTTTTGATTAACTTTTCCTCCATTAGTGATTCTGCATTTTTCCAATGTTGAGCGAATACAATTCTTGCTGCAATTAATACATGTAATATTAAATATATACATTCTTTCTCATAATTGCCTACAATTATTCTTTCTGAAGGCCAAAAAAGTACAGGTTTTTTTGAATTCAATCTCTGTTCTTACTGATGATGTGGGCAACAATATGGGACTGGTTTGATTGCCATGTGCCTTGATCATCCATCTGTTTAGCTATCTCTGTCTGTCTGTCTGTCTGTCCATCTGTCCATCCATCCATCCATCCATCCATCCATCCATCCATCCATCCATCTATCTATCTATCTATCTATCTATCTATCTATCTATCTATCTATCTCTATAATCTTTGCAGATCTTCTTACCATCCTATTTATGTTTTTCTCAGTAGAAGATGTCCCTATTTATAGCCATGTCACCTTATAAATCTGTGCATATATTTGCAATATGTGCGTATACAGGTGATAAAACTATAAATAAGCATACCATCCTTGGAGAGAGAAAAAAAACAAATAAAAATAAAATGCTGTTTGAGTAATTGTACTGTAGGAATGTTGGATTATAGCCAAGAGTGCAATTTTCCCCGGACTTAATATTTCTAATACTTCCTTAGATATTTTAGACTCATAATTTACAGGCTTACATAGTGAGAGGGCATAAATAAGATACAAACTGTCTGTGTCAAACGTGAAATTGAAAACAAGATTAAGTGATCTAAACGTATTCCTCCCCGCTAGCTCTTTTGTATCAGGCGGGTAGCACAAAGAATGAGATGTTTAAATTTCCCCTCTAGAAAATTTAGACCCGTCTGATCCAAACACCTGGCTTGTCAGAGGTATCACAGCTTTTGCTTTGAGTTTTGCTTTAAACAAACTCATCAAGACCGGAGACTCTATCCAGAAACATCTCTCCTCTACCAGATGTTGTACTAGTATTGATCTCAACTCTTGATGCCTTTCACTTTAGGCAACTAGGGCTTTGATGGTTTGAACTGACTTGATTGTGGGGAAAAAAATAATAATAATTCCAAAGCAAAGTACATCTCCATCCCAAGAGCAAGCTAGGTTGGTGCTGAGGAAAGTGGTTCCAATCCATTTAAAGCAATGACGTTGAAGGGTGGGGGGCACCCATCTGTAAAAAAGGAATTTATTAAAGCATTTGGCCTGTATGCCCTCAGCTTTCAGGATGGTTAATTTGTTGCTTTTCCCCCATTCTGCACCTTGGGTTCATTACAATCGTGCTTTGTCTTTATTTATGTACCTACTCACTGCCTTTGAAGCCAGATCACAAATCAAATTGCATCCCACCCACCCACCCTCTCTCTTTCTGTCTCATATATATTGGGCTATTTCAGAACTGGTTTTAGCAGATCGGGCTTCGGCTAAGATTTGTCAGAAAGATTTAGACCTATAAATTGACCTATTAATGGTGCCAGATAATAGAAGAAGGGCCCTGGTTCTTTCCCACATTTTGTTCTCCTTCTTCTTCTTTGAAGCAGGCGACGGAGTAAACAAAACTGGACAGCATGTTCACTATCCTGTAAGAAGAAATTGGTTGGGACTGTTTGTTCTATCTATCTCTCTGTCCATCTGTCCATCTCTCTCTCTCTCTCTCTCTCTCTCTCCCACATACACACACACAGAGAGACACATTTGTCTGTCATCTATCATCTCTTTCTCCCTCCATCCATCTATCTATCTATCTATCTATCCACCAACCCACCCACCCATCCATATCTGTCTGTCTGTCTGTCTATCTATCTATCTATCTATCTATCTATCTATCTATCTATCTATCTATCATCTATCATCTATCTATCTATCTATCTATCTATCTATCTATCTATCTATCTATCCATCCAACCACCCACCCCTATCTATCTATCTATCTATCTATCTATCTATCTATCTATCTATCTATCTATCGACATATTTGAATGAACCTTTATTATCAAAGTATAACATGTATACAGTGAGATTGGCTGAGCCTCCCTCTGTGCCCCCCCACAACTAACAGATAGATAGATAGGTAGATAGATAGATAGATAGATAGATAGATAGATAGATAGATAGATAGATAGATAGATAGATAGATAGATAGATAGACAGACACAGATAATAGACAGAGATGGATGGATAGATACATAACAGAAAGACAGGTGATAGATAGACAGATATATAATAGATAGATAGATAGATAGATAGATAGATAGATAGGATAAATAGATGATAGATAGAGAAATAGAAATAGATGCTAGATAGAGAAATAGAGAAAGAAACAGAGAGAAAGTTGATAGGTGAGAGACCAGTGGTTCTCAACCTGTGGGTCGGGACCCCATTTGGGGTTGAACGACCCCATTTCACGGGGGTCGCCAAACAAGGCTGTCTGCCATTTTTCCCCCCTTTTCTTTGGCCATGCTCCTGGCACCCACTGATGTATAAGTGGTTGGGGGTCACGACAACATGGGGAACTGTATTAGGGGTCACGGCATTAGAAAGGTTGAGAACCACTGGTATAGATAATAGATGGATGATACATAGATGGAGGGAGAGCGAGAGAGAGAGAAAGAAATAGATAAAAAATAGATGGGGGGGAGAGGAGAGAGCAGTTTGTGTATAAGGGTCCCAATACATTTGGTTCACCCAGCCTGACCTGAAGTGCCTCAGCAGTGAATTCAGAAGAAAAACAGCCCTCATTGCCAGCAGCTAAAAAATAGTTTAAAAAATATGAGCTCTAATCCTTGGAGAAGCTAAGTCCTGACAAGCTTTCCTTCTGGCTGCTGTTTTAGCTGCGAGATTTTTTTTTTTTTTAAAGAGCATCAGCCAAAGGACACTGAGAAAATTGTAAAAAAAAAAAAAAAAAATAGGGGCTAAACCTGCTGTTTAAAAGGCTAAGGCTGCCCTGAAATGAGCAGAGGGGGAGGAAAGGGGAAAAAAAAAAAAAAAAGAGCAAGCAGATTTTTTTTCAGAGGCTCTTGTGAGTGAATTCATGCAGCTCTGCCCTTCTGCCCTCTTAGCCTCTCTCAATTGCCTAATAACTGAAGGGAAGCAAGCTGGCTGCTAAGTTCTTACACAGTGTTTCTGCCAAGAAAGCAGCTCGATGGCATAGATTTCACACAACACAACACTGCCGACGAAGGGTTTCCAGGGAGATGCTGTACAGAGAGCAATAGGTAACTTCTGTGACAGTTTCCAGGTAAACATAGAAAAGGCTTTTCAGACAGACTCGTACCGAGTTCCATTTTCACCAGCAGGCCACACAATTGAAATTAGGAATAGCTTTGCATTTTGAAAAAAAAAAAAAAAGAAGTGGAGTTTTGATTATTATTTTTGTTTTTAGTTGACCACAGTGCAGACATGCTTTGCTATTTGGGTCTTCCAGAAAGCTTTGTTATATTTGGAATGGGGTGGGATGGGATGGGATAGAATACAGAATGGAATGGAATGGAATGGAATGGAATGGAATGGAATGGAATGGAATGGAATGGAATAGAATAGAATAGAATAGAATAGAATAGAATAGAATAGAATAGAATAGAATGGAATGGAATGGAATGGAATGGAATGGAATGGAATGGGATGGGATGGGATGGGATAGGATGGGATAGAATACAGAATATAATGGAATACAATAGAATACAGAATGGAAAAAGAATACAGAATAGAATAGAATAGAATAGAATAGAATAGAATAGAATAGAATAGAATAGAATGGAATGGAATGGAATGGAATGGAATGGAATGGAGTGGAGTGGAGTGGAGTGGAGTGGAGTGGAGTGGAGTGGAGTGGAGTGCAATGGAGTGGAGTGCAGTGGAGTGGAGTGCAGTGGAGTGGAGTGGAGTGCAGTGGGATGGGATGGGATGGGATGGGATAGAATACAGAATGGAATGGAATAGAACAGAATAGAATAGAATAGAATAGAATAGAATAGAATAGAATAGATATTGGAATATAGAATAGAATAGAATAGAATAGAATAGAATAGAATAGAATAGAATAGAATAGAATAGAATAGAATAGAATAGAATAGAATAATGGAATGAAGAATAGAATAGGAATAGAATAGAATAGAATAGAATAGAATAGAATAGAATAGAATAGAATAGAATAGAATAGAACAGAACAGAACAGAACAGAACAGAATAGAATAGAATAGAATAGAATAGAATAGAATAGATATTGGGATATAGAGTAGAGTAGAGTAGAGTAGAGTAGAGTAGAGTAGAGTAGAGTAGAGTAGAGTAGAATAGAATAGAATAGAATAGAATAGAATAGAATAGAATAGAATAGAATAGAATAGAATAGAATAGAATAGAATAGAATAGAATAGAATAATGGAATGAAGAATAGACTAAACTAGACTAGACTAGACTAGACTAGAATAGACTAGAATAGAATAGAATAGAATAGAATAGAATAGAATAGAATAGAATAGAATAGAATAGAATAGATCTGGAAGGAATAGGGAATGGGAATAGGAATAGGGAATGGGTATAGTGCATTCAAAAAGTATTCCAATCCCTTCACTTTTGTCAATTCAGCCTGATTCTATACTTGTTGAAATTTATTTTTTTTCTCATTAAACTACACTCAGTACTAAGGGTGGATTATCTTATTACTGACTTAATTAATAAAGCAACAGATTTGTTATATAATGCATACTTTTTAAAAAATGTTTTGATTACTGCATTTGAACATAAATTACTTTTCTTGACAATAAGTCAATCTGGATGTCGTTTTATTCATTTAAAGACATTATTTTTTCCTGAGAAGATTTACGTACGGCCACAATTCAGCCCAAAGTTTTTGCTGTTAAGTGAGACGTTGGTTAAGTGGGTTTTGCCCCCGTTTTTACGAGCACTCTTGCCCCAGTTGTTAAGTGAGTGCAGCTGATAAGTTAGTAACCTGGTTGTTAAATGAATCTGGATTCCCCCATGGATTTTGCTTGTCAGAAGGTCGCCAAAGGGGATCACGTGACCCCGGGGGGGGGGGTCATAAATATGAACCAACTGCCAAGCATCTAGATTTTGATCATGTGATCACAGGGATTCCACAGTGGTTGTAAGCGCGAAAAATAAAAAAGTCACTTTTTTCAGTGCCGTTGTAATTTTGAAGGGTCACTAAATGAAGTGAGTGTAAGTCAAGGACTATCTACATATGCTTTTTCTGTAGAAAAAAATGTTTAATAACTTTCCGAGGCCCTTAGCATTTTTATTACCACTGTCAGCTGTCCTCAGCCTGCTGCCGATAAACTCCAGACACAGAAGGAACAGGTGACCAGCAAACTTTAATGCAGTGGTTCTCAACCTGTGGGTCGGGACCCCATTTGGGGTCGAATGACCATTTCACGGGGGTCGCCAAACAACGCAGTCTGCCATTTTTTCCCCCTTTTCCTTAGCTGTGCTACTCCCTTTTATTCTATTGGCTTTTGAAAGCCAATAGAATAGACTCTCTTGAATAGAGTCTAATTCCATTGGCTTTCAAAAGCCAATAGGAATTGTCCAGGCTGTCTCTGCCCCGCTGAGCCCTCCAAAAGTCCCATTCTGCAAATGGTGCTGCACCAGTTGAGTAGTCCTCGACTTATAACCGGTTGAGTAGTCCTCGACTTATGACCGGTTGGGGGGGTCGCATCATTAAAAAGGTTGAGAACCACTGCTTTAATGCAAAGAAAAAGTCAGCACTGGGAGTGAACTGCTCCCAGCGCTTTACATAGACGTGCCCCACCCACCAACCCCACCCCAATCAGCAAGCCAGCATCTGTATGGATAAAAAGCGTAGTTCAATGTTTGCTTTTCCCCCCTCCAGATGCAACAACGCAGCCTCCGCTGTTCCAGCTGTTCTATCAGGCAACCAGGCAGCACTCTGCTTCTTTCCCCCTGTGCCTGGTGGGAGGGTGAGGCACCTGAGGTGAGGCATAATCCCCCCGGCGTCCAGCTGGCTTAGCTCAAATGCCCAGCCGGCAGTGTGGACGTCTCCACTGTCTGTTTCCTTGGAGGGAGGCACCCGTGGTGTCTGGCGGCCTTGCCAACTCCCAGCTGCTGGCCTGGAGCCCGTTTGACTCTCAGCTGATTTCCAGGAGTCGGGCCGACACACGGAGGCTGGGCCAGCTCCCTGCTGTTTTTCGGGAGTCGGGCAGTGCATGGCGAGTCCGCCGACTCCCAGCTGAAGTTTGCATGCTGGGCCAACTCCCAGCTGGCTGTCGGCTGTGTGTAGTGGACCCGCCGGTTCCCCACCGATGTCCAGACGCCGACCCGACTCCCAGATGACTGTCGGGAGTTGGGCCGTTCTCATGCCCCCCCTGCGAATGTCGGCCGGCTGCTGGCTGCGTCCTCCCCGTGTCTCACCACTCATGGCAAGCCCAGGGGCTTGACAACCACCCTGTATTAAAATCTCAAGCTTAATCAACAGATTTTCAGTCAATTCATTAAAACAATTGGTTTGTCGCTCTCTCTCTCTCTCTCTCTCTCTCTCTCTCTCTCTTTCTCTCATCTATCTATCTACCCATCCATCCATCCATTCATTCATCATCTATCTATCCATCCATCCATCCATCCATCATCTATGTATTCATCCATCCATCCATCCATTATCTATCTATCTATCTATCTATCTATCTATCTATCTATCTATCTATCTATCTATCTATCTATATATCTATCTATCTACCTACCTACCTACCTACCTACCTATCATCATCTATCCATCTATCTACCATATCTACCCTCTCTCTCATCTATCTGTCTGTCTATCTATCTATCTATCTATCTATCTATCTATCTATCTATCTATCTATCCATCCATTATCTATCTATCTACCTACCTACTTACCTACCTATCATCTATCTATCCATCTATCTACCATATCTACCATCTCTCTCTCATCTATCTATCCATCCATCCATCATCTATCTATCTATCTATCTATCTATCTATCTATCTATCTATCTATCTATCTATCTATCTATCTATCTATCTATCTATCTATCTACCATATCTACCATCTCTCTCTCTCTCTCTTTCTTTCTGTAACAAATAAAAAGCTGACCAATTTTCAAGGAGAACAAAAGAGTCTAAGAAAAAAGAATCCTAGCATTTGTAAATAGATGGAGATACAGATATGTAGATTGTTTTTTTTCCGAAGCACAAGTTATTTACTTCCTTTATTATCGGTATGAACTCTGCGATTGATTTGTTTGCCAGGGGCTTTTCCATTTTATGTACTGTGTCAGATACGGCACAATGTAAGTCACTTTCAATGTCAAACCCGCTGCTGCGTCCCTCTGCTCTTTCAGCTATAAGTGCGGCCCAAGCAGCTTTGCTAAGTGATATTGATGAAAATGTATCGTGACAGGGCAGAACCTACTTACTTCTTTTGAAGTAAACAGGGAGTTTGCTTCACCCGAAAATATCCCCCCTTCCCCTAAATAAAACAAAAACAACAACCCTGATTTGTTGGAAGTTATCTTTGATGGTGGAATCAAACTTCAGTCCCCTAAATTTGTCCCGGGGAATTCTCTGGCAAAGGTTAAACCTCATTGTAAAAGAGTTTCTCAGTCATTTCTAAATAGAATTTTCAATCGTGATTCCCCAGGAAGTATTTACCTAAATTCATAGCACAGACAGGTTAGAGTGGGTTTTTTTTTTTTAGATATTTATACATATAAAAAATCAAGAACATTGTCCTTGAAAACTTCCTAAAGACGAGGAAAAGGAAGAGAAATGTTGACCTTGTTGAAGTTGTATCCATAGGTGGAATCTGGGTCTGTGTGTTTCATTCTGAGCTTTGATGGTAATAGTTGTTCCATTCGTCATCTTCAGGCTGGTGCTTTCAGCTTCGTGCCTCGAGCAGCAGTGTGTGGTCTTGGCTGTTTCTTCCTTTTAACTGCCAGTGGAGGTATGAACTGATTGGGTGGGAGCTTGGCTGTGTTCTGATTGGGTGGAGGTGTGTTCTGATTGGGTGGAGGTGTGTTCTGATTGGTTAGGGGCTTGGCTGTGCTCTGATTGGCTGGGGGGTTGGCTGTGCTCTGATTGGCTGGGGGGTTGGCTGTGCTCTGATTGGCTGGGGGAGTGTTCTGTTTGGTTGTGCTCAGGTTAGTCTGAGTTGCAGAGGGATTCAAGATTTTGGGCTGCCCTGCCATTCCTTGGCTTCGTGTTCGTGGTCGTGCTTCCTCTTCATGGAGGGTGTCAGTTTGCTTCATGTATGGATTGGGGGGGTTTAAAGTGGCTAATGATGCAGCTGTGGTCTGGCTTCTGGTTTGTGGTCGTGCCTCATAGTCAGTGTGGCTTTGGGTTTGTTTTTTGCGTGGATGTTTGGTGGTGACCTCCTGTGTGGTTTTTGTGAGTGTGGGTCTGGTATCATTTTTTGTGTTAGGGAGTCGTTTGTCAATGAGGGCGGGTTTCCAAATGGCTGGTAGGCGGGAGGTATCATCTCGCTTGTTCATGCTGTGTGGGCGTTTTTCTATCTCGATGGCTTCTCTGATTATTCTGTTATTAAAATGTTCACTTTTGGCAATGGTTCTGGTATTTTTAAAGTCAATTTCATGTCCCGTAGCTTTAAGGTGTTGGACCAGGGAAGATGTTGGTTCCTCTTTTTTGACTGAGTTCTTATGTTCTTCAATGCGTGCACTTATTCTTCTGTTGGTTTGTCCGATGTATGTGGTGGGACAAGTGGTGCATGGGATTTCGTATACTCCTTGATTTTCTAATTCAATTTTATCTTTGGGGTTTCTAAGGATGGTGGATATTTTTCTGTTTGTGCAGAATGCTGTTTTGATGTTGTGTTTATGGAGGATCTTACTGATTCTGTCTGTGATGCCTTTTATGTATGGGAGGATGGCTTTGCCGTTTTCTTGTTCTTTGTCTTGGATTTTAGTGGGGGTTACTTTTTGGATTAGGTTTGTAATCTTATTTCTATGGAATCCATTGGATGTTAGTACATTGGTGAGAGTGTGTAGTTCGGGTTTTAGGTGTTGTTCGTCAGCTAAGCGTTTTGTTCTGGAGATGAGTGTCTTGGCTACAGAGTTGATCTGTGCTGGGTGGTGGTGTGAGAGAGCGTGCAGATAGCGGTTTGTGTGTGTTTTCTTCTGGTAGATGGTGTGTCCTAGGGAGCCATTGGATTTCTTGTAGACTAAGACATCCAGGAAGGGAAGTTGGTTGTTAGTTTCTGTTTCCATGGTGAACTGTATTTTGGGGTGTAGGCTGTTGAGGTGTGTGAGGAAGTTGTCCAGTTTTTCTTTCCCATGTGGCCAGATTATGAAGGTGTCGTCTACGTATCTGAGCCAGAGTTTGGGTTTGTGATCAGATTTTTCTAGAGCTTGGGTTTCAAAGTGTTCCATGTAGAGGTTGGCAATGACAGGTGAGAGGGGTGATCCCATGGGTGCTCCTTCTGTTTGTTTGTATTTTTGTCCATTATAGATGAAGTATGTGTTGGATAGGCAGTGGTTGGTCAGATCTAAGATGTGTTTGGGGGGGTTATATTTGTTTTGGATAGCTGTCAAGGCTTCTTTGATAGGCACTTGGGTGAAGAGGGATATGACATCGAAGCTCACTAGTAGGTCGCTGGGCTGTAAGTTTTGTTTCTTTATGATCTCTATAAACTGGAATGAGTTTTTTACGTGTGAGGTGATGGATTCTGCATAGGGCTGTAGTTGTTTGGCGAGAAATTTGGCTAGGTTTTGTAGAGGTGAGCCTATGGAGCTGACTATAGGTCTGAGTGGGGTTCCTTCCTTGTGTATCTTGGGGAGACCATAGAGTTTGGGGCATCTGGATGATTTCTCTCTGGGAATGATTCTTTGCTGGATCTCTTCGCTAATGGGGGAGGCTTTTATTTTGGATCTGGTGGTTTTTTCCAGGTAGGTGGTGGGATCTGTATTTAGGGGTTTGTATGTGGAGTCTTGGAGTAGGTTGGTTAATTTGGTTTGGTAGTCAGATGTGTTCATAACCATCGTGGCGTTGCCCTTGTCTGCTGGTAGGATTATTATGCTGGTGTCTTCTTTAAGGTTACGTAGTGCTGTCTGTTCCTCTTTGGGTAAGTTGCTTTTGGGTGCTTCTAGGAGCATGAAGCTGAAAACACCAGCCTGAAGATGACGAATGGGACTTCGTCGAAACGTCGCCAAGACACTTCCAATTTGACGCGGGAGAAAACCCGAACAACCAAAGACCTACATACAAATACCCGCAAAAACCTCAGAAAACATACATACATATACATATACATATACATATACATATACATATACATATACATATACATATACATATACATATACATATACATATACATATACATATACATATATATATATATATATATATATATATATATATATATATATATATATATATATATATATATATATGTTTTCTGAGGTTTTTGCAGGTGTTTGTGGTGTGTATATATATGGTGTGTATATATAACTAGGACTATATAACCATTTGGAGAGAGACAGAGAGGGGAAGAGGGAGAGAGATAGGGAGATAGGGAAATTTAGGGAGAGAGAGGGGGGAGAGAGAGATAGGGAGAGAGAGGGAGAGAGAGAGGGTGGAGAGAGAGGGGGAGAGACGGGGAGAGAGAGGGAGGAAGAGAGGGAGAGAGAGGGGGAGAGAGAGAGAGAGGGAGAGAGGGGAGAGAGATAGGGAGAGAGGGGGGAGAGAGAGGGAGAGGGGGGAGGAAGAGAAAGAGAGAGGGAGAGAGAGAGAGGAGAGGAAGAGAGAGAGATAGGGAGAGAGAGAGAGAGCTTTTACATTTTTCTCTGGAAGCATTTGTCACTGACTGTTTGGGATCAGCCAAATGTGTCATTATTTATCCCTGGCTTTATTTATTTATTTTCTCGCATTTCAGTTCTTCATTATTTTTAATGAGGCTTGTCGGAGAGACCCAGGAGCTTATAGCCCATTAAGAACTACTTGGCTCGCCAGGCAGGTGTTTCGCACAAATCCATACTGAAAGGAATGGAAGGAGTGGGGGAAATAAAAATGAGAGTTTGGATTCTTAAGCTATTATACAGGGGGAAAGAAAATGCTTTCTTTCCTTCAACCCCAGTTTGTACTTTAAGCTGCAGGGACCCAGCTAAATTGGGGTCTCAGCCCAATGGCTATAGACCCCAACAAACCACCCCCCAAATGACACCGCCTCTGCTTCTTTTGTTTTCTTTAATTTTTTTTTAAGTGAATAGGCCTGCTGTGGAGCAAATGCAGATTTATTGCCCCAAACACCTTTGTAATCTACACTGATTACCGAGATCTATTTAGAATTAAATAATACATCAGGTTTCCGTATCCCATCGCTTTTATGGACTCCTAAAGTGTTCTCATCAGATGGTGTCTCAAGTCACCACTTGAACATGTCATCCAGGAAACTAGATACAGTATGGAGAGAGAAATAGCTATGTTTAATAATAATAATACAGTTGGAAGGGACCTTGGAGGTCATCTGGTCCAACCCCCTGCTCAGGCAGGAAACCCTATATCATTTGCTGCCCAGTCTCTTCTTAAAAATTTCCAGTGTTGGAGCATTCACAGCTTCTTGAGGCAGGTTGTTCCGCTGGTTAATTGTTCTCAGTGTCAGGAAGTTTCTCCTTAGTTCTAGGCTGCTTCTCTCCTTGGTTAGTTTCCACCTGTTGCTTCTTGTCCTGCCTTCAGGCGCTTTAGAGAATAGCTTGACTCCCTCTTCTTTAGGGCAGCCCCTGAGATATTGGAAGACTGCTATCATGTCCCCCCCTCATCCTTCTCTTCATTAGACTATGTTTTCCTATGTTTTCCATAGGAAACGCCAATTCTTCCTTTTTTTTCTAAAACCCAGCATTATCTTTACAAGAACTGCCTTATGCCTTACTCCTCAAATTACTGTACTTAATATCAAAGTATAGTTTTCTGCCCCTAAAATATTGGTAATCTTTATAATTCTATGCAAAGAGAAGTCAACATGCTCCGTTTTGCTTCATGTTCAGCTCCATAGATAGGACCAACTTTTTTTGTGGTTATGTGAGGAACACCTGTCTATAATCTGTTCCTGATTCTGACAAATGAATTGGGAAAAAAACTGTAATGTTCTTCAATGTTTTGTTCCCTATTTTTATATGCATATTATGATTAAATGTTGGGTTGATCTGATTATTACAGATCTCCTCGTCTGGAATATTTGTTTATATAATATAGTATTTTTTTTAATAAGACTTTTATTGATTTTTTTTATACATTCAATAGTACTTGCTCAACAAACGTGTTGTCTGAGTTTACATTCACTAATACAAATTTAATTCCTAATCCTTTACTTTTTCCTCTCAACATTGATAAAACAAGTCCCAAGTTTAATAATATTCCGTTTCTTCTTTTTCTTTCAACCTCAAAGTCAGTCTATCCATCTCCGCACATTCTAGTATTTTTTTTTAATTATTTCTTCATCTGATGGTATTTCTTCATTTTTCCAATACTATGTAAATATAATTCTTGCTGCTGTTGTTACATGTAAAATCAAATATATGCTTTGTTTATCAGTCTTTTCTGGCATTATACCTAATAAAAAAAGTTCAGGTTTAAAATCTACGTGTTTTCCGAACATCTTTTCTAGCAGGCATATATCTTTTTCCAATAACTCTTTACTTTGTCACATGTCCACCAAACATGGTAATAAGTACCTGACTTGTGTTTGCATTTCCAACATCTATCTGACATGTTTTTAAACATTTTTGCTAATCTTGCTGGTGGCAAGTGCCATCTATAAAACATTTTATATAAGTTTTCTTTATAAGAAGTTGACATTGTCAATTTATAGTTTCCTTCCCACAAGTTTTGCCATTTTTCCAATTCTATATTATATCCAAAATCTTTTGCCCATCTTATCATTGTTTCTTTAACTTGTTCACTTTCCATTTTCAAATTTAATAGAAAATTATAAATTTTCTTAATTAGTTTCTCATCAGAGGTTAATAATATCTTATCAAACAAGGTTTCTCCTTATAAAATCCATACAGTTTAACATCTTTATCATATCTAGCTTGCATTTGTAAGTATGCCCACCAGGATAGAGTGATACCCTAGTTTTCCATTTCTTGTTTAGATTTTAAGTTCCCTTTATAATTTAGAATATCTCTATATGTCTGGATTTTTTCAAAATTAACTAAATTTGGATGTACAAATGCTTCCATTGTTGAAAGCCAACCTGGAATTTTCAGATATATTTTACAGTTTATTTTTTTCCCATGTTAATAATAATGCATTTCTTATAATAGTGATTTTGAAAATACTTATGGATTTTATTTTCCCCATACCATAAAAAAGCATGCCACCCCAATTGTAAATCATGTCCCTCCAAATATAACAGTCTTTTGTTTCTAAGAATTATCCATTCTTTTACCCATGTTAATATGGATGCTTGATAATATAAGATATATAAATGTTCTATTCTATTCTATTCTATTCTATTCTATTCTATTCTATTCTATTCTATTCTATTCTATTCTATTCTATTCTATTCTATTCTATTCTACTCTACTCTACTCTACTCTACTCTACTCTACTCTACTCTATTCTATATTCCAATATCTATTCTATTCTATTCTATTCTATTCTATTCTATTCTATTCTATTCTATTCTATTCTATTCTATTCTATTCTATTCTATTCTATTCTATTCTGTTCTGTTCTGTTCTGTTCTGTTCTACAACTACTCCAAATTGTATTGATTCATGCCTGAGCTGAGGGTTGGACTAGAAGACCTCCAAGATCCCTTCCAATTCCGTTATTCTATTCTATTCTATTCTATTCTATTCTATTCTATTCTATTCTATTCTATTCTATTCTATTCTATTCTATTCTATTCTAAAACTACTCCAAATCATATCCATTTATGGCAGATTGAGGCTTCACATAAAGTTGGAGCACAAGCCCACTTCCATATGTAAAATTAGAAAAGGTCTAATTTCTAATTAGCCCTAGGCCAGGGCTTTTCAACCAGTGGTACGGATACCACCTGTGGTACATTGGCACCTGGCAGATGGTATGCGACCATCCTAGAAAAGTGGTAGCGAGGGAGGGGAATGAGCTGAACCGGTGGCAGCACCGCAGAAGCCTGAGTGAGAGACGGTTGGAGTTGCAGGGCTGTCAGGGCTCAGCAGAAGTGCCAGGATCAGTGCCAGGCTTCAGCTGGATCTTGGCACTGTTCCTGGTGCTTCTGCTGAGCCCAGAAGAAGCACCGATCAGCTGGAATGTTACAGCATCTCCAGGGTCTTGTGATTTACATTCAGATGCTTGGCAACTGATTCATATTTATGACAGTCACAGTGTCCCAGGGTCATGTGAAGTGACCAAAACCTGCTGCAACCACCCAGCAGATGGGGGGAATAAAAACCAAACACCCCCCACCCCACCCCCGCTGCCAATCCTCAACAGAAACGCTCACAACAATGAAAACCTCAGATAGGAGGAAGAGCGCCACCGGGTGGGCAGGCAGGTGTCTTGCTCAGCTGTGGCTTGGGGGGCACTTTTTTCAGTGCCATTGTAACTTCGAACAGTCATTAAGCGAACTGTTGTAAGTCGAGGACTACCTGTATTTATCACTTTTTCCTTTTTGGGGGGGGGGGTCATCAAGTTTTTGACACCTTGCTAGGCGACTGGTGGTACTCGGATGTTGCCATATCCTAAAAGTGGTACAATGGGTGAAAAGGTTGAAAGCCCTGCTCTAGGCCATTCCTTGCCTTAGCAAGCTTCATGCTACTTTCTTCGAAGAAATGTTGTCCTTTTTTATTTTTTTTGGGGGGGGTTGCTAAAAAGAAGATGCTACAAAGACTTTTCAGAGGTATATTTGTGTCACAGAAGATCTGCTGAGGTAGCAGAAGAAGAAAAAAACAACACAGTGTTGTGAGCTTGTGGTTTCCTGAGAGCATTTGACAGGTCCTAATATTATCTCCATTTAAGGTTGTGAAATGGAGCTTCTCAAGTCAGGAGGGAAAAAATCTCAGCTCCATCTTGGCTTCTGGATGGAAATATGATAGCTGATTGTGTGCGTGTGTGTGTGGGGGGGTGTCTTGCATTTCTGCAGGCAACCTGACTGAGAAATTTTGCTCACAGCATTACTGGGAGGGGGGAAGTCATCCATCCCCAGAGGAAATGAAAGGCAATGATTTTGGCTCATTATAAATAAGGAAACAAGGCAAATACATGTGCAAACATTTGCTTAGTTGAGCAGTTGAATGCCATTAGGAGCCATCTGACTCGTTCTAATTTTGTGGGGCCCTGTAGGATTCCAAAAACTCTTATTTATCAGGCTGCAATTAATCCTTCAACATTTTGTTTCTTTCCTCTGAGGACTGAGTGACACTGTTAGACAAAGCTCTGCTCATTTGCAATATCCTCGCTTCTAAATCATTTCCCCATATAAGATTCTGCTGGGGTTTTTAATGCCTCAAAGTCCATTTTTTCCCAAACTTATTTTCTTGGCCTTTGATTTAAATCCAAATGAGACAGGTAACATCATGAGGAGGAGGAGGAGGAGGAGGAGAAGAAGAAGAAGAAGAAGAAGAAGAAGAAGAAGAAGAAGAAGAAGAAGAAGAAGAAGAAGAAGAAGAAGAAGAAGAAGAAGAAGAAGAAGAAGAAGAAGAAGAAGAAGAAGAAGAAGAAGAAGAGGAGGAGGAGGAGGAGGAGGAGGAGGAGGAGGAGGAGAAGAGGAGAAGGAGAAGAGGAGAAGGAGAAGAAGAAGAAGAAGAAGAAGAAGAAGAAGAAGAAGAAGAAGAAGAAGAAGAAGAAGAAGAAGAAGAAGAAGAAGAAGAAGAAGAAGAAGAAGAAGAAGAAGAAGAAGAAGAAGAAGAAGAAGAAGAAGAAGACCGTTGGATCCTTGGTGCTCTCTGAGCTTGGTGCTTTTCTTGCAGACGTTTCATTACCAAACTAGGTAACATCATCAGATAAAACATATTCTGCACTTACTTATCTCCCCAGTCTATTCCTCATCAATTCAATTTTTCTTACTTCTCCATAATGCATTTCTTGCTTGTTTGAATAGAAACATTGTTGATGGCTTTGCATTTCCCCTGGCTATTGGGTCAGTCTTGAACTGAGAATCAACACCACAATAAGATGGTGTTTGTGACACTCGCAACACTGGAAGAAGCTTGTGCCTTTGCGGGTCATTTGACTTGATCAACGTTGATGGGCAGGAATGGCAGTGTGCCTTCTTTTGGTTTCGCTTGAGCCACAGCTTTGTTGTGTGAATGGTGGAAGGGAGCACAGCTTGCTTGTGTTGTTCAAAAGGTCAAACTAGATTATCATAATAGCTTGAGAATCAATGAAAGAGTAAGGACATTATCCAGCAGTCAATGAGCCTTGTGAGTAGCTCAAGCCTTTTCTAAAGATCTATCCACCCTGTTTGGCACTTAATCAATCCCTGTAGACACACTTAAAACATCTGAAATTACCTTTTGCATGGTGACAGGTAAAGACGTGCCTGCATAGGAAACAGAAGGTAGCGTTCCTGATGTTTTCATGTTTGAATGACTGTGAAACATTCCAACCTGGGAACACATTGAATTGTGCAGCAAATTGTTTATTTCTGAGTGTGTAAGGAAATAATCCTTCCCTCCCTCCCTCCATCCTTCCCTCTTTCCCTCCCTCCTTCCCTCTCCCTCCTTCCCTCTCCTTCCCTCCCTCCCTTCTCTTCTCTTCTCTTCTCTCTCTTCTCTTCTCTCCTCTCCTCTCCTCTTCCCCTCCCTCCTTCCCTCCCTCCTTCTTCCTTCCTTCCTTCCTCCCTCCCTCCCTCCTTCTCTTCTCTTCTCTTCTCTTCCCCTTCCTTCCTTCCCTCTCCCTTCCTTCCTTCCTTCCCTTTCTCCCTCCCTCCTTCCCTCCCTCCTTCTTCCTCCCTTCCTTCCTCCCCTCCCTCCTTCTCTTCTCTTCTCTTCTCTTCTCTTCTCTTCTCTCCTCTCCTCTTCCCCTTCCTTCCTTCCCTCTCCCTTCCTTCCTTCCTTCCTTCCTTCCCTTTCTCCCTCCCTCCTTCCCTCCCTCCTTCTTCCTTCCTTCCTTCCTCCCTCCCTCCCTCCTTCTCTTCTCTTCTCTTCTCTTCTCTTCTCTTCTCTTCCCCTTCCTACCTTCCCTCTCCCTTCCTTCCTTCCTTCCCTTTCTCCCTCCCTCCTTCCCTCTCCTTCCTTCTCTCCCTCCTTCCCTCTCTCTCCTTCTTCCTTCCTTCCTTCCTTCCTTCATCCCTCCCTCCCTCCCTCCTTCTCTTCTCTTCTCTTCTCTTCTCTTCTCTCCTCTCCTCTCCTCTCCTCCCCTCCCCTCTTCCCTTCCTTCCTTCCTTCTCTTTCTCCCTCCCTCCTTCCCTCTCCTTCCCTCTCCTTCCTTCTTTCATTCCTTCCTTCCTTCCTTCCCTTTCTCCCTCCCTCCTTCCCTCTCCTTCCCTCTCCTTCCTTCCTTCCTTCCTTCCTTCCTTCCTTCCTTCCTTCCTTCCTTCCTCCCTCCCTCCCTCCCTCTCTCCTCCCGCTCTTCTTTTGGAAACTGGTAACCATTAAAACACACACACACACACACACACACACACACACAAACACAAACAAACTATACCTAATGGTATACTCTAGGCATGCATGCTGCAGTTGATCAAACCTCAAATCTAATACTGAAACTGATTGCAAATTGCAAGGAGACTGCTGTGAAACAGACCAGATATCCTAGCGTTCTTGGTGATTCAGATATAATGCAATTTTATTTGGGTTTACACATTAGCGAGCTCAACGGAAAGCAGTTCTAAACAAACACACACAAGATTTTGCTGCCTAGTGATGTCTACAATATGGGTATGCTGATTTTGCACCATATCCAACATTTTGGCTTCTTCTCTAGACCGACTGGAAAATGTGCTGGTGAAACATTTTAGAAATGTGGCGAATGCTCCAACACTGGAAATTTTTAAGAAGAGACTGGACGGCCATTTGTCTGAAATGGTATAGTGTTTCCTGCCTGAGCAGGGGGTTGGACCAGATGACCTCCAAGGTCCCTTCCAACTTTATTTTTATTTTTATTATTATTATTATTATTATTATTATTATTATTATTATTATTGATCATCGAACAATCAGCCAGATGTTCAGATTGGATTTGGCATTTTCTCTACCTATCAAGTCCTTACCCAGGACCTGGGATAGGCAGATGTGGATGTTTGATGGTATTACAGATATCATCGCAGGATGGAACGGTTCCTAGTAAGGCCGCCTTTTGCAATTGACTAATGGCAAATTTGTCAATGCCAATGGTGTTCAAGTGGTGCTACAGTTGTTTTGGAATTGCACCCAAGGAGCCTATCACTATTGGCACTACCCTTGCTTGCTTTTGCCACAGTCTTTCTATTTCTATTTGAAGGTCTTTGTATTTTGTTATCTTCTCCAGTTCTTTCTCGTCTATTCTGCTGTCTCCAGGCACTGCCACATCCACTATCCAGACTTTTTTGTCTTTTTTATCGACAATTGTTAAGTCTGGGGTGTTATGTTGCAGGTGCTTGTCTGTTTGAATTCTGAAGTCCCAGAGCAGTTTAATTTTATCATTTTCTATGACTTTCTCTATTTTATGATCCCACCAGTTTTTGCTTACAGGCAAATGATATTTTTTGCAGATCTTCCAATGCACCATTGTTGCTACTTTGTCATGCCGCTGCTTGTAGTCAGTCTGTGCGATATTCTTGCAACAGCTTACAGGTGGTCCACTGTTTCTTCAGCTTCTTTGCATAGGCGGCACTTACTGTCTGTTGCTGTCTTCTCAATTTTGACTTTATATGCATTTGTCCTTAAGGCTTGGTCTTGTGCAGCCAGAATTAGTCCCTCGGTCTCTTTCTTCAATTTTCCTGCTCTTAGCCATTGCCAGGTTTTATTATTATCTGCTTTCCCAGCTATTTTTTTCATGCATTGGCCATGTAGTGCTTTGTCTTCCCATGCCTCTATTCTGTTCTTCATTTGGTCTTTCTTGTAGGCCAGTTTGGTCTCTCCAGTAGTCAGTAAGCCTTCCTGATATACTAATTTCAGTGCATCTTCATCATTCAGATATTCTTCCAAAGTCATTTTTTCTTCTTCAACCATCTGATGTACTTGTAGCATTCCACGCCCACCTATTTGCCTTGGTAGATAAAGTCTATCAATGTCACTGCGTGGATGAAGGGCATGATTCATTGTCACTATTTTTCTGGTCTTCCTATCCATTGCTTTTAGTTCTGCTTGAGTCCAGTCCACTATTCCAGCTGTGTACCTAACGACTGGAATTGCCCAGGTGTTGATTGCCTTTATGGTATTTCCTCCACTGAGTTTGGACTTTAAGATCTTCTTCACTCTCTTGATGTATTCACCTCTAATCTTTTTTTTTGACTACAGTGTATTATTATTATTATTATTATTATTATTATTATTATTATTATTATTATTATTATTACTATTATATACACAGTTCCCATGCCAGTGCTAGGCTTTAGCTGCAGATCTCAGCTCTCCAGAGTTCAGAAATGGACATACCTGATAGAAGACAGATTAACAGAATGATAGACTTGGAAGGGATCTTGGAGGTCTCCCTGCTCCGACAGGAAACCCTATACCGTTTCAGACAAATGGTTCTCCAATCTTTTCTTAAAAAGCACCCACAACTTCTGGAGGCAAATCATTCCACTGATTAATTGTTCTAACTGTCAGGAAATTTCTCCTTAGTTCTAGGTTGCTTCTCTCCTTGATTTGTTTCCATCCGTTGCTTCTTGTCCTGCCTTCAGGTGCTTGGATCAATGGTGGGGAATGGAAAGATTTATATTCCTTGAAGTCATCTGATCATTTGCATTATTTTAAAGAGCTGCTGAGGCCACTTGGAGATTTATTTGTGTCTTCAGGATCACTGAATTAGTGCAAATGGATGTGGAACCTACTTGGAACTGCTGAAAGGATTGTGTTGTAAACAGGAGACAGATGGTGTCGTATCAGTGGCGGGATTCAGCCAGTTTGCACCAGTTAGCTAATTTTTTGTTGCCCAGGCCCAGAATGGACTTCCGGAAGCAGCATCCACACAAAGAACCAGTTCTTCACATATTTGAATCCGATCACTGTGTCATATCCCTCCTCCTCTGTTGAGAGAAGCCTGTTCAGTCTTAAAGTGGATGGCCTCTTTGACCCCTGTTTCAAGTCAGCAGTCCTCTCTGTCCAGAAGGTGGGCTTTGCCATTTTCCAAAGAGCGACCTTTGTCTTTGAAATGCAGGTGTACTGCTGAATCTTGCCCTGGTGGCTTTGTTCTCTGATGTTATGCCATGCATTTGTGAAGTGCTGGTTTTGTTTCTCCAATGTACAGACCTGTACATGACTCACTGCATTGTACTTCATATGCTCCTTAGAGGTACCCCATGAACAGGAGTCCCTGACTGAAGTAATTTAAATCTGTAACGCAAACAGTTTTGATGGAAACATGGTTTAATAGCAGAGGATAGCTTCGTCAGTTGATTTTTTGCCAGCTAAAGTGTTCAGGAGACAGGCTGGCAAATTTCTTTGCACTCAGAATAAATATCTTTTTATCTAATCTGAATATATTTCTCATCAGGGGTGCGTATGTTTTTTGTATGTAAGTATGTCTTTGTGTGTGTGCATGTGTGTGTGTGTGTGTGTGTGTGTGTGTGTATAACAGAGACAGAAAATACAGAGATAGATGATACAGCTATAGATAAGAGAAGCAGTTTGGTGTAGTGGTTAAGGCATCAGGCTAGAAAGTAAGACACTGTATAATTCTGCCTTAAACAAAAAGTAAGCTGGGTGATCTTGTACCAGTCTCACTCTCTCAGCCTTAGGAATGAGACAATGAGAAACCTGAAAAAACTTGCCAAGAAAACTAGCAGGGATCTGTGCAGGCAATATCTGAGAATCAGACACAAATGAACAGAAAAATCTATCTATCTATCTATCTATCTATCTATCTATCTATCTATCTATCTATCTATCTATCTATCTATCTATCTCTATTATCTATTTATTATCCATCTACCTATTATCTATCTATCCATTATCTATCTATCTATTTATCTATCTATCTATCTATCTATCTATCTATCTATTATCCATCTACCTATTATCTATCTACCCATTATCTATCTACCATTATCTCTCTCTCTCTCTCTCTATCTATCTATCTATCTATCTGTCTATCTCCTATCTATCTATCTATCTATCTATCTATCTATCTATCTATCTATCTATTCATCCATCCATCCATCCATCCATCCATCCATACATCCATACATCCATACATCCATCCAATTATAAACATGATGTAAACCAAGGCAACATCATCGTCTTTCAGATCTAACATGGCACTCATGAATAAGGTAAAACATTGATTTTCTAAGCAATATTTCAGTTTGGGGGTTTTTATGCTAAGGTATCTTGACCTCCGTCTGTTTCTGCAGCTGAGGGTAAAACACAGATGACTCAGAAAGAACAACTGCAAACACACGTGGTTTCTCCATTCCTTGTAGGCTTTGGATCAGCTTATCTTTCTTCCTGGACCAAAGCTAACTTACCCTGACCGGGTGTGTGTGTGTGTGTGTGTGTGTCTCAGTCCTCCTACTCTCTCACAGTCAGTTTCTTCCCTCTAGTCCTCGCAAGAAAAGAATCTGGGGCTTAGAAGGTTCATATTTTGTAGGAGATGAGCCTTACAAGATGCCAATACATTTATCGAAGCCAAGGACCAACCATTTTCACTCATAGGTTTAGCAGTGCAAAATGATACATGTTAGATTTGGGTGGTGTTTTTTTTCCTCTTGAGTGAGGAAACCCAGTGGAGATAATCTGCATGTAACACCCAGCTGCGGTTGGGTTTTGCCTTGCCCTAACCCCAAGAAATCTATTGTTGCAGATGAGTACTCCAATATCTATTGACAACCTGTAGAAAAGTGGATGCCTCCACAGCGATCGATGATCAGGGTTCGCAAACCCTCAGAAGAAGCAAGTAGGAAAGGCAACAACAGGTTCAATGACAGTTGAGCATTTCAAGGTGAGTAATTTCACTAATTGTATTGCTTTGGCAATGCCTATATTACACTGCCGTTATTGACCCTTGCTAAATACTTTAGTAAATCACAAGTGCCTGTCTGTGAAAGTGAGGGTAAAGATTAATTGCTGACAGAGGAAGTGAGTAATCAAACAAGGCACTATGCTATGTTCCTTATGGTGTGTATTAGTTAGCTGCAGTGGTGGGATTCAGTTGATTCGCACCAGTTCGGTAGAACTGGTAGCTAATTTTTTTGTTGCCCAGGCCCAGAATGGATTTCCGGAAGTGGCATCCACACAGAGAACTGGTTGTTCACATATTTGAATCCCACCACTGGTTAGCTGATCTGAAACCAGTTGGAGGATTTAGCAAGCTGGAGAAGGCATCGTGTTTAGAATAGAATAGAATAGAATAGAATAGAATAGAATAGAATAGAATAGAATAGAATAGAATAGAATAGAATAGAATAGAATATAGAGTAGAGTAGAGTAGAGTAGAGTAGAGTAGAGTAGAGTAGAATAGAATAGAATAGAATAGAATAGAATAGAATAGAATAGAATAGAATAGAATAGAATAGAATAGAATAATGGAATGAAGACTAGACTAGACTAGACTAGACTAGACTAGACTAGACTAGAATAGACTAGAATAGAATAGAATAGAATAGAATATAGAGTAGAGTAGAGTAGAGTAGAGTAGAATAGAATAGAATAGAATAGAATAGAATAGAATAGAATAGAATCATATATTTTCAGCATCATTTAAAGATAATTGGGGCAGCCTCAATCTTCCCTTGAGATCTGAAAATACCTTATGAGAATCCAATATCTAACAAAATAAGAGAATTGGAAGGGACTTTGGAGGTCCTCTAGTCTAACTCCTTGCTCAAGCAGGAGACCAAATAGAATAGAAATTAATTAGAATAGAATAGAGTAGAGTAAAGTAGAGTAGAGTAGCGTAGAGTAGAGTAGAGTAGAGTAGAATAGAATAGAATAGAACAGAATAGAATAGAATAGAATAGAATATCTTTATTGTCATTGTCTATCCCATTCCATACAAGGTATAGGAGACCCTATATCATTCTGGTTTCTTCTTAAAAACTTCCAGTGTTGGAGCATTCACCACTTCTGGAGGCAGGTTGTTCCACTGATTAATTGTTCTCACTGTCAGGAAATTTCTCCTTAGTTCTAGGTTGCTTCTCTCCTTGATGAGTTTCCATCCGTTGCTTCTTGTCCTGCCTTCAGGTGCTTTGGAGAATAGCTTGACTCCCTCTTCTTTGGGGCAACCCCTGAGATATAATATTGTTATTATATTGTTAGTTGTTATATGAGAAGAAATATAGGTAATAAAAATGCTCTCCAAGGGTGTGGGTGCAGTGTAGTATTTGTATTTTTATACTGTTTTTTTATTTAGATTGATATGTGTTATGTTTGTATTATTTGCATTTCAATAATAAAAAAAAACAAGTTGTGGCGCCCCATCACTGGAGGTTTTTAAGAAGAGACTGGACAGTCACCTGTCTGAAATGGTATAGGGTCTCCTGCTTGAGCAAGGGGTTGGACTAGATGACCTCCAAAATCCCTTCCAGCAATATTCTGATTAAAATGGCGTGGAGGAACTGAAATGAAATTCACATAGAATTACCTGCCCCGCTTTCTTTGACTGTGCTAAACAAGAAAGGACAGCAAGAAAACATGCTTCTCACGTGTAGCACACAAATACTCCCATCTACATATGATTAAGGGAGCAACAACCATGAACTTCTATATTTTTGTAATTCTGCAAAACATGTAAAAGAAGCCCAGCCTTGTACAAAGTCGAAAAATTCACTTTTCTCTGAATCTCAGCTTTCAGTTTTCTGCTTTGTATTAATTTTAAGCTCCTAGTTTTTCACTTGTAATGCCTCTTAATGCCTCAGAACTATCTGTGGATTGGCAGTGATTTTTTTTTCTTAGTTTTCTACCTCCTTCCCGATTTGCAAATCTAAGATGCTTTATGCAAAACAATTTTTTTAAGCAGAAGAGAATTTTAAATCAGTGATGCATAATTTATACAGATCACTGAATGCCATTTTCCGTACCCCGGCAACAGGACTGCCTTTATAAAGAATTTAATTTCTGAGGTAAAAGCTACATATACTGGGGAAAAAAAAAAGATTTAGCTCTCCCAGATTCTGGGGAAAGTAAAGGCTGAAAGTAAAGGTGGGGTGGATTTTCTTTGGATCTGTCTGTCTGTCTATCTGTCTGTCTGTCTGTCTGTCTGTCTCTCTCTCTCTCTCTCTCTCTCTCTCTCTCTATCTCTATCTATCTCTGTCTGTCTGTCTCTCTCTCTCTGTCTGTCTATCTATCTATCTGTCTGTCTGCCTGCCTGCCTGCCTGTCTGTCTGTCTCTCTGTGTCTCTCTCTGTCTCTGTCTATCTATCTATCTATCTATCTATCTATCTATCTATCTATCTATCTATCTATCTATCTATCTATCTATCTATCTATCTATCTATCTATCTATCTATCTATCATCTATCCAGGGGTTCTTCCTGATTTTTTTTGGTGTGTTTTGTATTTTTTTTTCTTTTGCTTTTATTGTACACCATCTGAATTTTTTGGGAATCGGAGAGCCTATAAATTCTATGAATCCATAAATGAATAAAACCAGTAATTACCTAGATTATCTACATTGGGGAAACAACAAAACCAAAAGTGTCAAAAACATAGTGAAAAACAGGATCCTAACCTATCTTCTTCAAATGTCTGCAGCCAGGCTGGGTCTTCAAGGCGCTGCATAAGCGGAAGAAAATTACATGGAAGCATCCATACATGAGTGTGAACTTTATGAATTCAAACACAATATGGGTTAACTATAGATTTGGGTTGATACTGCCAGTGTTGGCGGTGGGGTGGGGTTTTCTCCTTGGTGGTTCCTTGAGTACTGTTTTCCGCCTGTTTGTCTGGTGTTAATCCCTGCTTATCTAGGTGGAGATATTACTGGTCTGATGAAGTTAACTAGTTGGCTAATGAAATTTCTGCACAAAGACAAGCCACCTCCAGGAGCACCAAGGTTCAACCACAGTTTAAGCCTGAGCTATGGAGATTGTCTTCTACCAAAGTCAGGAAACTGCTCAGTGCCTCTTTCCTTCCTTCCCACCCACATCAATCATCCATCATCATCATCATCATCATCATCATCATCATCATCATCATCATCATCATCATCATCATCATTTTATTTCGTCTCATCAACTTGTATTTATCATTCCATGGGTCAAAAGCCAAAGTATGATTCTCAAAACGCACCCTGAATTCAGCATTTGTTAATGGAAAGCCTTTCTAGTTTATTTCAGCAGGGCTTAGTAATAAACCTACAATGTTGGCTTTATAGGCAATCCTCCCAGAATGTGTCTAGGGAGATTCTCAATCATCCAGATTCTGGTTATCCCAAAGGTGCTTTTCTCATGAGGCAGCTGGACTTTCTTGTTTTTCTTTGAAGACATTTCACTTCTCATCCAAGAAGATTGGATGGTGGAGAATGGGAGGATTTATATTTATATATACAGCCCTCCAGTGATGGGATTCAGCCATTTTGCACCACTTCGGCAGAACCGGTAGCTAATCTTTTGTTGCCCAGGCCCAGAATGGACTTCCACACAGAGAACTGGTTGTTAACATATTTAAATCCCACCACTGCAGCCCTCTCTCAATAGAGGGGGAGGGATACAACAGCCCTTATCTCCAGTCTACAACACAGTCCTCTCAGCAATTCCAAAAAGGCTCCACACCCATTTGCGTTACTCAGGTGACCCTGAAAACACAGATAAGCCTCCAGGTAGCATTAACAACTTGCTAAAAGAATGAAAATGAACAGCTGTCTGCAGGAGTATAATTTTTTCCATTCCCCACCACTGCAGCCCTCTCTCAACAGAGAGGGAGGAATACGACATCGTCTATCTCCAGTCTATAACACTGTCCTCTCAGCAGTTCCAAAAAGGCTCCACACCCATTTGCACTACTCAGGTGACCCTGAGGATACAGATAAACCTCCAAAGGGCCTCAATGACTCTCTAAAACAGGGATCTTTGGCCCTTTTATGACTGGCTGAGGAATTCTGGGAGTTGAAGTCCACAAATCATAAAAGGGCCACGTTTGAAGTCCCCTGCTCTAAAAGAATGCAAATGACCAGCTGTCTACAAGGAGTATAAATCCTTCCATTCCCCCATCATCCATTCAGAGTTGAAGAAGCTTCTTGGATGAGAAGCGAAACGTCTTCAAAGAAAAACAAGGAAGTCCAGTTGCCTTGTGAAAAAAAAAAAAAGCACCTTTGGGACTCCCAGGATGTGATGCATTGCAAAAGCTATAGACTGAAAAAAAGATGCTTCCGTTGTTAGGTGTTTCACTTTGCATCCAGAAACTCGGAATCATTAAAAATATTCTGTCCCAATCTCCCAAGAATTGTCATTGTCATGGTTATCATTGTCATGGTTATCATCACGGCAAATTAAACGTTCAAACACCATAATCCTTTTAGACATACTTTCCCCCCCCTCCCATGGTTAATCAACTGGAACACCATGACATAAATAACCCTGTCGTGTTCTAAATATCCCGGGACAAGATAACCCAAAACCTAGGATTGAGAAGAAGGCAACCGAACGTAATACCAATAGGAAAGCAGAGTAAATAAATCATTTCCCCAGATTCTCTGGACAAAGTCGTTCTGCTCCCTGGCTTCCCAGGTATAATACTTTACACAATTTGCTGCAATTGTTTGACTTTGTAGGTAGAGGTATTTCTTCGTGTGACAATGCATGCCTTTTATTTGTTTCTTTCATGAAAGAAAAAAAAAAAAACAACCCAAAAAGTCCATGGACCGTATTTGTAATCTTGTCAGTTGCATTAGCAATTCACTGGAGATATATTGGATTTATCACAATTGCAGCTTGCTGTAGCATTCGGCTTATTTCTATCACTCTGAGTTCTGTAGCTTCAACAAGGGCCATCTGAAATATTTATCAAATTGAGAAGCTCAGCAGGGACCAGAGCTCCAGAAGGCTGATCTAAAGGGATGCTTGTCATGCAATTGTTTGCTCAGGAATTCCTTGGAAAACACTTATTATTTTGCTCGGTACATGTGTCGAACTAGTTTACAACACAGCTGTTAAAAATACTCTGACAATACAATGCCTCCTAGTATAATTAAAATGGAGATAGTGAGGAAACCAAAATAAAATAAAATAAAAAATAATAAAATAAAATAATAAAATAAAATAAATAAATAAAATAACAAAACAAAACAAAACACACTGGACAACAAAGAACTAAGAGAGAAACTCAAAACTAAACTTCCAACTAGAACTAAGGAGAAACTTCCTGACAGTTAGAACAATTAACCAGTAGAACAACCCGCCTCCAGAAGCTGTGAATCATTGGACAGTCAGCCAGATGTTCAGACTGGATTTGGCATTTTGTCTACCTATCGAGTCCTTACCCAGGACTGGGATAGGAAGATGTGGATGTTTGATGGTGTTACAGCTATCGTCACAGGATGGAAGCAGTTCCTAGTAAGGCTGCCTTTTGCAATTGACTAATGGCAAATTTGTCAATGCCAATGGTGTTCAAGTGGTGCTCCAGTTGTTTTGGGATTGCACCCAAGGTGCCGATTACTATTGGTACTACCCTTGCTTGCTTTTGCCACAGTCTTTCTATTTCTATTTGTAGGTCTTTGTATTTTGTTATCTTCTCCAGTTCTTTCTCGTTTATTCTGCTGTCTCCAGGCACTGCCACGTCCACTATCCAGACTTTTTTGTCTTTTTTTATCAACAATTGTTAAGTCCGGGGTGTTATGTTGCAACTGCTTGTCTGTTTGAATTCTGAAGTCCCAGAGCAGTTTAATTTTATCATTTTCTATGACTTTCTCTATTTTATGATCCCATCAGTTCTTGCTTACAGGCAAATGATATTTCTTGCAGATCTTCCAATGCACCATTGTTGCTATTTTGTCATGCTGCTGCTTGTAGTCAGTCTGTGCGATCTTCTTGCAGCAGGTTACCAGGTAGTCCACTGTTTCTTCAGCTTCTTTGCCTAGGCAGCACTTACTGTCTGTTGCTGTCTTCTCAATTTTGACTTTATATGCATTTGTCCTTAAGGCTTGGTCTTGTGCAGCCAGAATTAGTCCCTCAGTCTCTTTCTTCAATTTTCCTGCTTTTAGCCATTGCCAAGTCTTTTTATTATCTGCTTTCCCAGCTATTTTTTTTAATGTACTGGCCATGTAGTGTTTTGTCTTCCAATGCCTCTATTCTGTTCTTCATATTATTATTATTATTATTATTATTATTATTATTATTATTGAGAATTTTCCTTGTTGAACACTTTTTGGATGTATCTTATAGATTTTTGACTGCTAATCATGAAAATAGCCTGTAATTTAACCTATCACGTACCATTTTATTGAATTCTTCTGTTTTTACACAATGGCAATGTACATCTTTCTGTATCTGTTGGCTATGCTTCACACAGGAAAGAAACCTATGAAAACATGGAACTGTTGCTGAAGCACATCCGGTGCACCAAATACAACTGAAATACCTGTAGAGATTTAAAGGTAGGTGGAATACAGCCTGGTTATACCAAGCAGTGTTGTTACTCATGTGAATGGGAGAGTTGCGTAAGACAATTGAAATAACAGAATAACAAAATTGGGAGGGAACATGGAGGTCTTCTAGTCTAACGTCAAGCAAAAGATTTGGCTGTCCAGTCTCTTCTTAAACCCCACTCAAGAAGGACAGACAAAGGGCTGTCCAGTTTCTTCTTAAAAGTCTCCAGTGATGGAGCACCCATAATTTTTGAAGGCAAGTTATTCCACTGATGATTATTCTCCCCATCAGGAAACTTCTCCTTAGTTCTAGGTTGCTTCTCTCCTTGGTTAGTTTCCATCTGTTGCTTCTTGTACTGCCTTCAGGTGCTTTGGAGAATAGATTAACCCCCTCTTCTTTGTGTCAGAAAAGCGAGTATGTTATACACACCTTGAAATTCTATCACCATGATCCAACTAGTTCCAGATTTTGACCAGATATTCTTATCTTTTCATCACAAGAGTCTATAGACTCTTACCTAGATGTAGTCTTCTCCCCCACCCACAACCTCATATCTTTTGAGGTCCAACACAATCTAATTAATTTCCATTCTGTTTCTCGGCTCAACTCCCCAAGTCTTATGTGTCATTTTCCAAAAGCAGAGTGAAGATTTATTGACACATTCACATCCTATCTAAGCAATCCAGGAATGAGACCAGAAAAATAATGGATGCAGATTGAAATGAATCTTGCAGCTGACAAACATAATGGATGCAGAATTAAAATGAACTGTAGAGTAGCCAAGGGGGCCTATTTTAGACCTTGGAGTAGGAAAAAAAAAAACACCTAAGTACAAAGTTGATCATCTCATATCAATTTTATCTCTGCTATGCTCTTTGATCAATAGAGAGAGACTATCATATTTTAATATCTACCCAGTCATTAACTCTTCTGGACTATTTCTGCTTTAATGTTTATTTTAAAATACGTGCAGGAAAATGCATATAATAGAATCTGCCCAGTGAGAACAAAAGGTTCCCTTTTCATAAGTCCATGGGGACTTAAAAAGATTTTCACAGTGGTAATTGGAAATTCCCACTGCCGTGATCCCTTCTTTCTTCATATTTAGGAGAAAGGTCAAAACCATGTTAATCCAGCAGCAAGTCCCATCTTTAGTCGGTTTTGGTACCCCTTGTAGATTTAATTTTAACTTTTATTTGTTTCAGCTTTATATATTGGGTTTTAACTGTGAATACTGGTTGTGTTGTTCACCACCCAGAATTCTAGTTTATTGGGGCAGTGTATAAACATGCTAAACAAGGAATAAAGCATTCATTTATTTGTAGTGGATAACTTCATCTTCTCTGGAATAAGCTTGCTGCATGCTTCCTGTTTATTGTTCCCCAATATAAGTTTTTGTTGTTGTTGTTGTTTTAAAAAGAAACTATGAAGTCAATTTGACACATGTAAACCATCAGGGAGGTGATCTTTCTTCAGTTTATCAAAACTCACTATCACAGTCCTTCACACCTTTGGCAAAGTCATCTAAAATGTAACCTCTAAAATGTCGCTAATTGTTACCTGGATATTTAAAAAGCATGTGTGGATCTCATCACTGAATGCACATCAGGCAAAAATTCAGAAAAGGCTATCTAAATTAGAATAGTAGAATAGAATAGAGCTGGAAGGGACCTTGGAGGTCTTCTAGTCCAGCCACCTGCTCAAGCAGGAGAACCTATACCATCTCAGACAAGTCATTGTCCAGTCTCTTCTTGAAAATTTCCAATGATGGAGCACCCATGATTTATGGAGACAAGCTGTTCCACTGGTTGATTGTCCTCATTGTCAGGAAGTTTCTCCTTAATTCCAGGTTGCTTCTTTCTTTTATCAGTTTCCAACCATTGTTTCTTGTCCTTCCCTCTGGTGCTCTGGTGAACAACCTGGCCCCCTCTGCCTTGTGGCAGCCCCTCAGATACTGAAACACTGCTATCTTGTCTCTCCTATTTCTTCTTTTAGACTAGCCAAACCCAAGTTCCGCAGCCATTCTTCATACGTTTTGGTCTCCTTTGATCATCTTAGTTGCTCTTTTCTGAATTTTTTTCCAAATTTTTCCAAATTCTACAGAGATGTTCTCTCCCACCGTATCCATTGGCCAGCTAAAAAAGCTCACCCAAATGTGTAAGTGTGCAATTGCCTGGCTATTCTTTAGAAATGAAACAATGTTGAGATTTTAGAAAGAGTGCAGAGAATTGCAACAAAGACGATAAGGGGACTGGATACTAAAACGTACAATGAACGGTTGTGGGAGCTAGGTATGTCTATACCAGGGGTAGGCAACCTTGGCTCTTTTATGACTCGTGGACTTCAACTCCCAGAATTCCTGAGCCAGCGATGCTGAGGGGCAAGAGAGAGGTTTCCAAGCTGAGCCATGCTGGCTCAGGAATTCTGGGAGTTGAAGTCATAAAAGAGCAAAGATTGCCTACCCCTGGTCTAGACTAATGAAGAGAAGAAGTAGGGGTGACATGATAGCAGTCTTCCAATATTTGAGGGACTTTCAGAGATAAGAGGGAACCAACCTATTCTCCAAAGCACCTGAAGACAGGACAAGCAGTGATGGGTGGAAGCTTATCAAAGAGAGATCCAATCTACAACTAAGGAGAAATGTTGTGGCACTGAGAACAATTAATCAGTGGAGCTGCTTGTCTTCAGAAGTTGTGAGTGCTCCATTACTGGAGATTTTCAGGAAGATATTGGACAGCCATTTGTCCAGAATGGTACTATAGGGTCTCCTGCTTGAGTAGGACACAGACTAGAAGACCTCCAAGGTCCCTTCCAACTCTTGTTATTCTGAAAAGTCCTCATAGCAGAAAAAGAGGGAGCTGCAATTCTGCAGCTTCTGGAACCGACATGTTTCCCTGTGAAAGAATATTTAAGAGTTTAGCCTGTGTTGGCAACCACTGTGCAAATATTATTTCATATGATTAAGAATAGAATCCGTTCTGACACTTTGCCATATGCTTACGTTTGCTGCCGCAACTCACTTCCTTGTGTTGTCTGGAAGACTTTTTGGTGGCAACCAAAGCAGCAGCAGTTTGGCATATTGAAGCATATTATCAACACGCTGCAGAAAGGAAGGTGTTTGTTGTGTTCCTCCAAATGATGCCTAATTGGATCTGTAGAGCAGCTTACAGTAGAGCAGTTTACAATCCTACAGATTCTGTACACCTGCTGGAGATCTGCAAGTAACCCAGTGGTGGGATTCAAATATGGGAACAACCGGTTCTCTGTGTGGATACCACTTCCAGAAGTCCAGTCTAAGCCTGGGCAACAAAAAATTAGCTACTAGTTCTGCCGAACTTCTGCAAACCAGCTGAATCCCACCACTGAAGTAACCCAACCAAGATCAAATTGTCACAAGCCACATCCAACTGGAATGAGTCTTTATATTAAAAGCTGTCTTTATCAAGCTGCAGCACCAGAGAGCTTTTATCTGCCTCGTTCACAACTGATTTCTTTTTTTTATAATTCTAATTGTGACACCAAGGGACCAGGACATATATTAGAAATAAATAATGGTACACCAAAGCTTGCTGACTCATCCATGTTTAACTTGTGGACTGTTGATGCTCACCTCAGCTCGTTCTCAAGCTTTCAACAGATTGCATTTGTTTACCAAATAAGTAAATTTAAAAAAAATGTATAACCAGGTAGGAATGGTTCATTTTCAAGATGAGGGGCTGTTTCTGCAATGCACGCATGGAGAAATAACCCATTGAATCAGATTCAAAAACTTCGGGGAAAATATAACTGCTAGAGAACACAGTTATTAAATAGATGATGCAGAACCCTGAGCAGTTGGTGCCAAAAATTGTATTTTCTGATTAGTTGGCAAATTGGACTCTTTCTTTCTCTCTCCTTCCAGTTCTCTCATTTTAAAATCCTTCATATAAATGTATGTGTTATTTGTTTGCCACTCGTGCTAGTGTTGATCAAAATGGCCCTTGCAGGCTGTTGGGAACCAAATGTTGTTTTGACTCCACAGTGTGGTTTTCTGTTCTGGGACCTCGTGTGTTACTCAAGGTATTAATTATACATTATATTATTCAGGATAATATTGTTTCTCAGGGTCGGGAGGCTTTGTGGGGGGGGGGCTGGATGGAGAAAAACAGGCTCAAACTTAATCCCAGCAAGACCAATGACTGTGGAGTTTAAGCAGTGGTGGGATTCAAATATGTGAACAACAGGTTCTCTATGTGGATGCTGCTTCCGGAAGTCCATTCTGGGCCTGGACAATAAAAAATTAACTACTGGTTCTGCTGAACTGGTGCGAACAAGCTGAATTCCACCACTGCCCCCAGTGCTCATGCGAGTGAGGCCCCAAGGACCTATAATGCTCACGTGAGTGAGGCCCTGAGCACGAGCAATTATTGCGTGAGTGGGGATGTGCACCAGCCAGCCACTCACATGGCCCAGTTGCAAATAGGACACAGAATGGTAGTGGGCTGTGGCCCACAGTTTGGGGAACCCATTTTAGTCCAACCCCTGCTGAAGCAGAGACCCTACACAATTTCAGACAAGTGATTGTCTAATCTCTTCTTTAAAAACCTAGTGATGAACCACTCACAGCTTCTGGAGGCAAGTTGTTCCACTGGGTTAATTGTTCTAACTGTCAGCAAATTTCTCCTTAGTTCTAGGTTGCTTCTCTCTTTGGTTAGTTTCCATCCGTTGCTTCTTGTCCTGCCTTCCGGTGCTTTGGAGAATAGGTTGACCCAGTCTCAGTCCCCTCCCACTGGATTTTCCAGACAGTCCTCACCCACTTGGACTTTACTAAGAAAGTCCAAGCTTTGACAAGGTGCTTCTTAATATTGACACAATAAATATAATGTAAAAGAAGGAGAAGAGAGGAAGGAATGCAGTGGAAGAAGAAGAAAAAAAAGCAAGCATTGAATGACTAAGTCCTGTTTCCCAGTCAATAGATGGAACAAGGTGGTCTTCTATTGCCATGAAGCTTTTTCCTATCGGATGAGATGGCCCAGTTTCCCAGCACTCCTAGTTTTACAGCAAATATACAGTGTAGGAATATACTATTTTCCAGAGCTTCATGCCCCGAAAACACTCTGACTTCATGCCAATGGTTCTTTCCAGCAAGAAGAGGTTAAATCCTACAGCAGGTGATGGATGACAGCTGCTCCCGAGCCCTGTCAAAAGTGAAGAAAACATTTGGTTTCTGAACTGCTAATCTGGAAGAAGAGAACTAATTTCCTTAATCATTAAAAAGGTGATTTAAGGTTAACTTTCTGGTGTGCTGATTTTGTTGCATTGCATTAAATTTAATTATTGGCTTTGCAACTCACTAAGTAAAGCATCCGTCTGTAAACAGTTTTGTTGCTTAGAATAGTAATTATAGAAAAGAACATCAAAGTTCATTAACCCAGGAAGGCAGCTGGGCCATCAGCTTTTACAATGAAAGCAAAAGGGGAAAGAAATGCATTTGCAAGAATAGTTTGCAGTTGACAAAGGAAGTCATGGAAACTCCAACAAGCTTCTTGATTTTTTTTGTATTTCCAGGACTGATTCACGCCAGAATCAGTAGATCAGAATGAAGAGTAGAGGATGCACAACCAGCTTCAATCATGCTGAGGCTCTAGTGAGGTCATTCTCAGTCTCTGACAAGAAATATGGCTTATCTGTTAAACAAACAAACAAACAAACTTGAAAGCAGCTCTTCTAGAGCACCATAATTGGGAACACAGGATGTTTCCTACAAGGATCCTGTTGGAAAGAGAAATTAATGTCAACAGGGTTGACAGAGGGGTCTAGGGGTCTACAATCAAGATCACCTGAAGTATTAATACCACTTTACAATGCCTTGGTAAGGCTACACTTGGAATACTGCATCCAGTTTTGGTCACCATAATGTAAAAAAGATGTTGAGACTCTAGAAAGAGTACAGAGAAGAGCAATAAAGATGATCAGGGGACTGGAGGCTAAAGCATATAAGGAACGGTTGCTGGAATTGGGTATGTTTAGTTTAATGAAGAGAAGGACGAGGGGGGACATGATAGCAGTGCTCCAATATCTCAGGGGCTGCCACAAAGAAGAGGGAGTCAAGCTATTCTCCAAAGCGCCTGAAGGCAGGACAAGAAGCAATGGATGGAAACTAATCAAGGAGAGAAGCAACCTGGAAATAAGGAGAAACTTCCTGACAGTTAGAACAATTAACCAGTGGAACAACCTGCCTCCAGAAGCAGTGAATGCTCCAACACTGGAAGGTTTTAAGAAGAGACTGGACAGCCATTTGTCTGAAATGGTATAGGGTTTCCTGCCTGAATAGAGGTTTGGACTTGATGACCTCTAAGGTCCCTTCCAACTTTATTGTTATTGTTGTTGTTGTTGTTGTTATGGATCATCACACAGTCAGCCAGATGTTCAGATTGGATTTGGCATTTTGTCTACCCATCGAGTCCATACCCAGGACCTGGGATAGGCAGATGTGGATGTTTGATGGTATTACAGCTATCGTTGCAGGATGGAAGCAGTTCCTAGTAAGGTCGCCTTATGCAATTGACTAATAGCGAATTTGTCAATGCCAATGGTGTTCAAGTGGTGCTCCAGTTGTTTTGGGATTGCACCCAAGGAGCCTATCACTATTGGCACTACCCTTGCTTGCTTTTGCCACAGTCTTTCTATTTCTATTTGTAGGTCTTTGTATTTTGTTATCTTCTCCAGTTCTTTCTCGTTTATTCTGCTATCTCCAGGCACTGCCACGTCCACTATCCAGACTTTTTTGTCTTTCTTATCGACAATTGTTAAGTCTGGGGTGTTATGTTGCAGGTGCTTGTCTGTTTGAATTCTGAAGTCCCAGAGCAGTTTAATTTTATCATTTTCTATGACTTTCTCTAGTTTATGATCCCACCAGTTTTTGCTTACAGGCAAATGATATTTTTTGCAGATCTTCCAATGCACCATTGTTGCTACTTTGTCATGCCGCTTCTTGTAGTCAGTCTGTGCAATCTTCTTGCAACAGCTTACCAAGTGGTCCACTGTTTCTTCAGCTTCTTTGCATATAGGGTTTCCTGCCTGAGAAGAGGTTTGGACTAGATGACCTCTAAGGTCCCTTCCAACTTTATTGTTGTTTTGTTGTTGTTGTTGTTATTATTATTATCAATCATCGCACAGTCAGCCAGATGTTCAGGCTGGATTTGGCATTTTGTCTACCTATCGAGTCCTTACCCAGGACCTGGGATAGGCAGATGTGGATGTTTGATGGTATTACAGATATCGTCGCAGGATGGAAGCAGTTCCTAATAAGGCCGCCTTTTGCAATTGACTAATAGCGAATTTGTCAATGCCAATTGTGTTCAAGTGGTGCTCCAGTTGTTTTGGGATCGCACCCAAGGAGCCTATGACTATTGGTACTACCCTTGCTTGCTTTTGCCACAATCTTTCTATTTCTATTTGTAGGTCTTTGTATTTTGTTATCTTTTCCAGTTCTTTCTCTTCTATTCTGCTATCTCCAGGCACTGCCACATCCACTATCCAGACTTTTTTGTCTTTCTTATCGACAATTGTTAAGTCTGGGGTGTTATGTTGCAGGTGCTTGTCTGTTTGAATTCTGAAGTCCCAGAGCAGTTTAATTTTATCATTTTCTATGACTTTCTCTATTTTGTGATCCCACCAGTTTATTATTATTATTATTATTATTATTATTATTATTATTATTATTATTATTATTATTATTATTATTATTATTATTATTATTATTATTATTATTATCATCTCACCCAGCCAACTCACCCCAGCTGGCTTGCCCCAGTCATCTTGCCAACTCACCATGGGACAATTCAATACAGGATAACTCAGTGCAGGATAATTCAAGAGATGGACATGGTCTTGACTTGTTTCAGCTTTGAGCCTTCTCAGGTTAGAAGTCCTTGAGGATGGGATGAGCTGCAATTCTACTTGTCCCTCTCTTGAGTTATCCCATGTTGAATTGTCCCATGGTGAGTTGTCCTATGGTCAGTTAGCCATGGTGAGCTGGCTGTGACGAGTTGGCTGGGATGAGTCAGATGGGGCAGGTTGTCCCACTCTATTGACATAGCACTTGGGTTTCCCTCACCTATTTATAAAGAACATGTGTACACATATGTGAATGTGTGCAGATATATGTCTACATCTCTGTAAAAATAATACGTGTGCATGGATATATTTTTCCTACCCTGCACACAGACTATTACATGATTATTTAAAAAGAAAGGACCATTTTGATCGTGGTCAAGATGGCCTATGGAAATAACTTTAAGTGCCTGGAGGAAGCTAGCCACTATAAATACTTGGTCATCCTTCAAGGTGATAGTTTCAAGAACACTGATGTCATGAAGAAGGTCAGAAATGAATACATCGTGAAAGTGAAGAAGATCTTGAAGTCCATTCAAAAGATTTTTAAAAGGAAGATAAAGTTCACCCCTCAATTATTCCTATTGGGTATCTTTGTGGATTTAAATGACAAAGAAACTACTTTAATGTTGAATTTATTAACTGCAGCAAGGTTATTAGTAGGCTCGTATTGGAAGAAGGACTCGTTGCCTACTTTAGAAGAATGGATATTTAAAGTTTCTAACTTTACAGAAATGGCAAAAATTTCTGCTTATTTGAAGGATCATACACAAGAAAGATATATTATTGTATGGAGAAGATGGATAGATTATATTCAGAAAAAAATATGGGACTATAAAGTTTCATTTATTTTATGAGTAAATTTTATAGTAACTGTTGTAGAGATTTGTTTATATGTCTTAATTTAAGGGGAGTTAAAGGTTAAGTATGATTTTTTTTTTCTTTCTTTTTTCCCCTTTTTTATTATTGTTAACCTTCTTATTAATAACCCTGTACTCTGCTCTGGGAAGCGAGGGAGGGAGGGTTGAGGGTGGGTGGGTGGGTGAGTGGGTGGGTAATGATAATATAGTCATGGCAAATGCTTGGGCATTTCCCCTATGCTGCGTTCATGTGTGTGAGAGGGATGAGAGGGGAGGAAGGAGTAGGGAGGAAGTAGGATGGTTAGAGGAGAAGGGGAGGGGAAGAGAGTAGGAGGGGAGGAGAGAAAGAGGAGGGAAGTAGGGAAGGTTTAGAGAGGGTGGACGCAGCCTGGGGGGAATGGGCAGGCGGTACCAATGGTTAATTGTATTTTGTATGAATAAATGGAAAATAAAAACTCTTTTTAATAAAAAAGAAGATCTTGAAGTCCAAACATAATGCAGGAAATGCTATCACCATATTTAGTGATTGATGTGGATTTGATGTGGCTGAATAGCTGCTAAATGATTGGAAGGGTATGTGCTAGCAATCTCTCTTTTTGTCTGTTTTTTCTACCTCTATCATCTCTGTGTCTGTCTCTATGTCCTTGTCTATATCCATGTCATGTCTATGTCCATGTCTACATTCATGGTGGAAGTACATTTTTGCTGGTCTGACAATTATTGCTTCTCAGCTTGCCAATGAACTTGGAGAGAAGGAAAGGGATCAGAATGAAGATCAAGAAAGCAGACTGTGAGAACCAAGGACAGCTTACCAGGTATCTGGCCAGACCTAGAGACACTTTCTCATAACAATATTTTTCCTCATGACCTGATCAAGAAGGAGGAGGGGGGATTTCATACTTTTACTATAGGGGATTGCGTGAGGTTTTGCCAGAGTTGGTTCTGCTTGCATACGTGCCAAAATGGTGTACTCAATAAAGTTTTACATTAAGAGTTTGGAAAGCCTTGAAGGTGTTTACTTGGTTGAATTCATCAGTCAGAACCTTGACAGTACAGTCCATGTCCATCGGCATCTCCATCTCCATCTATCTCCATCTTTCTTTAGCTGCCCAATGATGTTTCTTTTACTTATATGCCCCCTTCCCTACTTTTCTCTGGCACATGACAAAGTTGGAGCCAGAACGTTAGTTCAGGAATACGTTGCTTACAGAAAGCTAACCACATTCCTTGGCTTGCCATTCTGCAGGTGTCTACTGCAATTTTTGTCAAAGCACTCAGGAAAATGTGTTTACCTGAGCAGATATCCAATAGGGCACTCTTTCCAAAGAGATTGCTTTTCCTCCTTCTTCACCTGGGGAAACAGGGAAAGGTTGGTGTAGGATGTAGCTTATTCTTATAGGCATAAAGCAATTTCTGGACAATAACTGTAATTAGTCTTGCCTTTGCTTTGACCTGATTAAACAAGGACAATGATGACACCACTCTTTCATGTGCTTAGACAGGCGGGCCTTTCATACAGTACAATATCTGTTGGCAGCTGAGTTAATTATAATGTAACTCAATACATTTCCTTCAAGAGAAAAATATTTAAAGGAATTAAAGAAAAAAAAAGGACTTTGCTGAAAGCTGTCAGGGTCTTTCTTGACATTGTGAACAAGCGTATCTACCATCTCAGAAATGTGTTAACATACCCTAATTTCTCTCTCTCCCCCTCCTCTGCTGCATTCCCTCCCTTCTTCAGATCCTAGGAGACATACACATCACACTGGCCAACACGAACATCCGTACATCTGTTTTCGGTGCATCTTCCCTTGATGAATGTGAGAAAGATGCAGAAGCTGATGGCAATGCTCATCAGAGATGCCTCTAATAGTGCTAAATTAATGGGGTTGGGATACACAAATCACTGAAATGGCAACAAAGCCTTTGATCTATTTCTTCTCCTCCTTCTCCCTCTTCCCTGCAACCCTCTGAATTAAAATCTGACACTGAAGTTCCAAAATTAATCCTGAACTAGATGGGTGTTTATGTGTACAAAACAGCCATATTTAGGTAATTAATGTCATTGCAAATCTCTACATGCAGCACTATATCTTATCTTTTTGGAGGGAGTTCATTTCAAAAAAAGCATGGTTGTTTTAAAATTAAAATCTGAGGGAGACAAATGATTAAGAAGTATGAAATATAAGTCAATAGTGTTAAGTCTTACTGGATCCAATTTTAATTCCAGCACACCATAAAAAGCTAATTATTATATAATTTCCACAGCAGATGGCGATACCCAAAAAAACTTATTCATGCTTAAAAGCTAAGCATGGTCAGTCTTGGTTAGTAACTGGATGAGAGACTGTTAGAAATATCTGGGCTGCAGGCTACAATGTGAAGTTGAAAAACAGCTTGGAAGGAGGTAGTTCCAAATCTGGATTTGGGCTGATGTCATTAGGGTCAACACAGGGAACTTTAGATTGATATTGTTGTTTATTGTGTGCATGTATCCCCATTCTTTTGCCACCATTTTAATTTTCTAAAAAGTGATATGTGATATGTGAGTGATTTCTTTCCCATCTGGTTACATTTTAATTCAAACCAGACTGTATCATAACTTTCTCAAAATAGCTATCCCTCTGGTCACTTGCATGGGATGTTCAGAGTTGTCAAGGTAATGATTTAGAAGCTAACCAGCTTGTATAATGTGAGATGAATGATGCAATGTTAGGAATGACTCAGCAAGAGTCTGTATCCCTTTAAGAGCTTGAGTATAAAAGGGAAGGCCTTTCTGGAGTCTTTCTCTCTTGTCCATTTCCTGCTGTAACTGCTGTGTGTTGGATCTTGCTGAATTATCACCACGTGTATGTTATCTTGTTTCTAGTGTATATTTGTAGATAGTGTAATATAAACCAACATTTAAATACAAACCACTGTTTACAGTATTTACTCCTGGGTTACCTCAGTGCAGTAAAACTGTGCATGCTCTGACAAAATAGAAATATCATGGCTAGATTAAGCTTCACAAGAAGATATAGGCTCATACGAAGCTTTCTTCAATAAAATTAGTTTTCGTGTTGGTCCTAAACTAGCCAATCCAGAGTGAGGTATAAGACTTGTGGAGTATGACCACTTATCCATCCCACAGTAGATGTTTACCAGATGGAACCAACATACCCCAGATAAGTCAACGAGACTCAACACATCTAGTTTGGCCTTGGTCCTGTATATCTATCTCCAGAGCAATAAAATTAAATAGTCATTGACTGAGATTGATGGCCTTAGAAATTGAACCAATAAATAAATATCCAAAAAGCTAAAGAAGCTTCTTGGATGAGAAGTGAGATGTCTTCCAAGAACAAAGTCCAGTAGCCTCTTGAAAAAGTACTGTTGGGACAAATATCCAAATGTTTAGTTTCTTAGAAATTCAGAGGTTAATGTCAAAGTATATATCCATAACAGCTACCATCATACTGTATTATGAATGGTTGAGGGAGCTAGAATCTAGCCCAGTGGTGGGATTCAGCCAGTTCACACCAGTTCGGCAGAACTGGTAGCTAATTTTTTGTTGCCTAGGCCCAGAATGGACTTCCGGAAGCAGCATCCACACAGAGAACCATTTGGATATTTGTCCCAACAGTACTTTTTCAAAAGGCCACTGGACTTGCTGGTTTTTCTTGGAAGACATCTAACTTCTCATCCAAGAAGCTTCCTTAGCTTTTGGATATTTATTTATTGGTTCAATTTCTAAGGCCATCAATCTCAGTCAATGACTATTTAATTTTATTGCTCTGGGGATAGATATACTGGACCAAGGCCAAACTAGATGTGTTGAGTCTCGTTGACTTATCTGGGATATGTTGGTTACATCTGGTAAACATCTACTGTGGGATGGATAAGTGGTCACACTCCACAAGTCTTATACCTCATTCTGGATTGGCTAGTTTAGGACCACCAGTGATCTAGCCTTACCAAAGAGATCAAAGACATGATAACTGTCTTCTAGTTTCCAAGGGGCTGTCACAGACAAGAAGGAATTGACTTATTCTCCAAAGCACCAGAGGTCAGGACAGGAAATAATGGATGGAAGCTTGTTAAAGAAAGATCCAGCCTAGGAACAAGGAGAAATTTTCTGACAGCGAGAACAATTAATCAATGGAATAGCGTGCTTCCTGGGAGTTATGAAGTGCTCCATCACTGCACGTTTTCAAAAATAGACTGGACAGCTCTTTGACAGAGATGGCATAACATCTCCTGCTTGAGCAGAGGCTGGACTAGAAGATCTCTGATTCTACCTTCTATAGTTGCCCAAAAGGAAGGTAGAGTTGACGTTAAGGCAGTGGTTCTCAACCTTTTTAATGCTGCGACCCCCAACTGGTCGTAAGTCGAGGACCACTCAACTGGTCGTAAGTCGAGGACTATTCAACTGGTGCAGCACCGTTTGCAGAATGGGACTTTTGGCGGGCTCAGCAGAGCAGAGACAGCCTGGACAATTCCTATTGGCTTTTGAAAGCCAATAGAATTAGACTCTATTCAAGAGAGTCTATTCTGTTGGCTTTCAAAAGCCCATAGAATAAAAGGGAGTAGAACAGCTAAGGAAAAGGGGGGAAAAATGGCAGACTGCATTGTTTAGCGAGCCCCGTGAAATGGTCATTCGACCCCAAATGGGGTCCCGACCCACAGGTTGAGAACCACTGCGTTAAGGTGACCCCCATGAAAGTTATATTATAACAAATCACTCCTATTTTAAAATAAATTATTGAGGCAGGGAAAAATGCTTTAGTTTTCCTTTCAGATAATTGGAGAATGAATTATTTTTCGTTTCATTTTTCTCCCATTTGCTGATGAATAATAAAAGAAGGCTAAAGACTAATAATTGTATAAGTGGTATGCTTTTTTTTCTCTCTCCTAGCTTGACAATCTAATGAGAAACAGAGCTGAGTCAATGCTTAATTCATCCCTTATTAGAAACTTGTGACCTGCTCCAGTCATCAAATGGAAAAGTACATTTTTGTCTGCAATTTTTTGGGGGGTGGGGGGTGTTCAGTTAACCCAGATGAGAGCAATAACCTTGAAAGATACTGTAGCAGGAGATAAGAAAAAGAAAAAAAGAATTTGGCCTATGCCAGAAAATCAAGTGGATGGCTCTTGGTCAGTCATTACTGTCTATTTCAGCTTAATTAAAAAATAAAGTCCTCAATACAGTGAAAATGTTAAAAAAAATGTAAATTTACAGAATAATAGAGTTGGAAGGGACTTTGGAGGTCTTCTAGACGAACTCTTTGCTCATGCAGGAGATCCTACACCACTTCAGACAAGTGCCTGCCCAATCTCTTCTTAAAGACCAGTGATGGAGGCAAACCGTTCCATTGATTGATTGCTTTAACCATTAGGAATTTTCTCCTTAGTTGTAGGTTGCTTCTCTCCTTGATTAGTTTCCATCACTTGTTTCTTTTCTTGCCTTCTGGTGCTTTGGAGCATATGTTGACGCCCTCATGATAACAGTTTTCCAATATCTCAGGGGCTGCCCTAAAGAAGAGGGAGTCAAGCTGTTCTCCAATGCATCTGAAGGCAGGACAAGAAGCAACGGATGGAAACTAACCAAAGAGAGAAGCAACATAGAACTAAGGAGAAATTTCCTAATAGAACAATTAAACAGTGGAACAACCTGCCTCCAGAAGCTGTAAATGTTCCAACACTGGAAGTTTTTGAGAAGAGACTGGACAACCATTTGTCTGAAATGGTATAGGGTTTCCTGCCTGAGCAGGGGGTTGAACTAGAAGACCTCCAAGGTCCCTTCCAACTCTATTATTATTAGTGCCATTGTTATGATAGATAGATAGATAGATAGATAGATAGATAGATAGATAGATAGATAGATAGATAGATAGATAGATAGATAGATAGATAGATAGATAGATAGATACTGTAAATAGGTAGGTAGCTAGGTAGGTAAGTAGGTAGGTAGATAGATAGATAGATAAATAGATAGGTAAGTAGGTAGATAGATAGATAGATAGATAGATAGATAGATAGATAGATAGATAGATAGATAGATAGATAGATAGATAGATAGATAGATAGATAGATAGAAGGATACTGTCAGTGAGAAGAATTAATCAGTGGAACAACCTGCCTCCAGAGGTTGTGAATGCTCCAACACTGGAAGCTTTTAAGAAGTGATTGGACAACATTTGTCTGAAATGGTATAGGGTTTCCTGCCTGAGCAGGGGGTTGGACTAGACGACCTCCAAAGTCCCTTCCAACTCTGTTATTCTATTCTATGTTCTTCTTTGTGGCAGCCCCTCAAATATTGTAATGTAAGGTAAACATAGATAGCACAGACATAGATGGCATAAGTGGAAAAATGCTAAAGTAGGGGTGTAATTTGCCTATGAAGTATGACATCTGAATAGTTTAACTTGTGTGTGCAGATAGTTGGAAGAATATTACTGTTCTCCTGTACAAAGGGAAAAGTAATGCAATAATAAATGTAGAACTCCAGCGAGATTAGTTTGTTAAAAATGCCTGAGAAGAAGCACAGTTGGAAATTGGTGCTGAAAGCAGTAAGAATAGTATGTGATGGAAGTCAAATGAAGGTTCAACACTGAACAAAAAATAGGACAATAATGCATGATGTTTCCTTGGTTGCTTAATGAATTCATGAGGTGAAGAAGACATGTTTGTGGTGATGTTAAAGGTATATTGTTCGGGGAATGAGGGCGGTGTGCAGTTTTAATGCAAGCAATGCAATTTTGTTGGCTGAGAAACTCAGGGAGCTGCAGGGAATGTCACATATATTGTGCAATAAGGAGTATGCATCTGAAAAATAATGGATCAATGACCAGGATAATTGTGTCTGATAGAAGAAATGAGCTGAGTGATTCCAACGTATACATAAATGGTGAAAAATAGGAGTGAGTAAATGAATATGTGTGTTTTGGTTCAATGTTTGCTAAAGACAGGAAGATGGATGGGAAGCGCTTAAGACATGCAAATACTGCTAGAAAGTTAGGAGGATGTGATCTGTGTAAAGAAGTCAGTACTTTGCAAGAAACAAAAAAATACTTCTATGCATCTGCATAAATTGTTATGAATCTTGCATTATCCAAAGAAACTTTAAAAAAAGTGAAATGCAGCCAGAAAGTGATATTTAAGAAATACAGTGGGTGGAACAAGAAGCTATGGGATCCAGACAGAATGAATATGAACTATGTGGGCCAAACAGGAAGACACCTATCAACCAGACTGCACAAGCACTTTTTGGCCATCAAAAGACATGACCCACTATCCTTCATGTCCGTCCACAAAGACTCAGAAGAACACAAATTTAATCTAACCCAGACCAAAGTTGTAACCCAGGCAAAATCAAAGAGAGAAAGAGAATTCCTCAAAGACTGGTTTTCCACCAATAAGACAATAAACATACACATTGACATCGACCCAATCTACCAACCACCGAGAACGAAAGAATCCCACCCCAGAGCAACAAAAACCATAGCCTTCCACAAAAAATCGGACCACGTCTCAACAATGACAGCCAGCCAAACAACCCAAAAACAGACCATAACTCAGAAGCAACCAAACGAACACCATTTGCATCACACAGATGATACTTAAACACCAAAGACTATGGCCCAGCAACAATCAAGATTACGTGAAGTGTTAATACCACTTTACAATGCCTTGGTAAGGCCACATTTGGAATACTGCATCCAGTTTTGATCATCACAATGTAAAAAAGATGTTGAGACTCTAGAAAGAGTGCAGAGAAGAGCAACAAAGATGATCAGGGGACTGGAGGCTAAAGCATATAAGGAATGGTTGCTGGAATTGGGTATGTCTAGTCTAATGACGAGGAGGGACATGATAGCAGTTTTCCAGTATTTCAGGGGCTGCCACAAAGAAGAGTCAAGCTATTCTCCAAAGTGCCTGAAGGCAGGACAAGAAGGAATGGGTGGAAACTAACCAAGGAGAGAAGCAACCTGGAACTAAGGAGAAACTTCCTGACAGTCAGAACAATTAACCAGTGGAACAACCTGCCTCCAGAAGTTGTGAATGCTCCAACACTGGAAGTTTTTAAGAAGAGACTGGACAGCCATTTGTCTGAAATGGTATAGAGTTTCCTTTCTGAGCAGGGGGTTGGACTAGATGACCTCAAGGTCCCTTCCAACTTTATTATTATTATTATTATTATTATTATTATTATTATTATTATTATTATTAAACAAACAGCCAATCAAACAGCCTGAAACCAGACCATCGTTCAGCAACATCCGGACAAACAACATCCACACCAATTTGCATCAATCAAAAAGGTATTTAAAGGCCAGTGCTCTGACAGACGAGCCCAATTCAAAGCTCACTGAAGACGTTCTCCTCAGATGGAGATGAAATGTTTGTGATCAATTTGCCAAGCTCGGAGATCAAAGCAAGAGCCCAGAATCAACATGAATTAAAGACCAATGTAGTAAAAAGAACACTGGGTAATGGGATGCATTGATAACAGAGAATGATCCAATTGTAAAACAAATTTGTAACAGAAGAGTGAATGGATCCAGAGGAAGGAGACGATTGAAAAAAGTTGTAGCTGGATTGAGATGAGGTGATCCTCAAAAGAGATTGGAAAATTGCTTGTCTGAAATAGTATAGGATCTGCTGCTTGAGCAGAGGACTGGACTACAAGACCCCCCAAGGTTTCTTCTGTTATTCTGCTATTCAGAGATAGGTGTGTATTTTCAACAACAAAAATAATGTATAGGGCAATGCATGCATGTGTGTGTGTGTTCCTGAGAGATAATGGTGATCAGAATTTTCCACGTGGTATATTTTCCCCCCAACATTTGGTTATTTCTGTATCTGGTTATCTGCTCTTAGTCGTTCTTCAAAATTATTATTTGCTACACTGCCTTTTTACTTTTGGTTTGGTGATCTTGAAAATTTAACGAACTATTATTAATGATAATGGTGGCGGAATAAATTAGATATGGCAAGAGGCCTTTTTTTAAAAAAAAAAAAAAAAACACAATCTCATTCCTCTAATACTACTATCTTATACTTCTTACTCCTTTTCTACCTCCTGCATCCTGAAAGGGAATTATTTGATGGATAGGAATATTTGTATGTAGCAATCTTGAGTGTGCAGAACCTAGAACTAAGGAGAAATTTCCCGACAGTGAGAACAATTAACCAGTGGAACAGCTTGCCTTCAGAAGTTGTGGGTGCTCCATCTCTTGAGACTTTAAAAAGAGATTGGACAACCTTTTGTCTGAAATGGTGTAAGGACTCCTGCTTGAGCAGGCAGTTGGACTAGATGACCTCCAAGGTCCCTTCCAACTCTGTTATTCTGAAAACATTGACTGTACCCAATTCAAAATCCATTTACTACTACTATTGGCATCATTTCCCAATGATTTATTCACTGTCTAGAAATCAGCTTCCCTATTCAAATGAAATAAACACGAAAGTGAAGCTTTTGCTCATCACAACACTTCAAATCTCCTCTGTCTACATCCCAAAGAAAATGTGAATTAACACACAAATTTAAAATGGTTTTGGCTTGATCTGCTAACCCTTTGAAGTCTTCCAAAGCCCTTGTACTTCTGTACTGTAGTATGATCGCGCAGGCCTGCTTTTGGAAAAAAAAAAAATGCCTATTAAATTAAAATTCAACTGGCTCCAAATGTAGCAGGGCCATATAATTGACCTGGGCCGATTAGAAGAAATAAGATACTTCTTTGGTTTAATAACCAATCTTCTTCTTTGAAGAACTCATATACACCTTGGAACACTAATATTTGAAAGGTTTCATTCTTACATGTATGTCTGGAATGGTGTCCATTGTCCAGCATAACCAACACGGATGTCATAGTAAAATAAGAAATGTTTTCTTAAGGACAACTCTCAGATTTTGAAACACTTTATCCTGAAAGTCAAGTTTGCTTTCTGTTGTCCTTCTTCAGGAAAGCAAAGTCATGTTATTGGAACATAGTCTGGATATTTAAACCGATTAAACACCATAACAACATTTCCCTTGAGTCATTTCATTCTATCTTACTTCAGGCCTATGTTTTAAATGTTACATTTTTAATGGCTGTCCAGCCAGTTAGAAATGAAGAAGCTTCTTGGATGAGAAGTGAAAGCTTTAAAAAACAAAAACAAGGAAGTCCAGTTGTCTTTTGGAAAACAGCACCTATGGAACCAACCATGACCTGGATGATTGAGAATCTCCATAGACCAGGGGTCTTCAAACATAAAGTGTCTGGCTGAGGAATTCTGGAAGTTGAAGTCCACAAGTCACAAAAGGGTCAAGTTTGAAGACCCCTGCCATAGACATCTAACTTCATGATTTTGCTTAATAACAACTGTTTGTGGAGATTCCCAATCATCCAGATCATGGTTGTCCCAAAGGTGCTTCCACTGGAATTGCTTCTTTTTTTTCCCCCTTGAAAACATTTCACTTCTCATCCAAGAAGCTTCTTCAGTTTTGGATGAGAAGCAAAAGGTTTTCAAGGAAAAAAAATTAGGAAAGTCCAGTTGTCTATGGAGATTTTCAGTCATACAGGTCATGACTGTCCCAAGGGTGCATTTTTAAAAGGCCACTGGGCTTTGTTTTTCCTTGAAGATGTTCCGCTTCTCATCTGAGATGCTTCTTTGGTTCAGATGAGAACTGGATCAGATCTTCAAGGAAAAACAAAGTCCAGTTGCCTTTTTAAAAAAATAATCATCTTTGGGACAACCATGACCTGGATGGTTGAGGATGTTTTTGACACATTTGTTTTTAGTGGCGTTTAACTTGCATTTGATGTTCATTTACACCAGGGGTCTTCAAACTTGGCCCTTTTATGACTTTTGGACTTCAACTTCCAGAATTCCTCAGCCAGCGTGCCTGGCTGAGGAATTCTGGGGGTTGAAGTCCACAAGTCATAAAAGGGCCAAGTTTGAAGACCCCTGGCCTACATTATTCAAATAATCTTTCATTCTTGGCCACCTTAAACAGTGAGTAAATGACAGAGGAATGTATCCACATGCACGAGACATTTATCTCATATGGCTAAGCAGAAGTCAAGTGATCAGGTTGCGAATTTACAGGTAGTTCAAGGTGTCAATCAGTTCAGGTTAAACCTCTCCAACGTTTTAATCTTTTCTTCAAAATTAATGACTTTGATTCTAAAAGTTCAAGCAGTCAAAACTTGACCCTCTTCTCTTCAATTCCACTGGAATATTAGTGCAACTAACCTTTGAGATATTTCACTATTACTATCAGGCAACTGCCATTCATTGTAGAATATGCAATTCCATTTTTTCCTCAGAAATGTTTATTAGCAAGTTATTCCCATTAAGTTGCTGGGTTGTTGTTGTTGTTTTGTTGGTTATTGTTTGTTTGCTATTACAATTTATTTTTAAAAAACACAAGACGATAGTTTGTTCCCCTCAGAAAAAAAAATGGTTGTGTTGAGTATGATCTTTGTGAGGAAAAGGGTCTGGTTTTCTTGGTTTTTATTGTGTGGCTGTTAATCCATTTCAAAAAGTATTATGCTAATTATAACAGTTCGTTGCTCGCTCGGCATTTGAATTGCTCATTTCCAAAGGTTTTTTTTCTTCCCCTTCTCTAAATTGTAATCTGTTAATTACTTGTTTAATGGAGTGTGTAATTACCTACTTTAAGTTAGGAAACTGTTTCCATTTCAAAGTGAGAAACCCATTCCTGAAATGAAAGCATGTAAATGCAGTTCCTTCCAGATATAGTCTAAAATGCTTTCATTCTATAATGGCTTCAGTCGCTTAGAAAATAAATTGGTGCCTGCCGTCTCTATTACATGCAGCAGGACTGTTTATTAGAAAATGTGCAAAGGGTTTTGTGTCAAGAGAAAATGCCTCCTCAACTCAACAACCTTTATTGGAACAAGAAAGCCGAATTGGGTGCATGCTTTAATCTTCCTTTCACTGGGAAATTTTCTGTGGAATACTTGGTCTTCACAAGTTTGAAGGTTTTAGGAATATGTATATTCTTAAAACAGGAGTAGAACTCATTGTATCCTGGTTTCTAGTTCAGCACCTTAACCACTGCACCAGACTTACATACATGTCTACTTACATTCAGTGGTGGGATTCAGCCAGTTCGCACCACTTTGGCAGAACTGGTAGCTAATTTTTTGTTGCCCAGGCCCAGAACGGACTTCCGGAAGTGGCATCCATACAAAGAACTAGTTGTTTGCATATTTGAATCCCACCACTGCTCACATGTAAGTTTGTTGTGGTAGTTAAGGTGCTGGACTAGAAACCAGGAGCTGGTGAGTTCTAGTCCTGCTTTAGCATCAAAGGTAGCTGAGTGACCTTTCTTTCTTTCTTTCTTTCTTTCTTTCTTTCTTTCTTTCTTTCTTTCTTTCTTTCTTTCTTTCTTTCTTTCTTTCCTTCCTTCCTTCCTTCCCTCCCTCCCTCTTTCTTTCCTTCCTTCTCTTTCTTTCTTTCTTTCTTTCTTTCTTTCTTTCTTTCTTTCTTTCTTTCTCTTTCTTTCCTCCTCCTCCTCCTCCTCCTCCTCCTCCTCCTCCTCCTCCTCCTCCTCCTCCTCTTCTTCTTCTTCTTCTTCTTCTTCTTCTTCTTCTTCTTCTTCTTCTTCTTCTTCTTCTTCTTCTTCTTCTTCTTCTTCTTCTTCTTCTTCTTCTTCTTCTTCTTCTCCAGTTCTCCTCCTCCTCCTCCTCCTCCTTCTTCTTTCCTTCCCTCCCTCCATAGCCTACTTCACCAGGGTGTTACTTTGGAGAAAATAGGAAGAGGAAGAAGGAATATTATGCATGTTTGCCACTTGAGTTATTTATACAGTAATACTAATGGGATAAACATCTCTTAAATAAAGAAATATATTAAGTATAATTTCATTGGATCGTTTCTCCTAGTTCCCAATCTATGTAACCTGGCTGGAAACCAACATTCCATAACACATACCAATTCATCAAGACCATTTTCACAGCAGTACTTTGATTTCCCTGTTTTGGCTCATCATTTTGAAACCAAATTAGGAAATGCAAAGTGCCTGTAAGAATGAAGAAGCAAATATATTGCAGCGGTGTGTGAATATAAGGCTGTCTGGAAGAGAGAAACCATACAAAACAAACTGCCATCGGTTTATCAGAATAATATTAGAAAGCGCTGGAACTTGATGGACTACCAGACAGTCAAATTCAACCTTCTGCTCAGTGCAGGAATACAAATTAAAGCAATGTTGACCATTGACTATTTTGACTGTGTTGGAACACCTCTAGGTTAGGGAAGCTCAGCATCTCTTAGGTCAGGAAGGATGGGTTGTCTTCTCTGCAAAATTCAATTATTTGAATTGATTGACAGAAGGACCCCGGCATCTCAGGTAAGAATTTTACAAACTTTGAGCTTCTTTTGGCACGAAAAGCATATCCAGCGTTATAAAGTTACAACCTTTTACCTCCAACAGCCCAGCTAGTAAATAATAAACTGAAAATGAGGCCAACTGACATGATATGGCTCCCTCATTATACTCATGTGCTTGGAAACTGTAAAAGTAAGATAGTTCTGGAGATAGTTGCAGTTCACCAGGATTCTGTTCTTACCAGGAATGTCATTCAGAATAGATTTTTTTAAAAAAAGTTGTTCCAGTTAAATATTAGAAGTTGGGTCTTCTTTGGAAGTATGTCCAGAATATTATTATCAGGTGAATAATTAGTTCGTTAGTAGTAAGGATAAGAAACTGTTTTGCTGGTTTACAGCAGACACCCTCCATCCAGAATATTGATGAGTGGTGTGCTTATTTATTTATTGCCGTTGTATATTGCCAAATCAATGAAGAGACTCTGGGTAGCAAAACCTATCCGGTGTGATTTAATTGTAACACAAGAGTGTTACAATTAAAACATCCACAACAAATACATTAAGTGATAATTAAGTATCATATGATCTTGATGACCAGTAATGATTAATCTTTACATCGTTTATATCAGTTGCAGCTTCCAGGTTGTGTCCTACTGCACTGAAATATCCCAGATGATTACCAAATATTTTGGTAATTGCAAGAGATTTGTGCATGGGGGTGAAGGTTCAATTGGAGCAATGCTAAAATCATCTGCCATGCTACCACCAACCATGCTCGTGAGTTCATCAAAGCCTGGAAGTCCACAAGCAATGCCATCAACAGACACATCGACTTACCACCAGCCTACAAACCCCTCAGGATCCAAATCAATCACACAGCCAACCAGAGACAGCACCAACCCTCAACCATCCCACGCAAGCCCCCCTTCCACTAGCAATTCACCTCCCAATGACCCTGACCTGATGTAACCTCCCCATCACAAGACTCATCACAAGCCTCACACTGATGACTCACACCTGACCCATCACAAGACCCTCACTTGACATACCCACATCTGAAGCCCTTATAAACAGAACACTGACCCTGACATCCCTTAAACTCCACTGAAGATATTACCTAGTCTGGTAACAAAACATTCAGAAACCAACCCACAAGTTTGGAGAATGAACCTTCACCTCATCCTACACCTGAGCAACAGATATTCACCACTATTGCAGACTTGTATATATCCATATTGGATACATCAACCAAAGCCAAAGGCTCTTCTGGTCATAGCTGCCATACTTATCCCAATATAGTTGTAAGACACAGTCAATCTCCCCTAGGTGCAGTGTTTCACCCTGGAGACCCAACAACCAGGGTTAATGGATAGCCTTATTGAACCAGCATATATCTTGCTTGGATTAAACTTCAGCCTGGTTTGTCTTATCTTTCATGATCTCTATACTCTAGGAAGAGACATCATCACCAGCAGAAACCAACCTGGCAACATACAATTGGATATCATCAGCATATTGATATCACAACTCCAATTGGTATGTGACCTCTCCTAATGGCTTCATGTAATTATTAAGCAATTTGAGCAGAACCATGCCCTGAACTACTGCAGAGATGAGTCAATCTCTCCCCCATGATCAACAGTATCAAAGACTGCCATGAATCCAATAAGTCCAGACAAGAACACTTCATCCCAACCACGTCCTTACTAAGTTATTCACCATAGTGACAAAAATGATTTCCATCTGACATTATGAAGTTATCTAGCTATAATATTGCACTTGGTGGGGGGGGAGACACAAATAATTCTAGATCTTACAGATTCTTAATTTCCAGAATATATAAGCCTAAAGTTGAACTAAGTGTATGGCTCATATTGTCAACGCTGCTAACATTGAATGTTCTTGCTTTGACATCATATGGAGATGTTCTTGCTTTGACAACATATGGAGATGCAGCCATTTTCCTTTACTTTATGTTTAACTCTTAGAGTTAGAATTAGATGATACTGTGGGGCGGGAGAGGAATGTGTTTGGGAGTTGAGTTAGACAAAACAATAATATATAATGGTGGGAACCAAGGTTCTTTGTAATAAGAGATGATAAGACATGGCGGGTTGTAGAACTGGTGGGAAAGCCAACATTTCAAACTAATTGGAGAATGTGATTTATGGCTGTTAGTAGGAGGAGGGAATTGTGCTTTGATACTATGTGCTTAGGGGAGGGGAAGCCAGATTTTGGCTTGGGCTATGTACATGCCAATGTATTGCTACTCAAATAAAGATTCTTTAAGGTAAACAATGCCTCAAAGTTCTTTGAAGAGTTTCATCTATCAGAACCATGACACATATACTAATCACAGAATAAATGCTGGACCCAAAGAACCAACCAAGAAACCCTATCAAAAGCTGACAAAATCAGCTATGGTGAGTTCGAGGTGAAGATCAGGGAAGGGGAGGATCAATTTATTCTCCATAGCACGTGAGGGTAGAGTAGGACAAGAAGCAATGGGTGGAAGCTCATCAGAGGGAAATTCAACCTGGAAATAAGGAGCAATTTCCCAAAGGTGAGAGCAATTAATCAAGAGAACAGCTTGCCTCTCAGGATTGTGGGTCCTCCATCGCTGCAGGTTTTTAAGAAAAGATTGGACAAGATTTGTCTCGGATGGTATAAGGTCTCTGGTCTTGAGAAGACTTCCAAGGTTTCTTCCTGCGTTATGATTCTATGAGTCTATAATTTTTAAGTCTATTCCACAGCTTTGTCATTGCCCTCTTGACCTTCAGAAATTGTGGGCACTCCATCACTGGAGGTTTTTAAGAAGAGACTAGATAGTCACTTATCTGAAATTTATTTATTTATTTATTTATTTATTTATGAGACTTATATACCGCTTTTAAGTGCAAGCACTCTCTAAGCGGTGTACACCAGTAAGCAATGTATGTATATATATATATATATATATATATATATATATATATATATATATATATATATATATATATATATATATATATGGGTCCTCGTTTTACCTACCCCGGAAGGATGGAAGGCTGAGTCAACCTTGAGCCGGTGAGATTTGAACCGCTGACCTGCTGAACACAGTCAGCTAAAGTGGCCTGCAGTACTGCACTCTAACTGCTGCGCCACCTCGGCTCTTTTTTATAGGTATAGGTTCTCCTGCTTGAGCAGGGGGCTGGCCTAGAAAACCTCCAAGGTCCCTTCCAGATTCTACTCTACCCTACCCTACCCTACCCTACCCTACCCTACCCTACCCTACTCTACTCTACTCTACTCTACTCTACTCTACTCTACTCTACTCTATTCTATTATTCTGTTCTGGTCTGGTCTGGTCTGGTCTGATCCTGCTTCTGTTTTCAAGATCAGCCAATATTAGCTAACATACACTTTTCTTTCTACAACCTATTTCTGACATGCTAATATTCTGTGAATTCAGAAAAATTGGCCAAGATCCCACCAGTAAACTATTGTCTACCTTTTGCTCCCCAGTGTTAAGCATTAAGATATTTGGTAGTAGCAGCACTTCTCCTAAAATTAATTGTCTGCTACTGGTTTAATGGGGCAGAGGAAAATATTGTTTGGATGCCATACAACATTAACAGTGCACTTTATTATATCACTGGTTTAAGAAAAAAGGTCTACTAAAGGGAATAGATAAGATATTGCTCAGAGAGAGTGGATTGAGAGACTCTCAAATCACTGGAAATTAAATCACTGAGAAACCTAATCATCTAGGAGAAAAAGAAAGTGAATTAACAGAATAACTGAATCGGAAGGGACCTTGTAGGTCATCTAGTCCAACCCTAAGCTCAAGCAGGAAATCCTGTGCCATTCTGGACAAATCGTTGTCCAATCTCTTCTTAAAAACCTCCAGTGTTGGAGCATCCACAAAAGACGTTCCACTAATTAATTTTTCTAACTGTTAGGAAATGTTTTCCTTGGTTCTAGGTTGGTTTTCTCCTTGATTAGTTTCCATCCGTTGCTTTTTTGTTCTTCCTTCAGGTGCTTTGGAGGATAGGTTGACCCCCTCTTCTTTGTGGCAGCCCCTCAAATATTGAAACACCACTCTCACATCACCCCTACGCCTTCTTTTCATTAAACTAGACTTACCCAATTTCAGCAATGGTTCTTCATATGTTTAAACCTCCAGTCCCCTAATCATCTTTGCTGCTCTTCTCTGCACTCTTTCCAGAGTCTCAACATCTTATATATATATAGTGGAGACCAAAACTGGACACAATATTTCAAGTGTAGTCTTACCAAGGCATTATAAAGTGATAATGAAACTTTAAGTGCTCTTGATTCTATCCCTTGGTTAATACAGCCTAGGATTGCATTGACCTTTTGGGCAGCTGCAGCACATGGCTGGCTCATCATAAAACCAATGATTTAAGACATGAGTTTTGGGCTGATCAGGAATAAGCACCTCTCCTTGGGACATGCTCATTTCATGTACAGAACTGGTTTACCAGGCCAGGAAATGAGTATTTACATTTTTTATTAAATTTTTGAACAATGAAGGAATGCCCTATAAAATACATTTAAAATACTTTTTTTTTTAAAATGAGAATATCTGACCTGCTTCCAAACTGATCATGCTAAAACTCTTAATCCTAACCCTTCTGTATCACTGTAGCCAGGGAATTTTAATCACCTTATATGAGATTTAGGTTTTTATCCTGTTCTGTCCCAGCCTACATGAGTCCTTGTTATGTTCACAAGGAGAAACCCCTCTTCAACAAGCAGGCAAGAAACCACAAGAAAAACCAACCCCTTTTATTATTCACAGTCTTGAGTCAATGTCCAAGGCAAGCAAACACAATTCATAGAACTCGATCCTCAACACAAAGGGTTGCCTTCAGCAACCAGCACCTCCCACACCTTCCCTTTTATTATTCCACCAAGGCATGGCTTCCTAATGCCTTCTCCTTTGCCTTTGGACGGGCCACCCCATTGCATTCCTCTGTCCTACTCGCTTCTCTTGCCTGCACTTTTGTGCATCCTGAATTTGTCCCAGCTGTTCTTCATCACTGTCCAACTCAGGCTCCCAAGCACAGCTGTGTCTCAGCCTGAGCGCAAGTAGAGGGGCCAGCTCCTCATCCGACTGTAAGTCTTGGAGCTCCTCAGAGCCTTCCTCTGACTCTGATGTCTCCCCAGCCCCCACTCCTCTGATTCCTCAGACTCAGCTGCCGGGTCCACTGGTTGGCAAGGAATCACAACATTTCCCACTGAAGGAACGTGGCATCCTATCTCTGTAAGGTGAAATGCTATTCTTTGTTAGGAGGGGAAAAAACCCCACCACCACAGGCTTCTGTTCATCTGCTCATTTTGAGGAGAATAAAACCAAGAAGGAGCTTTCCTTCCAATCTTTTGAATTCCAGCACCACCAGCCCAAATGCATTAAGACAGCTCTTCTGTTTTCCACACCTCCACAGATTTTCCACCCAGGAAAAAAAAATCCAGAAGAAGTCATGGAAAACCAGGAGAAGATTGCAAGTGGGAACTCACTATGTCTGCAGCTGCTGTCAAATTCAATGAATTTTGCAAGGTCGAATGCCCTAGAAAAGCTTCACCCAGAGACAAAATGAGCAAATATGAAGGATCGTGTTATTGATTTGGAAAAAAAAAAATCTAATGTCTGATACAGCCAGAGGAACTTTGAGCATGGATGAAGAGTTCTGCTTGCTTCAGAAAATATTGCTGGCTTTTACCTTTGGGTAAATCACATTTCCATCATGGTGATTGATGAAAGAAAAACAAACCCAAACAGAGTAGGTGTGACTATGGTGTAACATCTGGCTGCATTGCTAAACCCTACGTAGGGTTCAGCATGATTGACAATCCTGTCCAGGACATTAGTATGTGGGAGACAAAATATTTCTGATTCCTGCACTCCTTACTGATATTGAAAACATAAATGAATGAATGAATGTCACCTTCAGTGGTGAGGAATTATTAGGCTCCTACAAAAATTAACAAACACTAGCACACTAGCAAACACTAATAGAGAGGAGTGCAACCTTCATAAAATCGTTCTACTGTTTTCCAAGGTCTTTATTTCTTTTTTTTTCTTTTTTTTTTAAATATTTTTCATACCAACGGTAAAATTTGCCCCAGATTTTGAAGTATTCGTGTTCTGTCTTGTGTCTTGTCTTTCATAATCATTGTAAGCCTGTCCATTAACCTGAAGTCCGAGCAGTTCTCCTTGATTCATACCAACGGTAAAATTTGCCCCAGATTTCGAAGTATTCGTGTTCTGTCTTGTCTTTCATAATCATTGTAAGCCTGTCCATCTCAGCACATGATAAAATTTTATACAGGATCTCTTCTTCCGTTGGGGTTCCCTTATTCCTCCAATTTTGAGCAAAAACCAGTCTGGAAGCCGTTAAAATGTGTAGCATTAAATAAAGTATGCCTTTGTCATGATTTTGCGTAGTTAAACCTAATAGAAAGAGTTCTGGTTTTGGTTCTATCACTTGCTCTAATATTTCTTCCAACCATACTTTAATCATATTCCAAAAATCACGAGCTCGCGTGCATTCCCACCACATATGATAGTAAGTTCCACTTGTCAAATTACATTCCCAACATTTAGGGGAGACATTGGTGCACATTTTAGCGAATCTTGTGGGTGGGAGATGACCAAGGCCTTTATTTCTGAGTGACAGTGAGACATGCTTGGAAGTATAGAGTGGACCAACCCAGTGTAAAGGATTGTGCAATGCATATTGTTTATGAATAGCAAAAGCCTCAAATCATCCAGGTTTCCTTTTTGTTATAATATGTTGTGCATTTTGTCAGCTCATTCTCTTGTGGTACTGAATGTGGTGTGACTATCTAAAGGCAGGACAAGAAGCAATGGATGGAAATTAATCAAGGAGAGATCCAACTTAGGACTAAGGAGAAATTTCCCAACAGTGAGAGCAATGAATCAGTGGTAGAGCTTTCTGGTTGAAGTTGTGGGTGTTCCATTGCTGGAGGCTTTCATGAAGAGATTGGACAGCCATTTGTCTGAAATGGTGGAGGGTTTACCTGCTTGAGCTGGAGGTTGAACTAGAAGATCTCCAAGGTCCCTTCCATCTTGGTTATTCTGTTAGTATTAGTGATCCAAGTTTAAGGAAAAGTGTAGAGTATAAAAGATTGGGATCAGTTGTCTGTTTGGCTAAGCTATAGGATGGCCACACTAAGATACAAGCAAGGATGTATTTGCAAAAGATCAGATGGAGTGAAATAGCTGTAATTAGGGTGCAACTGGGAATAGACAGAGCTGACAGATTACAAGGGGAAAAGTAGAGAGGCAAGGAAATCTGGAGTGAAGGCTGGCATTTGAGTAAAGAACCAAGAATGAACGGGACCCATTCCAAGGCATGAGGCATGAATGACATGCTTGAGGTAGGATGCCAGACTACCGCAGGAACTGACAATGTGTTCCTTAGACCCTGTTTCTCCGTCTTCAACGATGGCTTATTTGGAAACTGGTGATCGCTCCCGTTCTCATGCAGGGTGCTGAGCCTGATGGTTTTCAAAGTATTTGGGTTCTGGTTTAAAGGCACAAAAGCAGAGAATACCGAGCTTTCCTTTGGACCTAGCTGGGATTTAGAACAATAAAGCTGTGGTATTTCTGTTTATTTCCTTTTTTTAACTGTTAGGAACAGAAAATCTCACAGCTGAAGCTTCCTGCTCCTATCAGTGGCTTTCATGTGTCATGTAATTTCCTCTTAGCCTCTCATTTTAAAAAGAGATGGATTAAAAGATACCCCATATCTCAGAAACTAGATAATGGACTATGGTATTGAACTCTGGAATTCTACAGCCTGACTAAGCCAAGTTGATTGAGGAAGTCGTATATATTTTTGCCCTACTGCTGCTTTTTCTGAAGCAGAATAGAATAGAATAGAATAGAATAGAATAGAATAGAATAGAATAGAATAGAATAGAATAGAATAGAATAGAATAGAATAGAATCTGTTTTGGACAACAAATAACTTCAGTCTGATTTCAGCAGGTGAAAAAATCTAGATGACTTTCACTGAATTCACTAGCTAATATGGGCCAGGTTCTATTTATTCTTGAAAAGGACCTTCACATTATCCTAGAAGTATGTGGTAGATACAGAAACTGTCATCATATTATCTCCCCTACAAGAGAAAGATGATCTTAATAAAGATTGGCTTTTATTTGACTCAGAAGTTGAAATAATAATAATAACAGCTGGAGCACCACTTGAACACCATTGGCATTGACAAATTTGCCATCAGTCAATTGCAAAAGGCAGCCTTACTAGGAACTGCTTCCATCCTGCAATGGTATCTGTAATACCATCAAACATCCACATCTTCCTATCCCAGGTCCTTGGGAAGGACTCGAAAGGTAGACAGAAATGCCAAATGTGTGATGATCAACAACAACAACAACAACAACAACAATAATAATAATAATAATAATAATAATAATAATAATAATAACAACAACCCTCTGCTCAGGCAGGAAACCCTATACCATTTCAGACAAATGGCTGTCCAGTCTCTTCTTAAAAACTTCCAGTGTTGGAGCATTCACAACTTCTGGAGGCAGGTTGTTCCACTGATTAATTGTTCTTGGAATAATATCCTGGAATAGACCAAGACCAAATTATCCCCATGTTGTTGCCAAGAACAATGGCAACAATGGATGTGAGTGATTATGCAATCACCAGAATTAGAGTTTATAGGGACAAAATCTCCATCGTAATTGCTGCTGTCCATGAAACTTCAAGATATAACACCACAGACAGAGCATTGATCTCCTTCTTGTCTGCTTGAACTCAAAGCTTGTTGACAAGGTCAAATCCCATATTTACTTATCCATTAAAATATATATTGTAATTTTGTCTTTATGAATTGGCTTTTACAGTACTATACTTTGCCTCATGAAGCACTTGAAGTAGCTCATATCAATCCCAAAGGTGCTTTTTCAAGAGGCAACTGGACTTTCTTTGTGTTTCTTTGAAGATGTTTAGCTTCTCATCCAAGAAGCTTCTTCAGCTCTGACTGGATGGTGGGGAATGGAAGGATTTATACTCCTTGCAGACTGCTGGTTATTTGCATTCTTTTAGAGAGCCGTTGAGGCCACTTGGAGGTTTATCTGAATCCTCAAGGTCACCTGAGTGATGCAAATGGGGATGGAGCCTTCTGGGCTGCAGGATGTTTTCTGCCCTGTGTCCCTACAACACACATTTGCACTGCTGAGGTGATCCCAAGGACACAGGTAAACCTCCAAATGGCCTCAATGACTCTCTAAAAGAAAGCAAATGACCAGCATGCCTGGCTGAAGAATTATGGGAATTGAAATCCACAAGTCATAAAAGGGCCAAGTTTGAAGACCTCTGTCCTAATATATCTACAAGATATATTTTATTCTTTTTCTGTAGGAGGCTTCCTTTGCTATATGAGGGAAACACTCAGTCAAGCTACATTAGAATTCAGATCTTTTACACACAAGGACATATGGGATGTAATCAATACTAACAACATATGCTTGAGAGGCCGGGGGAAGCAAGAGAAAAAAAAAATCAACATATAAGGTGGGTGGATAGCATCAACAAGATTATGGGAAAGCTCTTGAGATATGTACAGATTATCCTTATGGGCAGTTTGATAGGGAAGACATTTTTCTGTGCAGTTATCAGAGGGCAGGACTGATTCAAAGACCCCCAACTAACTACCTCCATATCATTGTACCTATTATTTCCAAAGAATGAAGCTTTAAGTTTTTATCCCATTCGGTAATGCAAGGAAAATGGGGACACAATTACTCAAGATGCATGTGCAGAATTTCAATAAGACAAGAGGAATAAAAAAAAGTATAATTAACTGAATTCTCTCTTGCCCTCTTCTTGTTGGAAAAGAAAAAAAAAAGAAAATAGTCAATGAATTATTCACTATTGTTTTCACATCTTTCTTTTCTGTCTTAAACATTACATGGCATTTACATTGTTTCTGTAATTGGGCACGTGGCAGTATACGATGGATTGTATTTAATTCGGAGGATATTTTCCTGACACACAAAGAGAAAGAACTAATAGCGAGCTCCAAAATCATTAAAATAAATATTTGAGATTTAAGTAGGAGCATAGAGAAAACTTATTTAGCCATTGGGATGTCCTTAAGTAGCAGGCAACAAAAATGCTAGGTGTTTTAATTATTACTAATTAGCAGAATGCTCTTGACTTGTCCAGTCACTTGCAAAAAATGTAACTTTTTGTCTCAAAGAATTTGATTCAAAGTTTTGTCATATTTACACCTGCAGGAGATCCAAAGTGAACACCATTATCTCATTTTTTTCTTTGTTTTTTAGAATTGTGTGGCACAAAATATAGGCCCCAAGCCTATATGTAAATAAATGGAAATTATCACAAACAAACAAATAAAATTAATGTGTTCTCTTGGGAAAAAAAAAACATAGTTGCAAGATTTGTTTTTCTCGCCATGCGCATGTATACATAACTGAACTAGACTGTTGATTCTTTGTGTCATATAATATATGTGGGTATATGCATAATTATGTATACATTTATTTCTTTTGTCATATTTATGTAGTGTATATCGGAGGTGGTGCCAATCAGTGTACATTGTATGTACATGTACATGTATGTGTACATGTATGCCAATCGGTGTACATTCAAAGTGACAATAAAGTTATTATTCTATTCTATTCTATTCTATTCTATTCTATTCTATTCTATTCTATTCTATTCTATTCTATCCCTATCCCTATCCCTATCCCTATCCCTATCCCTATCCTTATCCCTTCCTGTCCTGTCCTGTCCTGTCCTATCCTATCCTATCCTATCCTATCCTATCCTATCCTATCCTATCCTATCCTATCCTATCCTATCCTATACTATACTATACTATACTATACTATACTATACTATCCTATCCTATCCTGGTCTGGTCTATTCTAGTGCTTGTGGGAATGCAACAATTCTAAACTGATGACATGCTTAATTCCACCCCTCCATCTCTGCCTGCTTTTCTCCTACAATTGCATTAAACTTTAACTTGTGCCTGGTGAAACCAAAATTAATAGGGTTACCCTTCCCAAACTATATGTTTTCTGTTGTTGAAAATAACACAGCAAGACTTGCCTTAAAAGACATTTCTTTTTTAAAAAGTCCTTAGGAAGTACTAATTCACAAAATGGGCAGCCTTGTATAGTTGCTTTGAAAGCACAGGGAATTGTTATTTTGGCCTCTGTAGAAGCTTCATGCATCCTAGAGTCATGGGTAACCCAATATCTCTAATTGTAATGAAAAATTGCTTGTGCCATCAATTCAGTGAAGAAGCTGTGTTGGAAAACCAGTATGATCTTGTAGTTAGGATGTAGGGTGAAAAACTGAACTATTCTCATCACAAAATTAACTGGATGATGTTTTGGCGGCCATAATAATTCTCTGTGGAGCCACCTTTTATTTAAAAAGGGACACATGAGAATTGTAGAATATGCAGCTATGTTTGTTTTTAATTCTATCCTTTCTATTAAGAATGAGATGTTTACTGCACATTTCCATGCATTTAAAAAAAATACTATTTAAATATTTAAGCAGATTATATATATATATATATTCTGAGGTTTTTGTGGGTGTTTGTATGTAGGTCTTTGGTTATTCGGGTTTTCTCCTGTGTAAAATTGGAAGTGTGTTGGTGACGTTTCGACGAAGTCCCATTCGTCATCTTCAGGCTGGTGTTTTCAGCTTCGTGCTCCTCGAAGCACGAAGCTGAAAACACCAGCCTGAAGATGATGAATGGGGTTCGTCGAAATGTCGCCAACACACTTCCAATTTTACGCCGGAGAAAACCCGAATAACCAAAGACCTACATATATATATGTATATATATATATATATATATATATATATATATATATATATATATATATGTGTGTGTGTGGGGGGGGGGGGGGGACACTGTTACCTAGACCCATTCTTCTAGACAAAAATATTTGAGTAACCTCATGTTAATAACAGAGGCATAAAGCAGTGTCTTCCCTGCAGCCTCAAGAACAGTGAAATTAGATAGCCATTTTGAACGCCATTCAACTTTTCCTCTGCCTGTCTAACCCCCAAAAAAGCAAATAGATTGGTTGTCTTCCAGCTGTTCCAGATGTCATAGCTATCTGCCGAGAAATAAAAAAAAGCTCTTGCTGACATGTTAGGAAGGCCTTTGAATGAACTCGACGCCTTCCATTCATTGTGTCATGCCGATATTTTAATTAAAGACTTGAAAGTGTGGCCTCTGAATTATATTTCCACAATGGCAATATTAGGAACACTGGGCCAAAGTTATTAAAGGAAGGGTCATTGAATAAATTTCAGAAAGTTCAAAGACACAGGGTAGGAGATGACCAGGCTGAGCCTGAAGGAGGGGTCAAACGCACCATAAGTCACTAATCCCTGTGCGTATCTTAGCAATCATGGGGAGATATTCGCAATAGTCATTTAAGAGAGTGATAAGGGAGATAAAATGTGCTCATAATCATTCCAAACATTAGTCCAAACAATGTTGGAGAAAAAAAGAAAATAAATGTCCTTGTTTCCAGCGAGTCAAAGGAAGAGAGAGAGAGAGAGAGAGAGAGAGAGAGAGAGAGAGAGAGAGAAAGAGAGAATAAACCTAGTTTTCTTGCATGTTAGATCCCACTCCCCAGTTTGGCAAAGCAATCTTTCTTAAAAGTACTTTCTGACAGGAGACATAACAGAAAAAAATGGCCATAAGCAACGACTGCCAGACAGAGAATATGGAGCTGTTTTGAGGTGTCCTCTGAGTGAACAAATCCTTTTACACTGGCCTTCAAAAAAAGACAGTGTTTACATTTCTTGTCACTCAATAGGCTTCAGTTAACTCCTCTGCCATTTCCTAATATGCTGCAGTACAGCAAAGAACCTTGGTTGAAAATACTGGCGTTCAAATCTCTCTCCAGCCTTATACTTCTTAGGTGGCCTTAAACTCAGAATGACCTTCATTTTTTTTTCTATTCGTGCTATTTTCTTCTCCAATAATATCGATCTGCCTTATAGAGTTTGAGTGAACATTATCTGAAGTTTTATAACATATAGATCTGGATCGATACAACACTTCCAATAATTCTATGGCACTTCGTGAAAGATGGCCCTACTATGCTAGGGCAACATTTCCACATCAGCGGTCCATCTGATTAAAGGTGACCTTGGGCAGCATGCAATACAAAACTCCGGTTAAAAACAAACATAAACCACCATTAAGAACAATTAGTCATAAATATAAACCAATATTTCTTTTTGGAAACTACTTAAGGTGGACTTATTTAAGTCAAAGTAAGAAGCTGTGGTGACGCAGTGGTTGGAATGCAGTATTGCAGGCTGACTCTGCTGACTGCCAGCAGTTCGATTCTCACTGGCTCAAGACTTCCGTTCTTCCGAAATCGGCAAAATGAGGGCCCAGACTGTTGGGGACAATATGCTGACTCAGTAAATTACTTAGAGAGGGCTGTAAAGCACTGTGAAGTGGTATGTAAGTCTAAGTGCTATTGTTATATAAGAGCCATAGTGGCACAATGGTTAGAATGCAGTATCGCAGGCTAACTCTGCCCACAGCCAGCAGTTCAATCCTAATGGGGCTCAAGGTTGACTCAGCTTTCCATTCTTCTGAGGTCGGTAAAATGAGGACCCAGATTGTTTGGGGGCAAGATGCTGACTCTGTAAACCTCTTAGAGAAGGCTGTGAAGCACCGTGAAGTGGTATATAAGCTTAAGTGCTATTGCTAGTGCTATTACACTTCGATGGGAGAAAAAGAGACTGTTGAAATATTCCTTGCAATATCAGGAGACAGAACAAGACAGGAATGACGCCGAACTTCAGTTGAACTAATCCAGGCATCATATAACAGAAACCGAATCATCTGTTTACTGCAATTATGCATGTTGGGGATTTTATCCATCCTTAAATACAAGCAGTTGTGCAAAGTGCCTCCAAAAGTTGCTCCAACGGTGGAAGTTTTTAAGAAGAGACTGGACAACCATTTGTCTGACATGGTATCAGTTTTCCTGGCTAAACATGGGGTTGGACTAGAAGACCTCCAAGGTCCCTTCCAACTGTGTTATTCTATTCTATTCTATTCTATTCTATTCTATTCTATTCTATTCTATTCTATTCTATTCTATTCTATTCTATTCTATTTCCAATATCTATTCTATATCAAATATCTATTCTATTCTATTTCCAATATCTATTCTATATCCAATTTCTATTCTGTTCGATTCGATTCGATTTGATTCGATTTCCAATATCTATTCTATTTCCAATATCTATTCTATTCTATTTCCAATATCTATTCTATTCTATTCTATTCTATTCTATTCTATTCTATTCTATTCTATTCTATTCTATTCTATTCTATTCATTCCTTTACAGATTTTTTTCAAATCTCTCGCATCCAATGTGTAAAGCCAATTATTAATTTAGGGTGTAACTAATGTCAGTGAATGAATGATGTGATGAGATCAGAATCAAAGCCATAATCAAGTCTTGTGCTGTACCTTAAGCATCTTATTTCAGCAAGTAAAAGCATATGATGTTTGATACCATTATGCATTTCTTCTTCCTAGCTTAAGTTCCAATGTCATGCGGACTGGTGGAGTAGAGGAAAATAAATTTTGCTTGGAATTTTTCTTCAAACAATTGACGTTTAAATTTCCTTTAGTGGAAATTCCTCCCCTCTTTCCCAGAGTCACACCTGATGACAATTCATGAGCTCCAGAATAAAATGGTCTCTCTCTCACCCACGCTAACCCATACTGTAAATATTAACTAAAATACTAACGAGACAGCATTGAACAGGGTTAAAAGTACCACACTGATCACTTAAATGTATTATGTATTATCGGCTGTATTTTATGTTATTTTCAGTATTGTACCCTGCCCAGACTTGCTTTCTATGAGATGGGTGGCACTGTCAATTTGATTAATAAATATATAATAAAAAGTATACTGTAGTGTATTAGTTATGCTTGAGTAGGGGGTTGGATTAGAAGACCTTCAAAGTCCCTACCAATTCTGTTACTCTCTGTTCTATATCAGGGGTCTTCAGACTTGGCCCTTTTATGACTTGTGGACTTCAACTCCCAGAATTCCTTAGCCAGGCATGCCTGGTTGAAGTCCATAAGTCATAAAAGGGCCAAGTTTGAAGACCCCTGTTCCATATGTTCCGTCTTAGTGTTGCAATAATGAAAAAGAAACACAGGGAACACAGGTGCGGGCCTTTGCAAACCTTGGAATTTTTTTTTTTTTTTTGCAAGAAGATGCCAGATACCATGGTCGGATGAAAAGACTTCAAAAGCTTGGCAGAATGCCATCATCTTTTGAAGGATCCCAGCCAAAACCAGTGGAAAATTTCTGTCTGGCAGTACAACATGGCAGAATCCCAAGCAACTGTCAGCCCCAACAGGAACGCTGGCATGAGTTGTCCATATAGCACATACAAATATCTATGACAGAACAGAGGGCGAGAGAAATAACTCACTGAAGCATTAGATTTTATATGTACTTCTAAATCAGGCAGCCTGAACAGAAGTGAAGACGATATGACAGTATGGTCTTCTAATCACCCTACAAAGGAAGAAAAATAACTCAGGGGCTGCCCCCCAAAAAGAGGGAGTCAAGCTGTTCTCCAAAGCACCCCAAGGCAGGACAAGAAGCAACGGATGGAAACTGATCAAGGAGAGAAGCAACCTAGAACTAAGGAGAAATTTCCTGAGAGTTAGAACAATTAATCAGTGGAACTACCTGCCTCCAGAAGCGGTGAATGCTCCAACACTGGAAGCTTTTAAGAAGAGACTGGACAGCCATTTGTCCGAAATGGTATAGGGTTTCGTGCCTGAGCAGGGGTTGGACTAGAAGACCTCCAAAGTCCTTTCCAACATTATTATTATTATTATTATTATTATTATTATTATTATTATTATTATTATTATTATTATTGATCATCGCACAGTCAGCCAGATGTTCAGACTGGATTTGGCATTTTGTCTACCTATCGAGTCCTTACCCAGGACCTGGGATAGGCAGATGTGGATGTTTGATGGTATTACAGATATCGTCGCAGGATGGAAGCAGTTCCTAATAAGGCCGCCTTTTGCAACTGACTAACAGCGAATTTGTCAATGCCAATTGTGTTCAAGTGGTGCTCCAGTTGTTTTGGGATTGCATATTATTATTATTATTATTGATCATCGCACAGTCAGCCAGATGTTCAGACTGGATTTGGCATTTTGTCTACCTATCGAGTCCTTACCCAGGACCTGGGATAGGCAGATGTGGATGTTTGATGGTATTACAGATATCGTCGCAGGATGGAAGCAGTTCCTAATAAGGCCGCCTTTTGCAATTGACTAATAACGAATTTGTCAATGCCAATGGTGTTCAAGTGGTGCTCCAGTTGTTTTGGGATTGCACCCAAGGAGCCTATCACTATTGGTACTACCCTTGCTTGCTTTTGCCACAGTCTTTCTATTTCTATTTGTAGGTCTTTGTATTTTGTTATCTTCTCCAGTTCTTTCTCTTCTATTCTGCTATCTCCAGGCACTGCCACGTCCACTATCCAGACTTTTTTGTCTTTCTTATCGACAATTGTTAAGTCTGGGGTGTTATGTTGCAGGTGCTTGTCTGTTTGAATTCTGAAGTCCCAGAGAACTTTAATTTTATCATTTTCTATGACTTTCTCTATTTTATGATCCCACCAGTTTTTGCTTACAGGCAAATGATATTTTTTGCAGATCTTCCAATGCAGCATTGTTGCTACTTTGTCATGCCGCTGCTTGTAATCAGTCTGTGCAATCTTCTTGCAACAGCTTACCAAGTGGTCCACTGTTTCTTCAGCTTCTTTGCATAGGCGGCACTTACTGTCTGTTGCTGTCTTCTCAATTTTGACTTTGTATGCATTTGTCCTTAAGGCTTGGTCTTGTGCAGCCAGAATTAGTCCCTCGGTCTCTTTCTTCAATTTTCCTGCTCTTAGCCATTGCCAGGTTTTATTATTATCTGCTTTCCCAGCTATTTTTTTCATGTATTGGCCATGTAGTGCTTTGTCTTCCCATGCCTCTATTCTGTTCTTCATTTGGTCTTTCTTGTAGGCCAGTTTGGTCTCTCCAGTGGTTAGTAAACCTTCCTGATATACTAATTTCAGTGCATCTTCATCATTGTTCTTCAGATATTCTTCCAAAGCCATTTTTTCTTCTTCAACCATCTGATGTACTTGTAGCATTCCACGCCCACCTATTTGCCTTGGTAGATAAAGTCTATCAATGTCACTGCGTGGATGAAGGGCATGATTCATTGTCATTATTTTTCTGGTCTGCCTATCCATTGCTTTTAGTTCTGCTTGAGTCCAGTCCACTATTCCAGCTGTGTACCTAATGACTGGGATTGCCCAGGTGTTGATTGCCTTTATGGTATTTCCTCCATTGAGTTTGGACTTTAAGATCTTCTTCACTCTCTTGATGTATTCACTTCTAATCTTTTTCTTGACTTCAGTGTGCTTGATGTTGTTATTATTATTATTATTATTATTATTATTATTATTATTATTATGGATCATCGCACAGTCAGCCAGATGTTCAGACTGGATTTGGCATTTTGTCTATCTATCGAGTCCTTACCCAGGACCTGGGATAGGCAGATGTGGATGTTTGATGGTGTTACAGGTATCGTTGCTGGATGGAAGCAGTTCCTAGTAAGGCCGCCTTTTGCAATTGACTAATGGCGAAATTGTCAATATTATTGTTGTTGTTGTTGTTGTTGTTGTTGTTACTACTACTGTTCTTTGGACCTATCAAAAAATAAATAAAAACAGACGGCTGGTGATGCCCAGACCTCGTTCTTTGCTGAATAGAAAAGACAGAAAGAAATGGATGGGAGAGTTAAAATGCTCTGAGACTAGAGTCCTTGTCAATTATCTAGGCAGCAGTTATTTAAAAGGAATCTAAAGGAAAGATGAAAGGCAAAGAAAGTCCACCTCCTTAAACGTTCTCCTCAATTACAAGGGCAATATCAAATGTAAGTCTAGCAGAGGGATTTTAGTTATAGGAAACTATCCTTTAAGGCCAACACTACAGATGTATCTGGTATTAAATTAGGACTGATTTAAAAAATATTAGTTGTTGATTTTTTAAAAAAAAAAAAAAAATACACGACGTGAACAAATGTTAGCAAGCTGCAAACACAGTTTTGGAAGAGGGCTTTGATTTGTAGATGTTGCCATCTATTTTGACTGCTTCGGGGTCGGTGGTTTTTTTTTTTAATAGTTTCTCTCTGGTTTTGATTTGAACTGCTTATTTTTATTTTTATGTAATTGTAATTGAGTTGCGGGAGGTTCATTGTTATGACTGAAATTTGCCAAGGATATCTCAACCGCAGTGGGAAACCCCCCCCCCAAAAAAAAATCAATGTATGAAACAACAGAATAAATAAATATATTCCATTAAAGCAAATTGATCTATGACATACATAGATAGAGAATGCATACCAAATGACCCCAGACAAAGCTCCAGTTTGACAGGCAGTTTAAAGGCAAATCGATGGAAACTCCAAATTGAATCGGGCCCAGACTGAAATCTGGGGTAAATAGATTCAAATGCCTCTGAATTAACTCATTGATTCAGAAGGTCTGAATGGACTCCACAACTTGAATCGTATCATTGATTCAAACGAAATGGAGTCAATCTGCCCATCCCTGGGATGTAGGATATATTAAAGCGGCTTGTGAAAGGAAATTCGCTTTGAGGGAATGGAGATGGAATAATTATCACCATAAAAGACATCAAAGAGCAAAACCCTCTTTATGCTCAATAGAAATGCTTTGTTTGGTCCCATTACATTCCCCAAATCCTAATTCCTACCTATATACAAGGGGGGAAGAGAATAGAGAGGAGGGGAGGGGAAGAGAGGTAAGAATAAAATGGGAATGGATGAGAGGAAGTGAAGTGAAGTGAGGTGAGAGGAGAGGGGAATGGAAAGGAATGTAAGAGAGGAGAGGAGAGGAGAATGGAATGGAATGGAATGGAATGTAGGAGAGGAGAGGAGAGGAGAGGAGAGGAGAGGAGAGGGGAGGAGAGGGGAGGAGAGGAGAATGGAATGGAATGGAATGGAATGGAATGTAGGAGAGGAGAGGAGAGGAGAATGGAATGGAATGGAATGGAATGTAGGAGAGGAGAGGAGAGGAGAGGAGAGGAGAGGAGAGGAGAGGAGAGGGGAGGAGAGGGGAGGAGAGGAGAATGGAATGGAATGGAATGTAGGAGAGGAGAGGGGAGGAGAGGAGAATGGAATGGAATGGAATGGAATGGAATGTAGGAGAGGAGAGGAGAGGAGAGGAGAGGAGAATGGAGGAATGGAATGGAATGGAGGAGAGGAGAGGAGAGGGGAGGGGAGGAGAGGGGAGGAGAGGAGAGGAGAATGGAATGGAATGGAATGTAGGAGAGGAGAGGAGAGGAGAGGAGAGGGGAGGAGAGGGGAGGAGAGGAGAGGAGAGGAGAATGGAATGGAATGGAATGTAGGAGAGGAGAGGAGAGGAGAGGAGAGGAGAATGGAATGGAATGGAATGTAGGAGAGGAGAGGAGAGGAGAGGAGAGGAGAGGAGAGGAGAGGAGAATGGAATGGAATGGAATGGAATGGAATGGAGGAGAGGAGAGGAGAGGAGAATGGAATGGAATGGAATGTAGGAGAGGAGAGGAGAGGAGAGGAGAGGAGAGGAGAGGAGAGGAGAATGGAATGGAATGGAATGGAATGGAGGAGAGGAGAGGAGAGGAGAGGAGAATGGAATGGAATGGAATGAAATGGAATGTAGGAGAGGAGAGGAGATGAGAGGGGAGGGGAGGGGAGAGGAGAGGAGAGGAGAAGGGAGGAGAGGGAAGGGGAAGGAGAGGAGAGGAGAGGAAGAGGGGAAGGAGAGAAATGAAGGGGAGGAGAGGAGAATGGAAGGGAATGGAATGGAATATAGGAGAGGAGAGGAGAGGAGAAGGGAGGAGAGGGAAGAGGAAGGAGAGGAGAGGAGAGGAAGAGAGGAAGGAGAGGAGATGAAGGGGGGAGAGGAGAGGAGGAGAGGGAAGGGGAATGAGAGGAGAGGAAGAGGGGAAGGAGAGGAGAGGAGAGGAGAGGAGAGGAGAGGGGAGGGGAGGGGAGAGGAGAGGAGAGGAGAAGGGAGGAGAGGGAAGGGGAAGGAGAGGAGAGGAGAGGAAGAGGGGAAGGAGAGAAATGAAGGGGAGGAGAGGAGAATGGAAGGGAATGGAATGGAATGGAATATAGGAGAGGAGAGGAGAGGAGAAGGGAGGAGAGGGAAGAGGAAGGAGAGGAGAGGAGAGGAAGAGAGGAAGGAGAGGAGATGAAGGTGGGAGAGGAGAGGAGGAGAGGGAAGACTCAACAACTATAGAGAAATTAAATATGAGCTATTTAAAGAAGTATGAGAAGAGTCTGCTAAAATATTAATAGAAGTATGTCAACAAATATGGTTTCAAACAGTCTACAGACTGGAAAAGGTTATATGCACTGTGCCTATAGTGAAGGCGCAATGCATTGCAACAGACTGCACTTACCATAAATTGTGTTATAATGACACAATGTCTAGGTCAATAGAGGAAGAGTATCTTCTTAGCAGTCTATTAAGAAGAATTGAGTGCTCTTCCATTGGTTTTTCTGCTGCAAGAACACAGGCTTGACCTTAATCATACATTATAGCAAGCCCAAAGAACCTGCAAGTGAGGGGCACCAAATCAGATGATGGTGTTTTGCAAGACTAGAAACCCCCAATGGTAAAGTAGTCTGGGTTTGATACTTCAGTAGTAATGATATCCATTGTAACACATCAGCTGTCTTATCCGGACAGCTGCAGCCATTCTTCCAACAAATATTTAGATTTCTTTTTCCCAGTAAAGAAATTTATTTAGTCCCTTTATATATGCATGCATACAAACGTACAATAAAGTATATACATCTGTTAGTGATTTGCAAAGGAGTTGCAATTGTCTATGAACTTCAAGAGCTACAAAGCCTTTTCTCTCTTAAATTAGGTCACTCAAAAAAGGGGGTGACAGGAATCCATTATTATTATTATTATTATTATCAATCATCGCACAGTCAGCCAGATGTTCAGACTGGATTTGGCATTTTGTCTACCTATCGAGTCCTTACCCAGGACCTGGGATAGGCAGATGTGGATGTTTGATGGTATTACAGATATCGTCGCAGGATGGAAGCAGTTCCTAGTAAGGCCGCCTTTTGCAATTGACTAATAGTGAATTATTATTATTATTATTATTATTATTATTATTATTATTATTATTATTATTATTATTATTATTATTATTGTTGTTGTTGTTGTTGTTATTATTATTATTATTATTATTATTATCGATCATTGCACAATTATTATTATTATTATTATTATTATTATTATTATTATCGATCATTGCACAATTATTATTATTATTATTATTATTATTATTATTATTATTATCGATCATTGCACAATTATTATTATTATTATTATTATTATTATTATTATTTTGTCTGAAAGACTTGGTTTTGGCATTGATCCAAATGTGGTGCTTCGCAGATGCTCAGAGATCCCATTTCTCAGTTTGTAGTATACAGCCAGCTGCAAGAGATATTATCTGGAACGTGGTTTTCTTTAGCTGGTTTGAGGAATCTAATAAAAGTAAAACAGGTCTAGCAGATCTCAAATTTACGCACCTCATCTAGATTCTACTTTCTTTAGCTTCTGTTCCTTTCTGTGCCTGCCCTAAATTACAGGAGATTACAGGAGGAACAGATCAGACATTCAGCCCCTGATCATCAGCAGAGATTGTGTGGAGTGGGTGGCAAGCTTTAGGTTTCTGGGTGTTACCATAAAGGAGGACCTGACCCGGAGTGCTCATGTTATGGCATTGGTTAAGAAGGCCCAGCAGAGATCATATTTCTTGAGACTTCTCAGGAAACAACAACTGAATGAAAAACTGCTGGTGACCTTCTACCGTTGCTCCATAGAGCATCCTAACCTATTGCATTTGTGTGTGGTTTGCTTGCTGCACAGCGGCAGATAGGAAAGTGCTCCAGTGGGTCATTACTATCGCCCAGAGGATTATTGGCTGCCCTCTCTCCCCCCCCCCCAGAATGAAGTATACAGTTCCTGCTGTCTTAGGAAAGCTCAAAATATTCTTAAAGATTCATCTCCTCCCAGACATCATTCATTTTTTTTTTTTAACTATTACCATCTGGCAGACGGTACAGGATAATTAAAACAAAGACAAATAGGCTGAAAAATAGTTTTTATCCCAGAGTTGTAACCAAATTAAATACCACAGTATAGTGCAACATTGAAGTGCAATATTAGGGACAGAGCAATGGTGAATAGAATGTGAAGGATGTGTTTATATAATGTATGTTCTTATTTGTGGTTTTTACTTCTGTGTAGTGTGAATGGTGAATAGAATGTGAAGGATGTGTTTATATAATGTATGTTCTTATTTGTGGTTTTTACTTCTGTGTAGTGTGCACTGTGGACAGCACTTAATTTTGTTGTGAGTTACACAATGACAATAAAGATATTCCATTCCACTCCACTCCACTCCATTCCATTCCATTCCATTCCATTCCATTCCATTCTATTCTATTCTATTCTATTCTATTCTATTCTATTCTATTCTATTCTATTCTATTCTATTCTATTCTATTTCCTGCTCTTTTCTATTCTATTCTATTCTATTCTATTCTATTCTATTCTATTCTATTCTATTCTATTCTATTCTATTCTATTCTATTCTATTCTATTCTATTCTATGTCCTGCTCTATTCTATGTCCTGCTCTATTCTATTCTATTCTATTCTATTCTATTCTATTCTATTCTATTCTATTCTATTCTATTCTATTCTATTCTATTCTATTCTATAGATATTTTTTAACCAACAGTGAATTTCATGTACCAATTGATTGTGTCTGCTTATTTTATTGGTTTTGTGTTTAAGTTCAAAACAAAGATATTGAAGCAATTGATTACATCCATGATGGATTTTTTTTAAAAAAAGACATGGGATTTAATGGGTGGGGGTCAAAAAGAATCAACACCTCCCCCACCCCTCCATCTCCTTATGTATTGTCTCTTTTGCAGTTTTAGTAATCCTTCATTAATTACAGGCAGTGCTTGCAATTAATTGTGCCCCAAATTTCTGTTGCGATCAAGGAGATCCTGCGATAATGGTCATAAAGTGTGAAAAAAAATCCATAAATTACTTTTTTTCAGCATGGTTGCAACTTTGAACGGTTGCTGAAGGAACTGTCGTAAGTTGAGGACCACCTGTATTATGGGGAATCTCTAATGTCGTGCTGGAGGTGCAGTGCATGGAGCTTAGCGAAAGAAATCACCAAACAAAGAAACCCTCTCTGAGCAAACAAAAAAAGAAAGGGCAAATTTCCATATTTTTGACACCCAAGAGCAGATCTATCGCAGGCTATTAACCAATTGAGTAATTTGGCGCTTTAGATTTCACGTGCCATTGATTCCATTTATCACCTCATTAGTTTAGCTCAGTTCATTTTGTGTGTCTGCAGCTTCTGTCTGTCAAGTTTCCCCCCTCCCACCCATGGGCTATGTAAAAGAAAGGGAAAAAAAAACAAGAAGGAAAAACAAACAAACCCTAAACTTCTTAATGGTGAAGTTTCCATTTCCAAGCCTTTTTTTGGAAAGGCTGTTCTAGAACAGAAGAGGAGGCACATTTGAAAGATGACCTGTCAGCCAAGCTAATCAGACTGACAGATTGCTCTGAGCAAAAATATAAAAGGTGATTCTGCAGCAATATTTTGAAATAAGGAAAGGGTGTCCTTTAAGATTAGAAAAACCTTCCATATCCTTCCCGCTAGGACTGCTCCCTTTCCCAACCGTAATAAGGAAGGGTTATCTTTTAAGTAAAATTGCCCATCTTTGGCCAGGACAAGGATAAAACAAACCAAACAAACATTGGCCTAATCTCTTAAAAATATTTCGCTCTAGAAAGCCATTTTTCCTTCCCTGGTTGCACCATTTGTATATTTTTAACATCTGAATCGTTTTTTTAATCGTTGCCTTAGCCAAGATTTGAACCACTTTGCTTTTTTAAAGTGGGAGGTTTTGATTTGCAGCGCAGCCCCAACGCCTGTTTCCTTAGAGGTACTAAGTACCATAAATAATATGAAACTGAGATTAGATAATAAATGGAGAAAACATAGCCTCTGTTCTTGATATTTGCAGAGATGCTACACTAAAGATAGGTTTTTTTTTTTTAATTTCTAGTTGCGGTCTAAGTCTAACTGCTAATAATTGCCACTCTAGATTAACTAGTCAATTGGCAAACCACCCCTAAACCTTATTTTTTCCTCCTTTGGAATTTGGTAAAAAAAAAAAAAAAAAAAGGACTAAGACTGGAGGTCCTTATTCCTAGTACCACATCTTAACCATTATCTGAATCTAGCTTACTCTCTTTTTCATTTTATCCTAGATAAACACTTACCTATTTTTCTGTTCTGTTAGTTGTTGGCAATTTTTGCGGTTTTCAAATAACATATTTTCCATTATAGTTTTTCAATAAAACTCCCCTGATCAGCTCTTTAATTTTAACTTAGATTATCTTTTACTTCCTGAGTAGCAGGAAGTACAAGGACTTGTATTTCATTCATATCAATGGAATGGAATGGAATGGAATGGAGTGGAGTGGAGTGGAGCAGAACAGAAGAGTAGAGTCAGAAAGTCCTTAAAGGTCTTCTAGTCCAAGTTCCTGTTCAAACAGGAGACCTTATACCAATTTCAGACAAATGGTTGTTCAAACTCTTCTTAAAAACCTCCAGTGATGGAGCACCCACAACTTTTAAAGGCAAACAATTGCACTGATTAATTCTCACTGTCAGGAAATTTCTCCTTAGTTCTATGTTGGCTCTCTCCTTGATTAGTTTCCATCCATTGCTTCTTGTTCTGCCTTTAGATGCCTTGGAGAATGGGTTGACCTCCCTCTTCTTTGTGGCAGCCCCTGAGATAGTGGAATACCGTTATTGTGTCACCCCAGTCCTTGGCTTCATTAGACTAGACACACATAGTTATGCAACCATTCATCATATGTTTTACCCTCCAGTTTCCTAATCATTTTTGTTGTTCTTCTCTGCACTCTTTCTAAAGTCTCAACATCTTTCTTTATTTTTTTGTATTGTGGTGACCAAAACTGGATGAAGTAGTCCATTCATTGTACTAACAATGGAGGATTCTTCAGAAAATACTACAATGCATTACAGTAGCTTTTATGAAAGGTTTGAATTCCTGTCTAACTTTGCTGTTCATCCTTTACAACAAAATAATGATACATTTCCATTTTTTTTTAAAAAAAAAAACAAACAATTCACAATATTTTGAATGCAAAAACATCAACTTTCGGCACCAGGTACATATTTCAATTTTTTAATGGACCTTTTTGAATTTGGAATACTTCTGAACCAGTCAGAAGAATGTCTCAATGTCTGATAGGTTCATTATTTTAATGGGAATGGGATCTTTTAAACTTTAAAGTTTTGCACATCAATACTAATAAAGTTTTTTTTTTTCCCATCAGACTCGGAAATGGCTTCTGGCAACCGTTGAAGGCAGATGCTACCAATTTGCCAGCCGAATGAAAGATAATTGATTGAATCAAAAGAATTTGTGTATGGCATGATGGGCTTTGCAAACAATGCTACGCAGTATTCTGTAGAAACGGGATTTGGGATATTATTCAGTAGCTTTTGGTAATCCAGTATATTATGGAGATGAGAAAGTAACCCTACATAGCTAGACTTCTTGAATTTGTTCATTTCTCTAAGCAGTTATTCGGTTTATTTTTTAAAAAGAATCTGTATCAACATTCATGCATCAGATAGCATGGATATGTACATTTGGATTGCTATTTTAATCAAGACATTTCCTAATAAATGTGTTTGGGGAATTATGTTCACCAATATTCAAGTTTCTATGCAATTTTTTTTTTCTGAGATACATTCTGCATAAATGAGAAGGAACATAGAATAATAGAGTTTGAACAGACCTTGCAGGTCTTCCAGTCCAATCCCCTGCTCAAGGAAGAGATTCTACAACATTTCTGACTGATGGTTGTCCAGTCTCTTTTTGAAAGCCTTCAGTGATAGAGCACCCACAACTTCTGAAGGCAAGCTGTTCCACTGGTTGATTGCTCCAACCGTTAGGAATTTTCTCCTTAGTTCTAGTGGCTTCTCTCCTTGATTATTTTCCATCCATTATTTGGGTGCTTTGGAAAATAGGTTGACCACCTCATCTTTGTAGGAGCCTCTCAAATATTGGAACATTGCTATCATGTCTCCCCTAGTCCTTCTTTTCATTAGACTAGACATACCCAATTCCTGCAACCAAAGTAGAAGTAGAAAGAGAAGGAGGAGAAGGAGGAGGAAGAGATGGCCTTTGAGTTTGGTTGTTTTCCTGCAGATGTTTCATTACCTAACTAGGTAGCAGTGGGAGGAGGAGAAGGAGTAGGAATAGGAGTAGAAGTAGGAGTAGGAGAAGGAGAAGGAGAAGGAGGTGGTCTCCTCTTGGTTGTTTTCCTGCAGATGTTTCATTACCTAACTTGGTAGCAGTGGGACTAGGAGTAAGAGTAGGAGAAGGAGAAGGAGAAGGAGAAGGAAAAGGAGGTGGTCTCCTCTTGGTTGTTTTCCTGCAGATGTTTCATTATCTAACTAGGTAGCAGTGGGAGGAGGAGGAGGAGTAGGAATAGGAGTAGAAGTAGGAGTAGGAGAAGGAGAAGGAGAAGGAGGTGGTCTCCTCTTGGATGTTTTCCTGCAGATGTTTCATTACCTAACTTGGTAGCAGTGGGACTAGGAGTAAGAGTAGGAGAAGGAGAAGGAGAAGGAGAAGGAGAAGGAGGTGGTCTCCTCTTGGTTGTTTTCCTGCAGATGTTTCATTACCTAACTAGGTAGCAGTGGGAGGAGGAGGAGGAGTAGGAATAGGAGTAGAAGTAGGAGTAGGAGAAGGAGAAGGAGAAGGAGGTGGTCTCCTCTTGGATGTTTTCCTGCAGATGTTTCATTACCTAACTTGGTAGCAGTGGGACTAGGAGAAGGAGAAGGAGAAGGAGAAGGAGGTGGTCTCCTCTTGGTTGTTTTCCTGCAGATGTTTCATTACCTAACTTGGTAGCAGTGGGACTAGGAGGAGAAGGAGTAGGAGAAGGAGAAGGAAAAGGAAAAGGAGGTGGTCTCCTCTTGGTTGTTTTCCTGCAGATGTTTCATTACCTAACTTGGTAGCAGTGGGACTAGGAGAAGGAGTAGGAGTAGAAGTAGAAGTAGGAGTAGGAGAAGGAGAAGGAGAAGGAGGTGGTCTCCTCTTGGTTGTTTTCCTGCAGATGTTTCATTACCTAAATAGGTAGCAGTGGGAGGAGGAGAAGGAGGAGAACTTCTACCAGAAGCTACACATACCTATGCTTTGACACATGATGGAGATGATATGACATTTAATGATGAAGTGATAAATAGGGACTTTGGCTCTTCTATGAACAGAGACAGTCACAAACAATTATGAGACGCCTTCTACTGCACAATAAAATATATTATTCCAAAGGAATATGTTTATAAATGTATTATTGATTTTACTGTTGAATTGTTCTAAAATCCTTTTAGGGTTATGATTGGTCAGGCACCAGCTGCAGTTTCAAATCCTTAAAGCAGACCAATGAGGAAAACCCTTCAGCCCAAGAGAAGATTTCAAGATGTTTGCCTTGACTTTTCAGGCTGCCTTTGGCTTCTTTTATTCTTCTGTTTCTTCCACCGTTATGTCTTTAGCAAGTGAGAAAGGAATCTGGAAGGCAATTTTTGAATGCACATCTAAAACCATAATTTCAACGAGCTCAGGAAATGCAACATGTGCATCAGTGTTTTGAAAATGAATTACATCTTGTCTCATTGTGTCTATTTAGCAAGAGAATAATTGGACTCAGACGGCCTCATCGGTATTCACAAGTTTGTTCAGCTGATTTTAGTTCATTCAGTTACACTCTTTTTCGTTCACGTTATATTAATTCTGAAGCTCAACAGCTTGAATTTGCAATTAGTCCCTCTTGTGAAAGTTCTTTTTATTTATTTAAGATGCTTTAAAAAAAAAATAAATAAACTACCCTTTGTCTATGTTCCCAGTGTGGTTTAAAATTTATTTAAACGATGAAATATAATGCAACCTTGGGACAAATAAAAAGCAATAAGCAGTCTTAGATATATCCAAAATCAAACACAAGTACAAAACTAAAAAAAAAATAAAAAAAAAAATAAAAAAGCCCTAGAAATGAGTTTGAAATATTTCCCTCTCTGAGAGAGATGGGTAATTTCCAAATTTGATCAATCAATCAATAAAAAAAATCAATCAATAAAATTAAAATAGTTTGTTTAGGTAAAATAAAATAAAACAGCAAAGTAAGTGTCAGGTGACTTCTTCTTCTTCTTCTTCTTCTTCTTCTTCTTCTTCTTCTTCTTCTTCTTCTTCTTCTTCTTCTTCTTCTCCTCCTCCTCCTCCCCCCTCCTCCTCCTCCTCCTCCTCCTCCTCTTCCTCCTCCTCCTCCTCCTCCTTCTTCTCATATTTTCTACCCAGAAAGCCTGCAATCCTATCTTGAGATAGGTTGATCTCACAGAACGTTCCAGGCCTAAAACCCAACACCTTAATGAGTACACTATATTGTTGCCAATCGTAATCTAGTGAGATTGCTAAACCGCATGTTTAATTTAACTTTCTTTTAATTTAATTTTCTTTTCCATTTAATTTTAATTTAAAACCATTCAACATTGCTCCTTGGAGTTTCAGAGAAGTTTTTCAGCTTTATAGGAAGACCGTGTAAGCACATGGACTTGTTTTCCCTGATCTGCACATCCATCCTTTTCCTACACTTTGTCCAGCTGGAATTGATTTCTTCTCTCATTGGCTAGCTCTTCAGAAACCTGAGAACCAAGCCTGTCTTAAATAAAGACATTAATATTTCATCAATTTGGAGTTTCACTGATGTTCTTTCAAACCTGGTATGATTGTTAATAATCAGTGTTCAACTCTCTTTTCCCTAAAACAGTGGTGGCGAACCTATGGCACGGGTGCCAGAGGCAGCACTCAGAGCCCTCTCTGTGGGCATGTGTGCCATCGCCCCAGTCCTAGGCCTTCAGCTGGGTTTTATAAAACTTTTTCTCTTTGGGCCTCCACTGCCATGTGCCAAAAAAAAAAAAAGGTTCAATCAGTCAATTTCAACTTCTCGCGGGAAAAAAAGGGTCTTGCAAAGTTGGAATGGATTGATTGAACTTTTTAGTCCCACCCAGGCTGCCATTACCACTGCAGCCATGCCCACCCAATTGGTCACACCCACTCAACTGGCCACACCCAGCCAATGGGCCACACCCAGCCAATGGGCCACACCCAGCCAATGGGCCACACCCAGCCGGCACTCGACAATGCATAAGTGGGTTTTGGGTTGCAGTTTGGGCACTCAATCACTAAAAGGTTTGCCATCACTGCCCTAAAACATACTTCCCATGCTTAACAAGCATTTTCTCTCCATTAGAACCTGTTCCACATGTTCAAATTATTTGTTGTATTTTTAGGCTTTTCACAAAACGCTTATAAGCCTTTATTATAAGGAGGGAAAGAAAAATGCAAAGTATCTCATTTAGTTAGTTTACTCTTTGCAGAGTTGGGCTGAAGGGAAGATTCCTTGCTAAGAGGTTATACAAGCAATTATGTCATCACAATCTTCATATATTTCCACCAGCCATTGCCACCTGCCCTAACCATAATGCATGGCCAGTACATACAGACAGTGGTGGGATTCAGATATGTGAACAACCGGTTCTCTGTGTGGATGCTGCTTCCAGAAGCTTGGGCAACAAAACCCTTAATTTGTACCGTATATGCTGGCGTACAAGGCAACCCGGCGTATAAGACGACCCCCATCTTTGTCACTGAGCCGCATTCCTAGAACGTCGTCTTATACGCCGGAAACTACCAGTATTTCCGGCATATAAGATGGCTCGGCGTATAAGACGACCCCCGTCTTTGGCGCCGATTTTAGTGCTTGCAGAAGTCGCCTTATACACCAGCATATACAGTAGATTAGAAGAACAGAGCCCTTCCAGTTTAATGTGGAGCATATCTCATTGATTACAATTCAACTACAACTGTACCTTCTCATTTTTATGAACAAAATCACTAATTGCAACTCAAATCAAATCAAATCAACCTTTATTGTCAAAGTGCAACATGTGTACAATGAGATTGGCTGAGCCTCCCTTTGTGCACTCCCCCAACACAACTCACAGTGCCAACAAACACACAATCTTATTGCACCACGTGAACTTATTGCACAATGCGCCGGCCCTGCAAGTCTATCATACATGGAGTTATTTCCCATTCAGGAGTCTGACAGCTCATGGGTAGAAACTGTTCTTTAGCCTATTGCTGTGGCTGGCTATGCTTCTATATCTCCTGCCCAATGGTAGGAGAGTAGAGAAGTGCTGACCAGGGTGTGAGTTGTCTCTGAGGATTTTCTTCACTCTTTTAAGGCAGTGGGCCCTAGCGATGGCATCTAATGTTATCAGGGGGCAGCCCATGATGTTTTGTGCTGTGCTCACTACCCTCTGTAAATGTCTTTCTATCCGTGGCTGTCAAGCCAGCATACCACACCATAATGCAGTGTGAGAGGATGCTTTCTATAGTGGACTAGTAAAAGAAGGTCATCAGTCGTTGTTCCACTTTGATCTTTCGCGAGATCCTAAGGAAGTGGAGTCTCTGTTGGTGACACCTGGGTTGTGTTGATTTTCCAGATGAGATTTGGAGACTCCCAGAAATTTAAAGGAGGAAACTCTCTCCACACAGCCCCTCCACATAAAGTGGGGCGGGTTCCTTCTACTGCAAGAACAACACTCAGAAGAGGAGGAGGAGGAGGAGGAGGAGGAGGAGGAGGAGGCAGAGTATTTTGAAAGTGTCTTATTGTTCATTTCCTACTCGCTTCGGGTCTGTCAAATTCTCATTTTCACATTTCAGTACTATATATTTTTAGAGAAATCTCATAGGGTTCTAATTTTTTCATTTTGCTCTCTCTTCATAGAACTGGTCCAGAGGCAAATTTGAAAGGGAAACTTTTTTATATGTATCAAGAAAAAAATAAAAAAAGAAGTAGAATGCCATGGAAATGTAAACACTAACGCGCGTCCCACCGTGCCATGAAATTTGCCTCTTTATATTTGGAGTGAATCCTACAAAAAGATTTGTATCTGAAACGATAGCTTTGAAAGACGGGTAACTCTGCCTGAGCAGCCTGGGAAGCAGAAAGAGTAGGTCTCCTAAACTAACCTCGAACAACGTTCACTTAATTGTTCAAGAAGGGGAGTGAAGCACACACTTCAATGGGTGGAAGACCTAGAGAGTGAACACGCTCAAAATTCACATCTCTTTGATGAGACAGGTTGCCAGAGAGTTTGATGCCGCCAACCGAGGGTCTTTTATCATTGAAGCAATCCACAAACACCATAATAGCTCTCTCACTGAGCTGAAATGGCAGTGAGCTTTCCAGCTGAATGTTAATGACATCCCATTGACAGGATGATATATACTGCAGTAGCAGGCAGTGGGAGATGGACAGACAAGTCAAACTACTGCTGTTCCCTGTCTTAATATGCCTCTCCTAATCAACGTTCTGGGAAGAGCATACTTGACTTTTAGTCTGATGGGTGAGAGGGAGAGAGAGACACAGAGAGTCACAGAGAGAGACACACACATACAGAGAGAGAGAGAGAGAGAGAGAGAGAGAGAGAGAGAGAGAGAGAGCTTTTTTGTTGTGTAACTATTGAGCCTACAGTTCTGACTGTTGCTATGATTCTACTTATTTTTTCAAGTTATCGAGGGGATGATGAGACAAGAAGCTACCACTGAAACTTTGACTTGAACTGAACTGTCACATGCAGCAGTCTGTTTTCAGCCGAAGGAAAAGACACCCAACCAATTCATGGAAAGGTGCTTCATCTTTTTGAAAGTGTTGTGTATTATCGATGATTCTGCGCCTTGACATGTATCTCAGCCACTTTATTTCACAATAGTAGAGACAGGAGCAATGCTTGGTTATGACTTTGACTTGAGGGAGTCTATATTTTACAGACTGACATGGTGTCTTCTGTTAAAATCTGGCCTCAGCTGCCACTTGAAAATAAATGTATTCAAGAGAACAAGCAACAAAATCCAGAATTTATTTACCTGCATTATTTATTGCTACCCTATGTGATTATTTTGTTATGACAACGACAACTTGCCATGGATGTCAGGTAAAAGAAGAAGAGATCTAAATATTATATATATGTATATAATATTTAGATCTCGTTTTCTGAGGTTTTCGCGGGTATTTGTATGTAGGTCTTTGGTTGTTCGGGTTTTCTCCCGCGTAAAATTGGAAGTGTCTTGGCGACGTTTCAACGAAGTCCCATTCATCATCTTCAGGCTGGTGTTTTCAGCTTCGTGCTTTGAGCAGCAATGTGTGGTCTTAGCTGTTTCTTCCTTTTAACTGCCAGTGGGGGTATGAACTGATTGGGTGGGAGCTTGGCTGTGTTCTGATTGGGTGGAGGTGTGTTCTGAATGATTAGGGGCTTGGCTGTGCTCTGATTGGCTGGGGGAGTGTTCTGTTTGGTTGTGCTCAGGTTAGTCTGAGTTGCAGAGGGGTTTAAGATTTTGGGCTGCCTTGCTATTTTTTGGCTTCGCGTTCGTGGTCGTGCCTCCTCTTTATGGAGGGTGTCAGTTTGCTTCATGTATGGATTCGAGGGGTTTAAAGTGGCTAATGATGAAGCTGTGGTCTGGCTTCTGGTTTGTGGTCGTGCCTCGTCATCGGTGTGGCTTTGGGTTTATATAGATCTCTTCTATACATATATTCTGAGGTTTTTGCGGGTGTTTGTATGTAGGTCTTTGGTTATTTGGGTTTTCTCCCGAGTAAAATTGGAAGTGTCTTGGCGACATTTCGACGAAGTCCCATTCATCATCTTCAGGCTGGTGTTTTCAGCTTCGTGCTTCAAGGAGCACGAAGCTGAAAACACCAGCCTGAAGATGATGCTTGGGACTTCATTGAAACGTCGCCAAGACACTTCCAATTTTACGCGGGAGAAAACCCAAATAACTAAAGACCTACATATATATATCACCTTTCATATCAGCAGCAAGGATTCCTTTTTGAAAACACAATGTAGACATTAAAAATGTATCAGTATTTTTTTTTAATTTCAGAAAATCATGGCATTCATATGAACTACGTGCAATGTTGTCACAAGCATACAACAGTGTCATCCTGTGGGAAGTCACCCCCCCCCGAGAAGGAAATATTAAAAAGGGCAGGATCTTAAAGAAACAGGAAAGCATGCCCAGTTTTCTTAATAGCCCCAAGTCTGCCTCCCCCAAGAAGAAACCTGTTCTATTGAGATGTAGATGTAAATCATCAGGAAAGTTGGAGCTAGGAGATTAGGAAGACAAAGACCTAAAATCTGCATATCCCACCTGGGGCTGGACATGGTAGGATTAACTCACAAACTCAGGTCAGAATACATGACACAGGAAATAGCCTCAAAACAGGAACAGGAAATAACTCCAAACAAAATGCTCCAGAGGGTATAAAAAAACCTACTTCCTACATGTGCTCAGTCCTTTTTTTTTTCTCCTCTTTGCTGCCAGAACCATCTTATTATTTATTTATTTATTTATTTATTTATTTATGAGACTTATATACCGCTTTAAGTGCAAGCACTCTCTAAGCGGTGTACACCAGTAAGCAATGTATATATATATATATTTACATTGCCCCCAACAAACTGGGTCCTCATTTTACCTACCCCGGAAGTATGGAAGGCTGGGTCAACCTTGAGCCGGTGAGATTTGAACCGCTGACCTGCTGAACACAGTCAGCTAAAGTGGCCTGCAGTACTGCACTCTAACTGCTGCACCACCTCGGCTCTTCCTGTCTGGCTCTCCTCTCCAATAAACTACAACCTTCTTCCCAAAGCAGTTGCCATGTTTATTCCCAGCTTGGATGAACCAGGATGAAGACTTTTCTTCCAACAATCCATAATTTATTTATTTATTTATTTATTTATTTTAAAAAAGGAGTTTCCTCATACAGATTAAAACAATTTTGGAATAGTAAAAATGCTCAGCAATACTTTTCTGGAAATGCTTTCTAAATATGACGAATAAAAATAATAATTCTATGAGAGTATCAGTCTTATTATATTAAAAAAAATCATAATGTTTAATGTCTTAAGAAGCAAAAACACATTTGAATTGATTTGATTAGATTTTGGTTAATTGATGTTATTGAGTTTCGGTTGTGTCTAGCTCCTGCAACCCTTGATTTATGTTTGTATAACTACTGCAAATTCCAGAATCTGCTTTTAATGTAACCGATATCAAGTTGATAAAAGCTCTCCGTTTATTTTCATTTTTTTTAAAAAAACTAAAACAAAATAAGAATTTACTATCGACACATTTAGGATATAAATCTGAAGAGTAAGTCTTGTTCTCTTACTTAGGAATTAGCTGCAAAAAACCCTCAATAAATCTTACTTTTCAGCATAGCGGTAGAAATTTTACTGTGTTCATATATCACTCTTGTTCTTCCTTTAGGTTTTTTCTTTAAGTAAAATTTTACACAATGAATTGTTTATAATGGTGACATCTACTAAAATATGGAGAATTTTCAGAACTCTTCCCAATGAAGGTAACAATAACAATAATAAAGTTGGAAGGGACCTTGGAGGTCTTATAGTCCAACCCCCTGCTCAGATAGGGAACCCTATACCATTTCAGACAAATAGTTGTCCAATCTCTTCTTAAAAACTTCCAGTGTTGGAGCATTCACATTTAATACAGATTTCCTGAAAGTTTTCTTAAACGCTAGTCACCCTGCTCTGTATTTTATTATATGGATTTCTTCACTGCTGTTTTTTTTTTCTTTTTTCTTTTTAAATATAAGTTCCTTCAATGCAATTATGTCTAGTTTAATGAAAGGAAGAACTAGGGGTGATATGATAGCAGTGTTCCAATATCTAAGGGACTACTACAAAGAAGAGGGACACAATCTATTTTTTAAAGCACCTGATGGCAGGACAAGAAGCAATGGATGGAAATTAATCAATGGATGGAATCAATGGATGGAAACTAATCAAGGAGATAAGCAACCTAGAGAACAATTCATCAGTGGAACAAGTTGTCCCCAGAAGTTGTGAATGCTCCAACTTGGAGTTTTTAAGTTTTTAAGAAGAGACTGGACAACCATTTGTCTGAAATGGTATAGGGCAGGGGTAGGCAACCTTGACTCTTTTATGACTCATGGACTTCAACTCCCACGGCTGGCTCAGGAATTCGGGAAGTTGAAGTCCACGAGTCATAAAAGAGCCAAGGTTGCCTACCCCTGGTATAGAGTCTCCTGTTTGAGCAAGGGATTGGACTAGAAGATCTCAAATATCTCTCCCAACTTTGCTATAATGTTATTGTAGGGTTTTGAATTCACTTCAGTCACTTTCTTTCAGATAACTGATTGCTTGTGGATTTGTGTTGTGGAAAAAAAAAAAGAACATTAAGCTGAGTGTGGATGCTCATGTTCTTAACTGCCTCAACCACGGGTAGAAACCAAGCATTAACCTTTCCCTACACCATCTCTAGTGGGATGGTTTTATATTTCTTCTCATT